>OZ059905.1:838690-1316190 GCA_964057215.1 Oscheius myriophilus | reverse complement strand
ATTTCCAGTCCAAACGAGAGCCCGAGCCGTCTGCAAGTCCCTGGGTGCAGTCCTTTGGAGCCCCGAATATCGTGTTGCCGCCATGATTCGGAGACCAGAGGCCAAGAAGGACATTTCTACTGTTAAGAAAGGTAAGCTGGTGATTCGAAATGAAACCTTGAACCTATTAGTACATTTGTGCATCTTCACACAGTCATTCATTTATTTTTTGTCTAAAATTCCAGGAATTTTCACAAATTCCCTCCGTATTCAACATTCAGGGGCCGGATTTTGCCAATTTGGGGTAGCTTAAACCGCCCTTTCACGATTTTTGATCAAACTTTTACAGTTTTTTTGGGATCTTGTGCCACGTTTCTCACGCCGACACCACCTACTCAGACGATGACAACGACACGAATCTTTCTTTTCTTTAAATTCTACATGTGGGGTATCGAACTCACAATGGGAGCGTCTTGCCAACTATCCAGAGGCAAAATGAGAAGCGGTACGTCTCTGAGATTTTAAAAGTGTTTATACTCTAAGGGATGTTTAACTGTATTTTATTTGAAGTGGTTGCGTAATTTTCGAAAAATAAAAGGAAAACTTTACGTTTTCCTACATATTAAAAAAAAATTTGCTTGTAACCAGTATTTTATGCTTTTTATATGCCTATTCGGAAGCAATGTTGTTAAAATTGAGAGCTTTTGAATGCGTAAACCGGGCGGCTTACGATGCTGACAAAAGAAACAAGCGGTTGTGAGGTAATCAACAGGTGCCGCATCATCTGCAAGGTAGGCGCCGTGGCCG
Source organism: Oscheius myriophilus (assembly GCA_964057215.1). Taxonomy (NCBI): domain Eukaryota; kingdom Metazoa; phylum Nematoda; class Chromadorea; order Rhabditida; family Rhabditidae; genus Oscheius; species Oscheius myriophilus. The sequence goes on along the minus strand of OZ059905.1, from coordinate 1,315,404 downwards.
AGTGGTCTAAGGCGCGGGCTGCGGATCTATCGTTTTGGAGTGGTCCGTGGTTCGACTACTTTGGGTTAAAATTGGTGCCAGCCGGCCTTGCATGATTACGGTAGCCCAATTCAGCTCTGTCACTGATGAAAAGGTCTTTGGGCGAGGAGTATAGGATGACAGTCGCACCTTGAGAATTTGTATAATCGCTTTACAATCACTCAAAAAGCCTCTCTGTCTCTCAGTCTATTTGTACCTCTGTATCTCTGTCTCTATGTATCACTAAGTTTCTCTCTCTCTTTTTCTCTCTTTCTCCTTCCCTCTCTTTTTTTTCTTTATACACTCTATATATCTCTATCTCTCTGTCTCCTGTCTCCCAGTTTCTCTGTTTCTTAGGGTTCTGTTTCACTGCCTGTCTGCCTCTCTTTGTCGTTTCTTTGTCTATCCCTCTCTTTCTTTCTTTCTTTCTTTCTTTCTTTCTTTCTTTCTCTCCTTCTCTTTCGTTCGTTTCATGTTTCGGAGCCAAATTGTGAATTTATCTATTAAACTTTCTTTTTCATTTTTCGTTGTTATCCACTGCTGGGGTTTACATTCCCATTTTTTGTTTCCTCTCTCTTTACAACTTGGGTTTTTTATGCTCAGCTCACAACAAAGATAAAGAAAGCTAAAATTGTTTTTGTTATTTCAGTTTTGAAGAATCCAACTAAGCCTTTTACTTTTTAGTTCAACTCTTCCGACCCTGATGCTTCCTACGACGTTGATGTTGACCCTCGGTTGAAGAATTTGAAAGAGTAACACTTAACTTTTGACAAACAAGACTTTTATTATTTTTAAGGTTTGCATCAGAAAAGATCACGGTCGATGCTAAAAATTGTGGCCAAACGTGAAGTGACAAAGTCGCTGAAGCAATGAAGCCACGAACTATCAATAACAGAACCATCAATCCTCTTCTGTTGTTTGTAAACAGCATCCCTTGTGTAGGCCGTGAAGGATTCTGCTCGAGTTGAAGGCTACGAGTATCAGAAGAGAGATGTTACCGCCGATTTGTCTGGCTTCACTGATGGCACCTGTTCCAGCGAACTGATCGCATATGCCAACTATCGTGATTTCCTCACAATCAAAACTATGTTTACTGTCCTCTACTACTAATCAAGGCGTGAAAAATTTACTGTATCGTTTAAGCGTTCACTTTGTTTAACTTTTAGGCATGAAATAAATAAATACAATTTTTTGTTTTAAGTTTTCGGAAATCGACAGTTCAAGATATGGCATATCTCAGCTCCCCGTGAAACAATTGAGCTCATCTTTCATCAAATTCGTGCCTTAGGCAATTGAAGTTACCCGAAGAAAAATCAATCAATGTATTGATTGAGTTGATCGGGTCTCGGCTCGAAATGCTGAATCTAGACTCCCCGTTAACGGTTTGATGCCATCTTTTAACAGTTAGTGCCTTAGGCAATAGATGTTGAGGAAACAAAAATCAATCAATATCTTGACTTTATTGGTTGGGTCTTGGCACGAAAAAGTACATATCGACTCTGCGTGAACGGTTTGATGTCATATTTCAAGATGTTAGTGCCTTAGGCAATAGAAGTAAATTAAATTCAATTCAATCGTATATTGATTCATCGATTGGTTCTGTGTACGATGGGTGTTTTATCGACTCCCTGCGAACCATGTAAACTCAATTTTCAAGATATCAGTGTCTTAGGGAACAGACACTGGGCCAGAAGTCGACCGTTGAACAGGTTAAACTTCCAACTACAAATGCAAAATTTTACGTCGTTTCTTCATGCGATATGGAAAGGTTAGCTTTCTAAACTAACAGCGTCGATTGATATTTCGTAGGGTAGCTTATAATGCCTGAGGCTAGAACATCTTACTATTTGAGATCAATCGCTCCAGTAGGAGCCGAGATATGATAGTTTACGTTAGTAAAACCGCACAGGAGATCTAAGATCTCAAGATCCCAAGATCTAAGATCTAACAAATATTGGAAGCAATTCCAACCAAGCTTCACGGACGAACAAATTTATTGTACCCTCACATTATTCGCTTGAAGTGGAGTTGAGATCGCAACACTCGAAGGAACAGAAGGTGCTGCCACATTTTGGGCAGGTTTCTTATTTTGAAGCAAGTTCCGAATACACCACCATGTTACGATCGCTTTCAGCAAAGGTATCACACAAAAGAAGTTGTCCTTATTCTGGAAAAAAGTTACATTAAGACGCGATGTCTGAGATAATAGACAACGGTCAATTTACGTATGGTCATGAAATTTCAAAGTGGTCCAATCGGGCTCATATTTTGGTTAGGAACTATCTAGGACCACCTGTAATGAAAAGCAATCATAAAAACCGATTAACTATATTTTTTTGGTCGGGGTACTGTAATTCGATCCCCAGGTACTGTAACTCCACCTCCAAACTTGAGAAAAAGTTAAATGTTAGGTATGTAATCGATTGCAAATTGCATGTTGAAAAGATTGTTTTCAAAATAAATTTTGATTTCGTTAGTATTCGACCCCAAACGTTTTTGTTTTTAAGCTTAACAGTTTTTTTAAAAACCAATTCTGGTTTTCAATTACAAATGCGTAAAATTGAAGTTGGTATTCACGTTTTATAGGTCTGTACTGAACATTTAACAAAAAATGTCATTTTTCCATTTCCTTTTTCACTTTCCGCTTCAAATCCCGCGCTGACTGAATTTTGGATTGACCGAAGTTTTGCAGTCCGGCATGCAATTGTTTAAACCCATTTTGTATATTTTCTAGACAGTTGACAATTAGACGTCTGATGGCGATTTTCAACAATCTCATCACAACAATTGTATGTAAACGTCGTTCGCCCAAAACACACAACTAACCACGGCACGGTAATCATCGTTTTATGCGGCGAAAATGGATGGTTTGCCAGAACTGCCTGTCGCTCGTTGCGCGCCGAATTTAAGCCCATTTGGTTGAAAAATGATTTTGAACTAGGCAAAAAACCTCTATTTCGGCGTCATTTTCCGCGCCACTCGGAAAAATGCAACGCGGCGCGATCGGCACGACCAAGCTGCAAGCCCCATTTTTAAATTAAATAAATTTTGGTATTTTTGGGCACAAACGTAAGAGCACGAAAATTGCGAAATAGAGCAAACGATACTCGTTTAATAATAATTGTTCACATAGGTAACCTTTGATTCTTACTTTTTTGTTTCTTACTGTCGTTTCACAACATTTTTCCTTTTTTGGCTAATCTGTTATCTAAATAAACAATGGAGGAGTGGGGTTTCTCTTTCTCTCTCTCTCTGTTGGTTCGCACCCCCGCCTTTCATTTCCAAGGGAGGGAGGGAAGTTGCGGTGAGAAGCGAGGGGGAGGGTTCAAAGGGCGGCCGGGAACCGCTCTGGCGCAAAGCGCCAGAGTGGTCGGCCGCCCTTGATACCCGACCCGAGCGCAAACGTGTGTGCGTTGACGTAAGGCCGCGAAGCGGCCCGATGCGGCCAAAGGCCACAAAAATGAGCGGCCGCAGTCCGCGAAATCGAACGGCTAAAGGCCGTGAGAACCTATTGAGGCGGCCGAAGGCCGCCGAATCCAGGAGTGAGGACCGCCGTAGGCGGGCCGTAACTCCTGGTGGAGAACAATTGAAAATTCACAAATATGTAATGAATCTCATTTTGGAGTCTTTAAACGAAATAAATTGAAATGATTTTCTTTCTCTATCTTAGTCTTTCCTTCAATCAATCAAGAAAAATTTACCGGGCCTCACAGTTGTCAATTTTGTCTACCAAATTTAATTATTTTATGTTTGAACAAAAAATTTTGCTTTTCAAATAGGTGGGAAACTTTTAGGGGAGTATTACTATGAAAAAAGAATACTTATGAAAAGGGAACAATATGTATGAGAAAAAGCAAAACGCAAAAAGAGGAAGGTGGTTTGGTTCCTCAGGGTCCTACAAAAAGAGAACAATAGCAACTTTGTTACACGCAAAAGTTTTGAGGACACTATAAAAAGTGAACAATAAAAATTTTCTCGACAGCTCGCTAGAAATTCATTGAAAAACAACGAAACCACCTCTATAGTTGGCTCTAGATAGTTGCTAAGCAAAAAATGTGCACGTTTGGACCACTTTGAAATTTTATGACAAAACGTAATTTGAGCCTCTAAGACATCATGTCTTACATGAGAAAGAAACTTACAAAATTGCCCAAGTCCCGAAAGGCATAACTTTCTAACGTCGCTTTCTTATCTTCCTCTCTGATAATGTCAAGCTCAGCTTCTGTGAGATTTAATTTATACATTGGATCCACGTGTTCCACCAAATACTCTTGTATCAAATAATATCGCAACGTTGCATAAGTACAAACTATTGACGGTACAAGGCCAATTGTTAGAAACGCCACCTAAAATCGGTTTTTAAGGAGACAGTGGAAAAAGTAGTTTTGGTGAGTAGAAAAAAACAAAACCTGAGTAAACAGCGCACTCATCATCTTATTATAACATCTCAAAGTCTGCTGGCTAAACGTGGATTTGTTCATCCGCGTTACGAGTATGAGAGCGATTATTGCTGTTATAAGAACTGGACATTGATAGAATAAGTTGAGAGGACGATCCAAGCTGTATAAATAGAACTAAATGTTGTTTGATTTAATTTTTTGGGTGCGACCAACTGAGGTGAAGGAGTATGGGGCAATCGACCCATACACATATATAAAAGGTGTTCCGATACGCACGATTAACAGAAAGTTGGGTATAATCAAGGCTGTGAAAAGACAGCGGTCGATTGTTTTTTGTCTGAAATCTTTATGTTGAGCTGAAGGAGAAAAATGAAGAATTGCATTTAAGATGCGTTCAAGACACCCGTCTCTGTAAGACTCGACCAGCTTTCATAAGACCAATGACACTGGAAAAATCGAAACTTTTGAAAACTTGTGTGGAGCCGTTCTAACACCCAAATATGAAGCCCTGAAACTTTTGGGCAAATACGATTTCACTCACTTTTTTTGGAAGTTGGTTGAACGTAGGCAAAACAAAATATCAGAGGGTGGATTCGAACCCGGGTCGCGAGATTTGTAAGCAGGACGTTGCACTCCGCTAAGGTGTTGGTCTCGCTCTGTCGGCAAGTTAATTACAAAGCACATTCTGAGGGCCCGGCGAACTGTGCTGATCCGCGCAACGGTAAACGCTCTTCATTGCTAATAGCTATTTGTTGGACGAAATTCTCAAAAACGAGAAAAAAATATGATTCTGATCGTAGTTTTGAATTCTACACTATCGAATCTTTGTGAACTAAGGTTTTCAAAAAGGGGCACCTCCTGGTTAATAAGAAACGTTCACATGCCTGCATTGAAGCCGTTTGTGAGTATTTTTGCTTGAAAACCTTAGTTCCAAGAATACATAATTATAGTAAGCTGTGACAAATACGACATTATAAGGAATCACCGTGCCTGAGATCGTGCATTAGTGTTTCAGCAAAACAATTAACACAGACAATTTTTGCTATTAATTAACGGGCAATCACAATTTAATTTGGTTTATTATAATATTATTTGATGAATATTAACTGATTTTGACTTAAATTTTAATGTTAAATTGAATAAACAGAAGCATTCTAAATATTTCAAGATAAATCTCAGGGCGTTAGTGCCGAAACCCGTCTTTTGTCCAAACCGCCTCAGTGCCAGTCGGGTGTCACAAAGTATTTTCAAGCGCGGTATCAAGTCTACGTAAGCTTCGATTACAAATTTTGGCTTGAACGGTTACCTTCTTTAAATTTCGTTTGGCGACAGCTATACAAATCTGTAGACGGCGACCCTATTTTGTCGATTTCGGAGCGGATTATCTCGAATTTGCGACCCGTGATCATGTAGAATTTGTTGATCAGTTTTATCTGCTATATGAGCCAAAGTTGCAAAACCATGACTGTCTCATTAACGATAAGACCTTTTCTCGTGTGTTGGAGCTATAACCTCTCTTGCCGAAAACTATAACATATTAAAATAAAAGTTAAATCGACCCAGTAAGAGCTAAATTTTGCAACAGCGTGCCAGAAACCAATCGATAATAAAGTTTTATCGATTAATATTTTGTCGGGTACTATTTGAGCTCAATCGCTCCAATAGGAGCCGACATATGATGCTGGCTTTTTATTTCTTTTTAGATTGGATACGGTCGGAAATTATGCTCGCCAAACTTTGGAGCGGAATATCTCGAATTCGAGACCCATGGTCATGTAGAGTTTTCTGATCAGAAAAGTTCTCTCCGCTATATGAGCCGATGTTGTGAAACCATAACTGTCCCATTAACGATAAGATCTTTTCTCGTGTGTTGGAGCTACCATCCATCATCGCGGTCACAGGATTATCAGATTGTGTCACACCAGAAGCCAAAGCCCTGCTACGCGGCTCTTTGCCTTCTGGGTTCGGCGACCTTCGGCCGCCGCAAAGCGTTCTTACGGCCTTCGGCCGTTCGATTTCGCGGCCTGCGGCCGCTCATTCCCGCGCATGTTTGGGAAAAGTGTTAAGAAATGGGTGTGAGTACGCATGTTTGGGAAAAGTGTTAAGAAATGGGTGTGATTGCTCATGTTTGGGAAAAGTGTTAAGAAATGGGTGTGGGTGCGTATGTGTGGGAAAGGTGTTAAGAAATGGGTATGGGCGCGCATGTGTGGGAAAAGTGTTAAAAAATGGGTGTGGGTGCGCATGTTTGGGAAAAGTGTTAAGAAATGGGTGTGGGTGCGCATGTTTGGGAAAAGTGTTAAGAAATGGGTGTGAGTACGCATGTTTGGGAAAATTGTTAAGAAATGGGTGTGGGTGCGCATGTTTGGGAAAAGTGTTAAGAAATGGGTGTGATTGCTCATGTTTGGGAAATGTGTTAAGAAATGGGTGTGGGTGCGCATGTTTGGGAAAAGTGTTAAGAAATGGGTGTGAGTACGCATGTTTGGGAAAATTGTTAAGAAATGGGTGTGGGTGCGCATGTTTGGGAAAAGTGTTAAGAAATGGGTGTGATTGCTCATGTTTGGAAAATGTGTTAAGAAATGGGTGTGAGTACGCATGTTTGTGAAAAGTGTTGAGAAATGGGTGTGGGTGCGCATGTTTGGGAAAAGTGTTAAGAAATGGGTGTGGGTGCGCATGTTTGGGAAAGGCGTTAAGAAATGGGTGTGGGTTCATATGTTTGGGAAAGGTGTTAAGAAATGGGTATGGGTGCGCATGTGTGGGAAAATTGTTAAGAAATGGGTGTGGGTGCGCATGTGTGGAAAATGTGTTAAGAAATGGGCGTGGGTGCGCATCTGTGGGAAAGGTATTAAGAAATGGGTGTGGGTGCGTTCGTTTGGAAAAAGTGTTAAGAAATGGGTGTGGGTGCGCATGTTTGGGAAAGGTGTTAAGAAAGGGAGTGACTGTTAAGAAATGGGTATGGGTGCGTATGTTTGGGAAAAGTGTTAAGAAATGGTTGTGGGTGCGCATGTGTGGGAAAGGTGCTGAGAAATGGATGTGGGTGCGTATGTGTGGGGAAGGTGTTAAGAAATGGGTGTGGGTGCGCATCTGTGGGAAAGGTGTTAAGAAATGGGTGTGGGTGCGCATCTTTGGGAAATGTGTTAAGAAATGGGGGCGGGTTTCTTCATTTACGCTAATTCCACGCCCACCGGTAGTCAACCGAAAGACCGACCGGTCCCGGTAGAAATGAACGAAATCCCCTCTGTCACTCTGAAGCCTCGCTGCATTTCCGTCACTTCTCCGTGACGTGCGAAAGCGCTAGGTGAGAGAGCGGGGGAATAAGAGAGACTCAGAACAGCGGGCGTACTCTGGCGTCGGACAGACAGACACACAGAGACCAATCCTCGATTGTAAAAGTAAGGACCAGGAGTTCTGACCCGCCTACGGCGGGTCATCACTCCTGGATCGTGTGGGATGGGCACATTGTGGGCTATCGATTGATACTAAACATGATTTGGTTGTGGTGGTGTGTTAAGAGATGGGTGTGGGTGCGCATGTTTGGGAAAATTGTTAAGAAATGAATGTGGGTGCGCATGTTTACGAAAAGTGTTAAGAAATGGGTGTGGGTGCGCATGTGTGGAAAATGTGTTAAGAAATAGGTGTGGGTGCGCATGTGTGGGAAAATTGTTAAGAAATGGGTGTGGGTGCGCATGTGTGGAAAATATGTTAAGAAATAGGTGTGGGTGCGCATGTGTGGGAAAAATGTTAAGAAATGGGTGTGGGTGCGCATGTGTGGAAAATGTGTTAAGAAATAGGTGTGGGTGCGCATGTGTGGGAAAATTGTTAAGAAATGGGTGTTGGTGCGCATGTTTGGGAAAAGTGTTAAGAAACGGGTGTTGGTGCGCATGTTTGGGAAAAGTGTTAAGAAATTAGGGTGGGTGCGCATGTTTGGGAAAAGTGTTAAGAAACGGGTGTTGTTGCGCATGTTTGGGAAAAGTGTTAAGAAATGGGTGGGGGTGCGCATGTGTGGGAAAAGTTTTAAGGCATGGGTGTGAAAGCGCATGTTTGGGAAAAGTGTTAAGAAATGGGTGTGGGTGCGCATGTTTGGGAAAAGTGTTAAGAAAGGGACAGGGTGCGCATGTTTGGGAAAAGTGTTAAGAATTGGGTGTTCGTGCGCATGTGTGGGAAATGTGTTAAGAAATGGGTGTGGGTGCGCATGTGTGGGAAATGTGTTAAGAATTGGGTGTGGGTGCGCATGTGTGGAAAATGTGTTAAGAAATAGGTGTGGGTGCGCATGTGTGGGAAAATTGTTAAGAAATGGGTGTGGGTGCGCATGTGTGGAAAATGTGTTAAGAAATAGGTGTGGGTGCGCATGTGTGGGAAAAATGTTAAGAAATGGGTGTGGGTGCGCATGTGTGGAAAATGTGTTAAGAAATAGGTGTGGGTGCGCATGTGTGGGAAAATTGTTAAGAAATGGGTGTTGGTGCGCATGTTTGGGAAAAGTGTTAAGAAACGGGTGTTGGTGCGCATGTTTGGGAAAAGTGTTAAGAAATTAGTGTGGGTGCGCATGTTTGGGAAAAGTGTTAAGAAACGGGTGTTGTTGCGCATGTTTGGGAAAAGTGTTAAGAAATGGGTGGGGGTGCGCATGTGTGGGAAAAGTTTTAAGGCATGGGTGTGAAAGCGCATGTTTGGGAAAAGTGTTAAGAAATGGGTGTGGGTGCGCATGTTTGGGAAAAGTGTTAAGAAAGGGACAGGGTGCGCATGTTTGGGAAAAGTGTTAAGAATTGGGTGTTCGTGCGCATGTGTGGGAAATGTGTTAAGAAATGGGTGTGGGTGCGCATGTGTGGGAAATGTGTTAAGAATTGGGTGTGGGTGCGCATGTGTGGAAAATGTGTTAAGAAATAGGTGTGGGTGCGCATGTGTGGGAAAATTGTTAAGAAATGGGTGTGGGTGCGCATGTGTGGAAAATGTGTTAAGAAATAGGTGTGGGTGCGCATGTGTGGGAAAAATGTTAAGAAATGGGTGTGGGTGCGCATGTGTGGAAAATGTGTTAAGAAATAGGTGTGGTTGCGCATGTGTGGGAAAATTGTTAAGAAGTGGGTGTGGGTGCGCATGTGTGGAAAATGTGTTAAGAAATAGGTGTGGGTGCGCATGTTTGGGAAATCTTTTAAAAAATGGGTATGGGTGCGTATGTTTGGCAAAAGTGTTAAGAAATGGGTGTGGGTGCGCATGTTTGGGAAAAGTGTTAAGAAATGGATGTGTGTGCGGATGTTTGGGAAAAGTGTTAAGGCATGGGTGTGGGTGCGCATGTTTGGGAACAGTGTAAAACATGGGTGTGGGTGCGCATGTTTGGGAAAAGTGTTAAGAAAGGGACAGGGTGCGCATGTTTGGGAAAAGTGTTAAGAATTGGGTGTTCGTGCGCATGTGTGGGAAATGTGTTAAGAAATGGGTGTGGGTGCGCATGTGTGGGAAATGTGTTAAGAAATGGGTGTGGGTGCGCATGTGTGGGAAATGTGTTAAGAATTGGGTGTGGGTGCGCATGTGTGGAAAATGTGTTAAGAAATAGGTGTGGGTGCGCATGTGTGGGAAAATTGTTAAGAAATGGGTGTGGGTGCGCATGTGTGGAAAATGTGTTAAGAAATAGGTGTGGGTGCGCATGTTTGGGAAATCTTTTAAAAAATGGGTATGGGTGCGTATGTTTGGCAAAAGTGTTAAGAAATGGGTGTGGGTGCGCATGTTTGGGAAAAGTGTTAAGAAATGGATGTGTGTGCGGATGTTTGGGAAAAGTGTTAAGGCATGGGTGTGGGTGCGCATGTTTGGGAACAGTGTAAAAAATGGGTGTGGGTGCGCATGTTTTGGAAAGGTGTTAAGAAATGGGTGTGGGTGGGCATGTGTGGCAAAGGTGTTAAGAAACGGGTGTGAGTGCGCATGTTTGGGAAAAGTGTTAAGAAATGGGTGTGGGTGCGCATGTTTGGGAAAAGTGTTAAGAAATGGGTGTTGGTGCGCATGTTTGGGAAAAGTGTTAAGAAATTAGTGTAGGTGCGCATGTTTGGGAAAAGTGTTAAGAAACGGGTGTTGTTGCGCATGTTTGGGAAAAGTGTTAAGAAATGGGTGTGGGTGCGCATGTGTGGGAAAAGTTTTAAGGCATGGGTGTGAGTGCGCATGTTTGGGAAATGTGTTAAGAATTGGGTGTGGGTGCGCATGTGTGGTAAAAGTGTTAAGAAATGGGTGTGGGTGCGCATGTGTGGGAAATGTGTTAAGAAAGGGACTGGGTGCGCATGTGTGGGAAAAGTGTTAAGAAAGAGAGTGTATGAGAATCTCAACCGCACAACCGCTCCCTCCCATAGAAAATGACCTGCCGCCCCCTTCATTCATTCACGCTAAATACACCGTTAGTCAACCGAAAGACCGACCGGTCCCGGTAGAAATGAACGACTCAGTCACTTTGAAGCCTCTAATTTCTCCCTGCATTTCCGTCAATTCTCCGTGACGTGCGAAAGCGCTAGGCGAGAGAACAGGAGAATAAGAGAGACTCAGAACAGCGGGCGTACTCTAGCGTCGGACAGACAGACAGACAGACACACAGAGACCAATCCTCATCTGTAAAAGTAAGGATTGAGTTCTAGTGTTTATTTTATATCAAAATTTGTGCTGATGTGACACACTGCAAGGTTTTAAATCAAGCCGATCTGGGCCGGCCAACTCCTGGAAAAGAAAGCCTGGACCTGGAATATATAATAAAGGTCTTTTTTTCTTATGCTAATGAGATTATTTAACATTTCTTTGAGAATGCCGCGGACCGCTTAAAAATAAAAGTATCACTTGTTCTTATTTTGGAGCCAAATAAACCGAGATAAACGCGCCTGAAGGTACGGCGAAAGTATCATGCGCGAGTGTTTGGTGTCTTTCGTGTCTTTCAATCAAATATTTTTTGGCAACATAATTCTTTGAATTTCGGCAACAAAAAATTTTGTAATATTGTCAACAATTGTGTGACTTCGATTTGTGAAGGGTAACAAACAATATAGGGATGGTATGGTTGTTTCCAAAAAACGGAACATGTTTTGGCCAATTCTTAACGGCCTGCGGTCATTGCATGCCACCGCGACCGTTTCTTTGTCTGCGCACTCCTATTTTACAGTGCTATGTTGTTAGTTAAAGTTATATTCACTTCAATGTTTCAAATCGTCAGTGGTCATATACGGATGGAAATCAAGGTCGGTGGAAAGTTGGCGATTTTTCGTTGGAAATTGGCTATAACAAAACCTACGTTTTAACTATTGATTTCCAGTAGACACAACATATAGCAGATGCGAGAAATTCGAAATATAGTGACACATCAGATGCCATGGTAAAACCATACCCGTTCATTGTGTCGATAAAGCAACCAAAGAAATGCCGAAACTGAAAATCAACGTAAGTTTGAGTGTTTTATGTCTCACCACAAACACAACCGTAAAGTTGATGAGTGAAAGGATTGAGTTGCAACTTTGTCCGATTAAGAAATAATGGTAGTTATTTAAGTTCAATTTCTTTGTGAGCAAGCGAAAAATTATGAAAATATGAGTAGGTAGGCCTACGACGACTGAGACGAGTAGGGGTATATTTACAAAACCGAATTCTTCTTCGTAGTACCAATAATCGCATAGCATCTGAAAATTGCTTAAAAACGCAAAGAAAAGAAAATATCAGAAGAAAAAATCGGGGGAAAGGGAAAACTTTCGTGAAACATTCGTCGTAACGCCGCGGCAAGTGATTTAAGAATACGGTGGTATGTAATCTTTGGAACACCTGTTTGACCGAAAATTGCCTTCGTAGATAAAGAACAAATTATAAGCAAAATCGAAGGCCGACAGTCAGGAATAATGGTTTTCAACTCGAATTGGCATTATAATAATTTTGAGCGGGAGATGACGGCATAGGTTACGACCGTATCTCATACGCATCGAATGGTATTACTTGTAGGAAAGGAAATGACGGGAATTTAACAACGTGGCGGTGCGGACCGTGGCCATGTAAAAGGGCCATCACGGCTGGTTAACGGGACGCTCAGTGGTGAGAGCATCATAATGTATTATGCGTTTCCAAAAATAGACAAGAAAAAAGGGATTTTTATAAAGGACTAGGTACATATGGTCCCGCCGCGAACCGCATATTGTCTGCGCACTCCTCTTTTACAACGCTCTTTTGACCATTTTCTATTTTACCACTTCAATGTTTCACTTGGGTTTTGGTTAAATACGAGCGAATATCAAAGTCGTTTGGAAACCATCGGCCGTTCTTTGGAAAAACACTATGGTGTGAAGCGACCGGGTTCGATTTCCTGTTGGGGCAATATTTTTTGCGAGCACCTCTATGACCAAAAGGGCAACGTGATTTGGGGGCCAAACCGGAAAGTATCCGAACTTATGGGCATATGTAGCTCGAAAAGAACCGCTTGGCGTTGTGGCCTGTGTAACCTGGAGTTGTCTATGGTGTTGTTGCCTTTGTGGAGGGTGTTGCGGTGTTGAGAAGGAGTCCTGTAGTGTATAGCGTGATCACCTGTGCCTCGTGTGGTACCTCGGTTTTGGAGGAAGGCAAGTGGCGGTGCTGACCCTGGCCATGTGAAGGGACCATCACGCCAATAGCTCAGTCATTAGAGCATCAGACTGTTAAGGGCCCTGGTTCGATTCCTGGCAGGTGTAGTGTCTTTTGCGAGAAACTCTATGACCGTTAAGGGAACGTAATGCCAAAAAACAATTAATACAAGGTTGTTTGTCATTTCAGGCAGAAATACGGAAAAACTACTAACTAAGAAACTAGTTTTTTTCACACCACGTTGAAACATCTGCCAAGCGCGCATCAACACCATTATTTTCGGACTGAAATGATTCGAAAAAGCAATGTTTTGTAAAAGAAAAACCATCGGCGAATTGCTTCGCAAGAAGCCGTTGAAAAAGTACGGTTCGGACAATTTTGTCTAATTTTTAAGTTTAAAAATTGTTTCCAGATAGGGATTGTCGTTGTTTATGAAATTGGCCCTGGGGTGGGTTCCAACCAGGGTCGCGCGATTATCAGGCGAGAACGTTGCCACTTCCCCGCAAAAGCGGTCGTCCGCTGACGTCCATGAATCGACGAAGCGGGTTTTCGAGTGGATAAGTTCTCGCTTCAAATCCTTGCGACCCTGGTTCGAATCCACCCCAGCGTTTTTTTTTGTTGTTGTTTTGCCTACTTTTTTTTGTTTTGCCTACATTTTTTGTTTTCTTTTGACAATCCATGTCTTCTTACTGCTTCAAAGTTGTGCGCTGTATTAATGAAAGTTGTATTAATGAATCAGAAAGTTGTGCGCGCACGTTAATAATAAATAAGGTGTTGTATAACATTAGAAACACCTGTTCGCCTGAAAACCACTGATTGGAAAGATCGAGTTACGAACAATGTGATATTAATCTAATGTGAAAGTTCAAACAACGAAGAATATTGTATCAAGACGAAAATTCTAAATTAGTTGAGCGGTAAGGGGGACCGACTTAAATATCGCGAGGTCCCCATTGAAGAAAAGCTGCTTTGAAGCTAAGGATTCAGAAAAAAGTACATATGTAACAGATTTTGCTGTATATCAGCGAAATCCATTTTTAAGGTGGATCCGTGTAGCCCGGGGCGTTAATTACCTAAAATTGATTTTTATCTTCTAATGTTTTCGAAATATTCAAGTCTCAAAAAATTATGATGCAATTTCAATATTTCCTCCGATTGTTTCGAAGCTTTTCCCCCAAGGGATCGGATTAAAAAAAATGAAATTCTAAAAGGTTCCAAAGTTTGGGTTAAAGGAAATTTCCGAATTTTCTCTCAGTTTTGTGTAAAATACTATTTTCAACAGCAAATATTGTAAGTTTGTGTTAGGCGTCGGGTTAAATGTGCCAGTTCGTCACACGAAAATTTATTTTTGTTGTTTTTCTTGGCTGTTGTTGATTTTCAGAATTTCGTCAAAAATAATTTTTTGAAACATTTTTAAGTATCTGTCTTTCTGTTAAGACTCTGTTAAGATTGAATTTGCGAATTCCAAAATTTTTTGGAACACATTGTAATTCCGATCTTGGTTCCTATTGCGAAATCGCAGAAACTCACTTGATGCGTTTTAATTACGCAAAAATTGTATTTGCCTGTTGGCATTTAAATTTTGAAAACATAATGAGAAAACGAGATTTTCCTCAAGTAATATATTTGGTTACATGTCTGAATTTCGATTATCGATTTATGACTGGAGTTGTTGTGAAATCGATAAAGAAATAGCCGTTTTTTCTCTGCGTCTTCGCTTTTTGCACGCTATTTACCCCTGCATATCGCACGAATGCTGCATTAAGGCTGTTTTTGGCAAGATTCCAATTTGGCGACATCTACATAATTCCGGTGTCTGTTTCTTATTTCTTGGTGATAATCGTGTTATTTTTGCATTTTCCAATTTTATATTGTTTAACATTTTGTTAATTACTTTTTTCTAAATAAACAAAAAACATACGGCAGCTCAATGTTTTGTGAGCCTTTGAACGAAACATTTGAGCACGAAATTACAATATTTGCACGTGATGAAGTACAAAATTTTAAAACAGCCTTCAGCCGTTTCGGGTCCGCTTTACGGATCTTTTAATTTATTAAGTAGGAAAATAAATTTTATATGTACGTTCTCACAAACTCCAAAGGACAGCTGCATTTTCAAAAACCTCTTTCTAATATTTTTTCTTCCAAAAAGATTAGTTTATTGAAACGTTTGGACTTTCGTATTTTGTTGTAAATACTTACAGCCTTCGGCCGCGATAGCCGCTTTGCGGCTTATCTTACTGTATTGGGCAAGATGTCTCGGACATTTCAATTTTTCATACCTTGCTTAATAATGTCATTCTTGACTCCTGAGTGAATATCGTGAATCGAAATACGGTATCTTTTTGTTACAGTTTCACTTTTGTTTTTTTAAAACTAAAAACCCCATTTTTATGAAAAATTTGTAAGTTATTTTACTAAAAATAAATAAATAAATATAAAACATACTTTCCAAAAATATATAAATAAATAACATACTGTAGCTCAATGTTTTCTACTGCTTTGAACCCAACAGTTAAACAGAGAACTGCAATATTTGACACCTTATGAAAAACAAAATTTTGAAACAGACTTCGGCCGCATCGGGCCGCATTACGGTTTTTTAAGGTTTTAGTAGAAAAAAAATAAAAAAGTTCCATGTATGTTTTTACAAACTCAAAAAGGAAAATTTTATTTTCAAAAAAACACTCTGAATTTTTCTTATCTTTTGCTTCTATAAATATTTCTTCGTGGAAAAATATATCTTTACCTCTTTTGGGGAACTGCTTTCACTTGACAACATTCAGAATTATCTTTTCCTTGAGCAGCACATTCCAGGAAGGGAGCCACGTGGAAAAGACCGCACTGGCCGCGGTCTAAAGCAGCTCTCACCTGAAAACCGGTTTTACATATTGTTATTTAAAAAAACAAACTAAAAAACAAATGTGAAATTTCAATTTAAAAGAAAATTACTAAGAGGAATTATCGCAATTACCTCTTTCTGAGTGATATCATAGCGGCAAAGTGACCGACAGCCGGGTGGCAGATTTTTCTGACGACAGCAGGCCAACAGTTCTGAAAAAGGTAACGCAGTTTGACAGATATTTAATGTTAAATTTTAAAACTAAGAATATTTTTTAGAAAAAAATGTGACAATCATCGATGTTTCTTTTAAAATTGAAATTTATCATTTTTCCCTAAAATGTGCTTATTTCGCAGTGTGCCAGATAACAGAAAAAAGCTAATTTTTGTTTACAAGGTTCTATAGTGCTTGCCAATCCTACTTCGGCGACTCTTGAAAATGAGCGAGATTATTCTGATGTTGATATTCAAATTTCCCATTACTACATCATAACATTCGGCTACAAAAGGGGCGTGGCCCCATTTTGGCCGAAGTAGAAATGGCGAGGAGTATAAATAATCTGAAAATAGTTGTGTAAAGAAAGAAAATTAGTGTAAAATTTTAAAATTGATTTTATTTTAGAAACAATTGTGACAGTAACTTTCATGTTTCGTGAGCAGTGGAATTAATGATTTTTCACCAATAGGTAATACCATCTTTCATATTTTAAATAACTTCTTTCAGTTTTTCATGGTCAAATTAATATCAAATAAAATAATACAAGTTTTGTTTAAATGGGAAAAAAAATACAAATTTTGTTTTCAGGTGTTATTCAAATTGATACGAAATAGACACACGATTTGAAAAATTGTTTTTCATATTTGTTTATGCCATAGAAGTGTTACAGTAAAGTGGTTTTTAAAGTGACGATTTCAGATAACGTTTTTGAAGTTAGATGTTTTGAAGTTAGATGAAATTTTAAAGAAATTTGAAATTGCCCGGTTTTTTTTATTGAGATCACGTGAGAAAATGCTGCCTTTTCACCGTTATCTTGTGATTCACTCTTGTTTATCAAAAAAATGCTTGCTTTCGCATCCTGTTAAGACCGATCTTTACGATCTAAAGCATTGGAGGAAACTAACAAAAAACGAGAAACACTGTGAAAATACCCGTTTTCCTTGTCATTTCTTTGGCACCGCACAAAAAAGGAACAAAAACTTTATATAAAATATTAAAATATAAAGGATATTAAGATAAATATATTGTCGGGTTGTAAATTTCATTTGCAAAATCAGTCAATAACTCCTAACTCCGGTTTCATCATTTATCTTGATCAAACTGCCTGATGAGCAGGGTTTTTTTGTTGTTTTTTTCGATTATTCACTAAACTTGTCACGAAAAAAGCCCATTTTTGAATTTTCCATTAAATTACGCAATGACCAAGTTTATAAAAGCTGAAATTCTTTTGGTTTTTAAAAATCGACTGTCACAAACAAATATCGAAAAATGACATTTTTCGGTGTCTTGGGTTTTATTGTTTTAACGCGATTTATAAGTTTAGACAAAAATTTGAAAGTTAGTTTTTTTTTAGATAACTTGACAAAATGCTTCCTTTCCACCGTTATCTTGTGATTCACTCTTGTTTATCGAAAAAATTGCGTGCTTTTGCATCCTGATAAAGAGTCATTTCCAAAGCTTTTGCTTCAAAAAATGGTCGTTTTTTTGTCTTCCTTCGTTCCACATCTTCAACTGAGTGTTACAAAAAAGGTAAATTTTTTTAATATTCAAATCATTTTGTAATAGTCATGTATACCCCGCGACATAGGTTTAAAAATTAAATTTTTAAAAAACAGTCCAAACTTTGTCAAAAACATTTTATTTATGCTCCTCGCCAAACCTACTTTGGCCAAATTGGCTGCGTACACGGACTGAGTATCCTATATTGCCCGCTTTGCTCTAAGTATAACATCGAAACATTGGCACGTTGTCCCAAAGTAGTTTTGGCACGAACTATACATAAAAACACTATTCTGCGCAGAATTGATTTTTGACCGGGTTACGGTAGGTAATTCCCTGGATACTGTAATTTCGCTCAAATTAGTCCAAAGTTCAAAATTGTGCAATTTCTCTGTTACCCAGGTTTTAAAAATTTGGCTTCACAAAATATAAATACCACTTAATTTTTGTGGTTATTGCATTTTTATAAGCGCGTTTGTAAAACAGAAACACGACTTGGCATATTTTTTAATACAACATATATTTTAGAAATGATCAGATATATTTCCTTAACGTTTTGAAAAAATATTTTGTTTTTAATTTTTTTTAAAAACAAAAAAATTGTTCTTGAAAACGATTATTTATGTTTCGTGGCAACACCGAAAAAAACTTTTTTACTCGAAAACTCGATTTAAAAGTATTGATTTTTCTCATTACATAGACATTTTTGTTTTTTTATGGAAAAATTGCCATAAATTTAATTTTTTGACAACGTTAAGGAAATAAATCAACATTATTTCAATAATTTAATTATTAGTACAAAATGGGCTTAATCGTCTGGTTTACGTTTTTTTCACAAAAGCCGTTAAAAACAAGAAAACTGCAAAAAACCACAAAAATTGGTTTTTGGATTTTGGGATGCCCAAATTTTTCAAATCTTGCTGTTCTTTTATTGAAGAGTGTAAAACTGAAGATAATAAAATGTAAACGATAAAGCAAAAAAATCGATAGTGCGCCAAACGTCTCAGAATAGTGTTTTAGGAAAAAAAATTTTTTTTTTTGACAAATTTTGGGCCAAATCTGTGATTTTCGGTTTTTCTCTATGTCGTTGGGCCCATACTCACAGAAATCATATCTTAACGGTTTTTCAGCTCGATTTTCCCGATTTCATTCAATTTTCATTCTGTTCCCATCGCTCTCAACTTATTTCTGCAAACCTGAAAGGACGAATTTCATGGGATCTCTGGACACTCTGGATTGTAAACGATAATTTCATGTTTTGCTCTACAAAGCATGAAATGATGAAACCTGTTTTGCCTATTTTGGAGACATTTTCTGTCAAAATTGTAGCCGACAAGATTGTTTTAAAGGTACGGTTTTTTTTTTGGCAAAATTTTCACTTTTCAGGAACTTTCGGACCAAGGGTTTTTACAAGCTATTGAATTGATCGAAAAAGGCCAACTTTCAACAAAAGGAATGACAATTGATTTTTTTTGTTCTTATGATTTATCACCGGACAACTTTAATCGATTGATCAAGGTTACCTATTCATTTTCAGAAATAATATTGTTTGAAGGTTTCTCAAATTGAAAACCTCTCAGTGGTTGATTTTTTTTTTCATTGTGATACTGATGATAAAAAGCTTGAAGAGTGCTTTAAAGTGCCTGAAGTTTTCAATGTGGGTGGTATTTTTTTTAGATTCGCGTGTGCGTGTGCGTGTGCGTGTGCGTGTGCGTGTGCGTGTGCGTGTGCGTGTGCGTGTGCGTGTGCGTGTGCGTGTGCGTGTGCGTGTGCGTGTGCGTGTGCGTGTGCGTGTGCGTGTGCGTGTGCGTGTGCGTGTGCGTGTGCGTGTGCGTGTGCGTGTGCGTGTGCGTGTGCGTGTGCGTGTGCGTGTGCGTGTGCGTGTGCGTGTGCGTGTGCGTGTGCGTGTGCGTGTGCGTGTGCGTGTGCGTGTGCGTGTGCGTGTGCGTGTGCGTGTGCGTGTGCGTGTGCGTGTGCGTGTGCGTGTGCGTGTGCGTGTGCGTGTGCGTGTGCGTGTGCGTGTGCGTGTGCGTGTGCGTGTGCGTGTGCGTGTGCGTGTGCGTGTGCGTGTGCGTGTGCGTGTGCGTGTGCGTGTGCGTGTGCGTGTGCGTGTGCGTGTGCGTGTGCGTGTGCGTGTGCGTGTGCGTGTGCGTGTGCGTGTGCGTGTGCGTGTGCGTGTGCGTGTGCGTGTGCGTGTGCGTGTGCGTGTGCGTGTGCGTGTGCGTGTGCGTGTGCGTGTGCGTGTGCGTGTGCGTGTGCGTGTGCGTGTGCGTGTGCGTGTGCGTGTGCGTGTGCGTGTGCGTGTGCGTGTGCGTGTGCGTGTGCGTGTGCGTGTGCGTGTGCGTGTGCGTGTGCGTGTGCGTGTGCGTGTGCGTGTGCGTGTGCGTGTGCGTGTGCGTGTGCGTGTGCGTGTGCGTGTGCGTGTGCGTGTGCGTGTGCGTGTGCGTGTGCGTGTGCGTGTGCGTGTGCGTGTGCGTGTGCGTGTGCGTGTGCGTGTGCGTGTGCGTGTGCGTGTGCGTGTGCGTGTGCGTGTGCGTGTGCGTGTGCGTGTGCGTGTGCGTGTGCGTGTGCGTGTGCGTGTGCGTGTGCGTGTGCGTGTGCGTGTGCGTGTGCGTGTGCGTGTGCGTGTGCGTGTGCGTGTGCGTGTGCGTGTGCGTGTGCGTGTGCGTGTGCGTGTTCGTGTGCGTGTGCGTGTGCGTGTGCGTGTGCGTGTGCGTGTGCGTGTGCGTGTGCGTGTGCGTGTGCGTGTGCGTGTGCGTGTGCGTGTGCGTGTGCGTGTGCGTGTGCGTGTGCGTGTGCGTGTGCGTGTGCGTGTGCGTGTGCGTGTGCGTGTGCGTGTGCGTGTGCGTGTGCGTGTGCGTGTGCGTGTGCGTGTGCGTGTGCGTGTGCGTGTGCGTGTGCGTGTGCGTGTGCGTGTGCGTGTGCGTGTGCGTGTGCGTGTGCGTGTGCGTGTGCGTGTGCGTGTGCGTGTGCGTGTGCGTGTGCGTGTGCGTGTGCAAGTTCACATTAACTTGTTGTTTTCATGTCCTTGACCTGACTTTCATGGCCAACTCCCCTCATGATGTAATCATTAATGGCAGGGCAAAATGGATTCGTGTTTTCAAGGATGACTTTAGCACGAATGAACTAAATATAATTTTAAAGGTTAATTTGTATAAGCCAGTTAGAAATATAATTTGATTATAGCAATGGTACAATGGCTTTCGTGAACTTGACTGGATTCAATTCTGTTTTGATAGAGCCACGCAACTTAAAAGTTTGGAAAAGGATGCAGAAATTTTCTCAGGAATTCCTCACGAGCTGATCTGGTCCGAGGATTTCATTATCTCTGAAAGATCAATTGAGGATGTGAAATATTTATCACGCTCTATGGAAGGATATCGGTTTTATGCTGTTAAACAGAAAGCTACAAGCAATGAAAAATTGCTTATACGGATTCAAGAAGACGAGTTTGAGGTTGAATTGGTTGAAGATGCAAAAGAAACGTTTCTAGCCTATGTTGAGTACAACCCAACAAAAATAGTTAAATAAACTTTTGTATACTCACATAAATCACAGAGACAAATTCAACAACTCGGTTCTGCAAAAGCAAACTTTACCACCACAAATACAACAACGAACGGAAACAAAAGGACCATTGCCACTCTGAAAAAACTAACCTATACTAAACCATAAAAGTCCCCATCTTCGACAAAGTGTGCTTGAAAAGGTAGTTCTATTGGGGGAAATTCAGTTAAACCCCCCAGCCAATTCAGTTGCGCCCCCCAAAATAGCCGCTCGGTTTGGCCCCCCAGGCAATTCAGTTGAGCACCCCACTTCAGGTGCCGGATAGGTAATTCAGATAAACACCCCACCAAATTCATTTAAGCCCCCCATAACTGAGTATCCAATTCCCAACGCTTTATTAGCGTATGCAGCTAAATTTGTGTTTTTAGGATTTGATTTTTTGAATTTTATTTCACTTTTATATTTTTAATTATCTTTTTTAATAGTGTTATGTTTAGTTAAAATCAATTAATACGAAAGTTCACAAATTCGCATTGATTGGGAGGCCAAACCGAGCGTGGGGGGCCATACTAGTTTACCTAATTTTGTTGTTTACATACATTTTATCGTTTTATTACGTTTTCCTCATTTGAGTTATACACCACGGGCAATTTTTATTGATTGAACTATTTATTTTTTTCTAAACTTGGCTAAAAGACTAAGAAATAACCGATAATAGGTCTGCTTAGATCTTTAATCGTACCTTTCGGTGTGAATTTTTAATTTACCCAAATTGTTCATATGGGGGGCATAACTGAATTAGATGGGGTGTTTAACTGAATTGCTGGGGGGTTTAACTGAAGTATTCGTATGGGGGGCATAACTGAATTATACGGGGGGTTTATCTGAAGAAGTTCCGGGTAGACTAGTTAAGCTCCCCATTTCAATTGCGGGGGGCTAAACTGAATTCAGATAAACACCCCAGGATACATAATTCAGTTACGCCCCCCACCTACGAAAGTTCACAAATTCGCATTGATTGGGGGGCCAAACCGAGCGTGGGGGGCCATACTAGGGTGGGGGGCTTAAATGAATTTTTCCCGTTCTATTTCAATATTTTAAAAAAATCAATATTCAGCTTGATTTTACCAATTTTTCACGCTTTTCCCAATGTTCCAAGTATTCGGATGCCATTTCAAAAAGCTTAAGGCAAAGCCTTCCATGGAAAATTTACGAAATCTACATCGATTCTGAAAATGAAATCACAATTTCAATGGATCGTGATAAAGTTCAAATTTCATGGTTTTTGGACCAATTTCCAATTCGAATCGAAGTTCAACAGATTTATTTTCAAGTTGGTCTTAATTTATTTTTCAAATTAAATTTTTGTTTCAGAACATGCCAACGGAAGGTTGCAATGAAATAATAAATTTCCTAGAAAAGGGGAAAATTCGCCCAGATGAGATTATTTTTGGCGACATTTTGGAAGAAGTACCACCTGAGCTCTTCAATAGGCTGCTAAAGGTTTTTTTTTGTATATTTATTTGTATGTTTTAGAAATTTCTAGGTTTCGCAAATACAATCATTGTATTCAGCGCCAGATGCAGTTCATATTGATTATCTTCACCAGCCGGAGGTTGCAAAGCTAAGTTTTTGAAAAATTTAAACTTCGTTTTACGATTTTTTAAATTGGTATAGTTTTAAATTTGTATAGTTTTAAAAACTGTGTTTATAAAAATAAAATTCCAAAAACAGCACTATGCTAGGAATTGAGTTTTGTTTCTGAAAAATCTGGAAAAAAGCTTTTGAAAAAATACAATTATTTTCAAAAGCGTTTTTATTATAAATCTTTTCGTAGAATAGGCAAAAGAAAATTTTTAAAAAAATTATATTATCCGTTCTGAACAATTACGAAGCAACGACAATTAGTTAGGAAACTGTTGAAGGCTTGAATGTGAAACATTAATAAATCTTTAAAAAATATTCTCAAAATTCATTTCTTAAAACTGTTCTAAATACATAACCGAGTAGTTACAATTTTTTTACAATTATCAACTGCAAAAGGTAGGAACGTGAAACATTAGCAGACATAGTCGAAACTTAGTTTAAAAACTTGTATTTTCTTTCAACACGAACGAAAACTAAACAGCAAAAACATTAAAAAAATTATTGGTCGTCCCATTATTTTTTGTGAATTTGTTGTTTTGCCAAACATTCTGTTACAGAATCAACTGTGAGAATGAAAAAATGAATTATTTTTTTCTGGTCAAAAACAGCAAAAAAAAACCTTGTGAGTTTTATTTTAAAAAATACGTCAAAAATTAAACAATTAAATTTTCTAATCCACCATTTTTTTGAATAAAACTCTTATTTATCTTTAAAACAAACGCATAAAAAAGTAGATGTTCAGATTCCCGAAATTTCTTTCCGCATGTACACCACTCCTCGTCTCTCCTTGGATTGGTTTCTCACTTGTAAATCGTTATTTGGATTTTAACAAAATTTCATCCGATGAATATTGTAGATGGTACGCTTTGAAACGTGGAGATGAAGAACTTCTTGCTTATCTTGGAGGAACAACTTTCTTTGTGGAGACGTTTCCAATGCCCTGGATTCGTTTAAAAGAAGATGTTTTTTCCATGAGATTTAAAAATATATGTAAACTAATTTATAATAAAATTGTTTATAATAAAATTTATAATAAACCAATTTTTAAGTTAAGTGAGTTGGATTTTTATCTTAAAACAACTTGTATTTTATATTTAAGTAATTCATATCACGACAAAAACCTGTCGAACTGGTATTTTATCATTGCATTTTTGGTTTTTAGCTTTTAAAAAATAGAAAAACCACGCAAAGTTGGTAAGAAAGTTTGACCTAAACTATACATTTTACTCAACGTTTGTTAAGAATATATATTATATATTTTCCTTTCCAAGTCACTATTTTTGAAGCATTTGTTACTTTTAACAAAATTGAAAAAGTACAAAAATTGTTTACATTTTTTTTCTTTTCTTCCGAGTTACGATTGAAATTCCAAAATCTGCCCAGAGACATACCAATGGGGTTTTAACATAAAAAAAAACTTCATGTCACGTTTTTGAAACATGGCACCAATTTTCAAAGGTCCGAAAATAAGGGTTGATTCTTATCATCAAAACCTTGTTTTTTTATAATAAATCTATCTCAAAACGCTGGAGAAAAAAATTTCAAAATTTCAGCAAAAACTTTTAATTGTGTTAAAATTTAAAGTTTTTTTTCTACTTGTCCTCAATGTAATTTAAAATGTATAGTAAAAAAATTAACAAATTTTTAAGCTAAAAAAAACGGAATTTCTGCTTATTTTTCCAATTTTGTTCTAGTGTTTCAAGTTCTCGTCTTGAGCAATTGAAACAACCGTGACTTTGTTGTTGTTTATGCTCAATGTTTTCTGAAATTTCTGCAACGAATAATATAAATATAATGTTTAATATTCTTGGTTTCAACAGTTAAAATAAGAAAAAATGTGTTAAATGTTATTCTTGGTTGAATGTTAAAGAAAATTCATCTGGAGAAGGTTTCCAATGCCCTGGATTTGTTTAAAAGAAGATGTTTTTTTCATTTTATTGTATAATGTATGCAAATGTTCAATAATTAAATTTAAAAATTACCAAAAATGCTCCACAAATCTGCTGAACTCCGTTTAAATTATCACTCTTTGAACCGAATAATCTGAATTTTTATGTTGAATTTACTCGCAAGAAATTTCCAAATTCATTTTTTGAAAATATTTTTTCTGTCCTTGCATACAACTAAACTACATATTTTCCTCAGTCACAAAATAATTGAAACGCTGTGAAACACACGGAACAAGACAAAAATTAAAATGAAATTGAACTCTAGTAATTTTAAAAAAAATATTTTTTTTGAAAACGAGAGTTTGCTTGTTTTTTTTAGAAGACGGAAGATTTCAACACCCTCTTATCTCTGAAAGCAATTCTTATCGTTTCTGTTATTTGCTTTTCAAACACCCGAGCTGACATTCCGTCAAAATGGCCATCGATTTTAAAAACTTCTCTTCTCATCTGAAAATCCAGATTGTCAAAAAAGTAGTGTTTTCCAATTTTCAAACTGTTTCGAAACTTCCAGACAACTTTCCCTGACTGGGTCCGCTTTATGAAAACATGCCGAATGGGCAAGAAAGTCGCTTCCTACCTAAATCACAGCCTTCCAATGGAAGTGGAGAATTTGTCTATTTCAACAGTAAAAAACTTTTTGTTCAATCGATTTCTTCTTATAATTTTAGGAAGGCGCATGGTTGCACACAGAAGGTTGGCATACGGAAATCAGAACAAAAATTTTGGAGCAGCCTGTTCAATTTGTAATTAAGAAAATTTTGACCGATGTGAGTGTGTGAGTGTGTGAGTGTGTGAGTGTTTGAGTGTTCGAATAAGCCAAACCTCCATTTTCAGTCCGATTTGAATGATTTAATGTGCGAAAGAACGATTAAATTTTTCAATAATGGGAATATAACTGGTACCAACACACGCATATATCTTCAAGGTGGACCACAGACGTGTACTCCGGATAATTTCAGTGATTTTCTCACGGTATTTCAAAATTTTCAAGGCATTAACGCATTTATAGGCTGTAAATGGTTACCGAATATTTGAATACTTCTCGGCTTCTTCAAATGCCTATTTCTGTAAACCTGGTTATCAAAAGGTAGCTCACACACCCTCACACTCACACACTCACACACTCACACACTCACACACTCACACACTCACACACTCACACACTCACACACTCACACACTCACACACTCACAACGTTTTCAGCTTCAAGCGATCAAAACCGCTTCTCCAATCACGAATGATGACCTCCTTGGTTTGGAAGCTCCTTGGATGACTCTAGGCAGAGGATCTGAACGAATCACCGCTTCTGGCCTAAATGAATTCCTAAAGGTCTAACTAAAAAACGGTAAAAATTGATAAAAGTCATTTTTCAGCAATGGCTGGCTGGAAAAAGAGACATTAAAGTCTGCCGTATTTAACTCGCATAAGTGAATCAGACGACGCGATTCTTTTAAAAGGTCTTCCTTTTAAACTCCTTTGGTCTCAAAAAACCCATTCGAAAAAGAAGAAAGACAAAAAGAGCGAAAAAAGGGACTATGGAGAATTTGACAAAGAATCAAGCTATGCGACGAGAAATACGAGAATCTACAGGATAAAAGACGGAAAAAGAAAAATTTACATAGATGTGAATAATAGTTTTGCTACGATCCGTGATTCAATTTGATGTTTTGAGATTTGTAAGAAATGAAATTTGTTTTCAAATTTATTCTTTCTCTTTTTAACAAAACATTTTTATTACTTTTCAAGCCAACATTATGAATAGACATTTAAAAAAAAAAGAAGAACATATTTGATCAGCTAAACCAACAATTTTTTTAAATTACATTGTTTGTCCATGTTTCAGATTGTTGGGATAAGATTTCATAAAAGTGACGATTTGATCACTTGGTAATAAGGTGTAAAAAAACAGTTTCAATACTAATTTGATATTTTAATACTGAATTTTAATAACTTTTTGATTAATTTGAATCGGTCTAAATTTTCAGACATTTATTTTCAAAGAGTAAATAGTCAAAAAAAAAAAGAAAAAAAATGAAGAAAACTTAAGGATTTTGATAACATGGGAAAATGCAAGATAATTGGGTGTCCCGTAACCAATGAAAAAATAATAAAAGAAATTAGAACTAATTTTTGAAAAGAAATGAAAAGACAAATTTCGTTTTTTTGAAACAATGAAAGAACTTCAACAAAAATTTTTGTATTTTTAAAACATGGAAAAAATTTTCATTCTTTCACAATTCCAAAACGGTTTTAAAAATATTGTGGAAACATGAGATCAACAAAAAGAAAATTTTTAATGAAAATTGAGTTATGTTTAAATTTGTTTTTTTTAAATCGACGTCACATGTGAAATTCTTCAGTACTGTTGTATTTTAGTTTTTGTAAAGCTATGTCATGTTGTTAAAAAAGTGGAGAAATAAAAAAACGGAAACAATTTTCTTTCGCAGTGAAAAATACAAAAAAAGGGTTTTTAATTTTTTTTGAAGATGCACATTGAAAAAAAAAGCAATTTAAAAAAAAATGTTCTATAATAATTGCAAAATGTAGATAAAATTATGAAAAAAAAAATATTTGATTAGCTTAATACTAACGAATTGGATTTTTTTAATTATATAAATGTTACAATTTGCTCATATGGCTACTAAGGTGGTGTAAAATACAATTTAAAGAAGTTTATGTTTTAATACTAGTTTTTAAAAAAAACTTTATAACAAAAATGTGCGTTAGCATTTGAATTAAATGAATGTTTCATTTGGGGTTTGTTGTCAAATGTTTGTTGGCAAAGATTAAAAAAATGCATGGTGAAATTGTTAAAAAAAACTTTGAACCACGCAAAAAAGTCAACTAAAATTTATTAAAAAAATAAACGCTTTTTTTCAAGCTTTATATTTTTACAGTTTTAACACACATAGTGACAACGCTCGCATTAGTCTAGAAATGGTCGTGAATGTATCCCTTTTTGTTGAAACACTGAACAAATCAAAAAATAGTGAAATGAAATCAGGTAACATTTAAAAAAAAAGAAGTAAAATTATTCACAAAAAACGCAAAAAAAAAATTTCAACTAAAAGTTTTTGTTTTGTTTTTTTTTTTTTTAGAAAAAAAAGCTTTTGATTAAAGAAACTTTTTATTTTAACAGCTTTAACGCTATTGGATAGCTAAATTTGTATCCCATTTTCTTGAAACACTGAACAATTGTTTTTTTCTTCAAAATGTGAAGTTTTTTATACTCAAAAATCGAAAATTATGTTTTTTTTTCTTTGCAGATCGTTCTTTTAAACAAAAATGACGAAAAAAATCATTAAGGCTCTAAATAGAGAGCAGTTTATGTTAACATATTTTAAAACTTTAATAAAATTGTATTGTTAAATTGTTGAGAAAAAATTAAAATTATTTATTCGTTTAGTTTTTTAAGCACAAGACAAATTTTTAGTTCCCCCAATTTTCAACAAAAAATTTAAAAACGCGTTTTTCGCAGAAAACTAACTTCTAAAGATAAGGTTTTTTTAATCATAGAGAAAACGTTTTAACTAGGTGTTTTTTTGTCAAAACATACGTTTAAAAAGATATTTTAAAGTTGTTTTAAAAAGTAAAACTATTCGTTTCGTTTTCGAAGCACGCAAAAATCGCAACTAATTTTTTTAAAACGCATTTTTGTTTAAGTGACTGAACTACTTACTTATCTGTAAAACATTAACGGAAATATTTAAAAGCCCAGTTCCGATTGTTTTGCAAATGGTCGTGAAAGAATACCGTTTTGTTGAAACACTGAACAAATTTACAAAAAAAAAGAAGTTTATTTGTTTTCTTTTGTCAAACATACATTTAAAAATGCAATGTAAAATTATTTAGAAAAACGTGAATTTTTGTTTTTGAAGCAAAATAAAAAAATTAAAATATCCAAAAATTTCCACCGAAATTTAAAAAAAATCTTTATTTTTTCAAGATGAAAAAAAAGTCATTTATATATTTTTGACGGTAATTTCGGCTTTGTATTGGGTTTAAAATGGTCGTGAATATATTCAATTTTGTTGAAACACTGAACAGAATTTTAGAAAAAAAGTTAAAAAAAAAAAGAAATTATCGAAACTAAAATTGTTACATTTGCAGAATTCTTCGTTTTTTTAAACCTAAGGTCATCAAAAAACAAATTAAACTAAGATAAACAATTTTAGCCACGAAAAAGTTAATAAATGCGTTGTAAAAATCGAATAAACGCCGAAATTCCAACTAAAATTGTTAAAAACGCCATTTTTTCCGAAACTGAACTCTTTATTTATAAATAATCGACAGGAAGCCTCTTTTGTCGTTTTCATCTTCTAATTGTCGATGGGAGAGAGGAAAGAGATGATGACGACGGCACCGAAGACCACCACAGAGACCACGACCACCCAGAGCACCTCGATCGATAGCAGCTGCATCGATACCGATTAAAGGTCTGAACTATGAAAATCTACCGTATCTTCCCTCTGCTCCACGGGCATCTTGTCACAGCGCAAGTGACGGCTACTGTCGGAGACAGGGCTGCTCTCAACCCAGCTGTCGTGCGAGCTGATCTGAAAAATCGATTGATTGAGAAGTATCGATTAGAAACTGCGCATTGATCGTTAAAAATTATCGATAGGCTATAAGGTATCGATTGATTGCAAAGTATCGTTTGAGATATTGATTGATTACAAAGTTTCGCTTAGAAGCTACGTATTGATTGTTTACAGTGTATACATTGGTTACAAAGTATCGATTGATTGCAAAGTATCGATCGAGTTATTGAATTATTGCGAACTATCAAGTGTTTTTAGAAATCGGTGAAACAGTTAGGTGCGATCGATGAAAAAATTCGATTTTTTTACACGGTATCGATTGAGTTCTCGGCTTATTCTTTACTCTTCGTATTTATTTATGAAAATTGATATCTGGCGCGTTTTCGTTGCAAGACCTAAGTTTCAAGAAATGTGTTTTTCTTGCGGTTTTTATACAGTTTTAGT
Organism: Oscheius myriophilus; assembly: GCA_964057215.1. Classification (NCBI taxonomy): domain Eukaryota; kingdom Metazoa; phylum Nematoda; class Chromadorea; order Rhabditida; family Rhabditidae; genus Oscheius; species Oscheius myriophilus. Next base: position 1,285,790 of record OZ059905.1, on the reverse strand, counting down.
GATTGCTGACTTGTAGCTGCAAAAAATACACTTCTCATAACAAAATTGGTTTTTTTTGCTGAACTTTCATACGGGAACCATGGGAAAAAAAGATAAAAATATTACAAAAATTTACAAAAGCCTACTTCAAAGCGGAAATTCGCTTTCTAGCGGCATGGATCCCATGCAAAAAGGTATCGATTAAATGTAAAACACAGTTACTGGATATTGATTGATATCTGAGTTGTACAACTTACCGATTGATTGCAAAGAATGGATCGAAATTCATTAGTTATCGATTGATTGCAAAGAATGGATCAAAATTCATTAGTTATCGATTGTTTGTAAAGAATGGATCGAAATTAATTAGTTATCGATTGATTGCAAAGAATGGATCAAAATTCATTAGTTATCGATTGATTGCAAAGAATGGATCAAAATTCATTAGTTATCGATTGATTGCAAAGAATGGATCAAAATTCATTAGTTATCGATTGTTTGTAAAGAATGGATCGAAATTAATTAGTTATCGATTGATTGCAAAGAATGGATCGAAATTCATTAGTTATCGATTGATTGCAAAGAATGGATCAAAATTCATTAGTTATCGATTGTTTGTAAAGAATGGATCGAAATTAATTAGTTATCGATTGATTGCAAAGAATGGATCGAAATTCATTAGTTATCGATTGATTGCAAAGAATGGATCAAAATTCATTAGTTATCGATTGTTTGTAAAGAATGGATCGAAATTAATTAGTTATCGATTGATTGCAAAGAATGGATCAAAATTCATTAGTTATCGATTGATTGCAAAGAATGGATCAAAATTCATTAGTTATCGATTGTTTGTAAAGAATGGATCGAAATTAATTAGTTATCGATTGATTGCAAAGAATGGATCGAAATTAATTAGTTATCGATTGATTGCAAAGAATGGATCGAAATTCATTACTTATCGATTGTTTGCAAAGAATGGATCGAAATTCATTAGTTATCGATTAATTGCAAAGAATGGATCGAAATTCATTAGTTATCGATTGATTGCAAAGAATGGATCAAAATTCATTAGTTATCGATTGTTTGCAAAGAATGGATCGAAATTAATTAGTTATCGATTGATTGCAAAGAATGGATCGAAATTAATTAGTTATCGATTGATTGCAAAGAATGGATCGAAATTCATTACTTATCGATTGTTTGCAAAGAATGGATCGAAATTCATTAGTTATCGCCTGTTTGCAAAGAATGGATGCATATCGATTAAAAAACCTACCAAATGAGAAAGGAAGGCCAGTTTCTTAGGCTTCAGCCACTCGGAGTCGATTGCCGACTTCCAGCCAGGGGTGATGTCCAAACTACAATTTTCCATATTAATTTTATAGAATTTGAAAATTTACCCCTTGTATTTATCCATCTCCGGGTAGGGGTAGAAGTGGAAGAGGTTGCGGAAAGTTTCCTCCAGCACCTGAAACAGATCTTTAGAAAAGTACAAATAAGATGCCGCAATCATTCTCGGAAGGAGTCATATCGAGTTTACTGTACTTTTTGAAACATTTAACGTTGTTCTGAATTTTTCCGTGTTACGAAATTGAAACATCAGTTTTACACAGGATTTTTAAAGTTCTGAAAATGTATGTAAAGCATGAAACAATTTAAGACGCTATATCTCAGAGAGCTGGCGGCGGCCAAATTACTTTTGGGCAAAAAAAATCAAAGTGGTCCGGTCGAACCCAAATTTTGTGTGCTATCAAGGACCCATCAAGATAAAATATTTACAAAATTGATTAAAACCGTATAAAACTCGTGTCGGCAAAAATGGTCAGAATCGTTCCCAAATTGAATAGCTTTTGAGCGGAACATTCGAGTGAAAACGAATTAATTTTATTATTAATAGATTTTCTCAACCACAAAAATTGTTTTTGAATTGCACAAAAAGGAATTTGATATTGAGAAAAACAAATGCGGACAAGCGGATTTGAAGAAAACATTGGAATTTTCTTTCCGTACCTAAAATTGTCACATGATTTGAAAATTTCCTTTTTCCGTTAAATTCATTCTAACAAAAACTGGATGTAGATTACTGAAAATTTAGTTTTAGAAGAATTATAGAAAAAAATAACGCAACAACTAGTTTAATTTTTAGATTTCTAAAACATTTTACAACAAGACTAAAACTAAAACATTTTACAACAAGACAAAAAGAATTTGTAGAACAATCATTTTCAAGGGCTCAAAAAAGGAATAACATTTATGTGAAACATGTAGCTCTTCAAACTTTTTAAAGCATTATTTTATTTTTCTTTTTACTCACAACTGCCCCGCCGCTGAAAATATAACAACGGGAGATAAAGAAAAAAATTTGCGAAGAAGCGAATCTTCTGAAAAAAATTGTAATTTAAAGTAAAACTTTTAATTACTGAAAGGATTTCGATGCCTTGAAAAAACTCTTATAATTAAAAAAAAACCGGACATATTACTAGAAAAAATTTTTCCTATGTTTTTGTTTTCTCAAAATAATGTTTAGAAAAAAATAGTCAAAACTAAATTTACTGTTCGACTTCTGAAACATTTTACGAAAAAATTAGAAACATTCTGAAACAGTGCTTCGAAAGGAACGCCGTCTAAGCCGGAAAGCCGAAAAAAAAAGCGGAAAAAAACGGTACTGATTTTTTTCAATTAAAAATCATCATTTATATCATGTTTTCGCTTTTTATATAAACAAAATACGCCGTTAAAAAACAAATACAAGTCAATTAGTCGTTTTTATGAAGAGAGCAGAGCAAAAACATTTGAAAAAGTCCTCAATAACGAAATTTCACGACTCAAACAGTGCGTAAAATTAAGATGAAATATTGCATGGATGTCTGGATTTTTTGCAGAAAACCAGAAAATTGTACTTCAAAAAATTTTCCTGATTAATTTTTTGTGAAATAATATTAAGGAAACAAAACTAATTTGTTTTTGGATTTCTGAAACGTTTAAAGCGGTCGATCGTGCAATTGTTGTCAAGGGCGCAAAGAAAAATTAAGGTTTAAGTAAAACATTGTAGCGACCTAGCGATTAGTTAAAACTTTTAAGTATTTTAAGTATTTTTTTGAACCAGTCATTTTTTTGTTTTTCCATTTACTCACCGCGGCCTCATTCTTCTTGGTAACCCGAGATTTCTTGAAAACCTCCTTAATCTTGCCCATGATGTATTTAACGGTGAAATCTTCGGAGTGCAAGCGCCTGATCTTCCTCTCCTTAAAAAATCGATTCATTTCCACTTTTAAAATCAATCAATACCCTGTCTTTCTGCATAATCCTCTGGAAATATTCGTTCTTCGACTGGAAACACAGCTTCCTACTCCCGGAAATTCTGAAACATTGAATTCCACTCAAAAAGAAATTTAGATTTACCCGGCCATGATGACGCGTTCCTCCGTTTCCATGGAGAGCCTTCCGGCGAAGAAGGTCTTGGCGTCGTAGCTCCAAGCACGGCGATTCTGAAGTTTTAGTTTGAAAAGTGAATTTAAAATTTAAAATCACCTGGCACCATCTGTCATCATTGAGGTAAGAAACATCCTTCGATTTGTGCGCTTCGCGCCAATTGCGAACATAGTCTCCGGGAGTCTAGAAAGAGAGATTTCTGTCTCTCTGTCTCTCTGTCTCTCTATCTCTCTGTGTCTCTGCCTCTGTCTCTGTCTCTGTCTCTGTCTCTGTCTCTGTCTCTGTCTCTGTCTCTGTCTCTGTCTCTGTCTCTGTCTCTGTCTCTGTCTCTGTCTCTGTCTCTGTCTCTGTCTCTGTCTCTGTCTCTGTCTCTGTCTCTGTCTCTGTCTCTGTCTCTGTCTCTGTCTCTGTCTCTGTCTCTGTCTCTGTCTCTGTCTCTGTCTCTGTCTCTGTCTCTGTCTCTGTCTCTGTCTCTGTATCTGTCTCTGTCTCTCACCAAAGTAGCAGTACTGGCGATGGACTCCGTGCTGAATCCACTGACGGATTCCAAAGAAGAAGCATCGTACTCCTTGAAACGGAAGATTTGAGCGACCAAAGGATCGTCTTTATAGGCTAAAATTGAAATTATTTTACAAATTCCAAATTCGCTTACATTTCTGTTTGAAGGTGACGGCAGGGTCAACCTCATAGCGGTAGAAGCTTCGGCGGATGCTCAGGGGACGGAAATTGAGCTGGCCGCGGAGGTTCAGAGATCCATTCTGAACAATATGATTAAAATTAAAATAATAAAACAAAGTTTTCTATTCAGGCGTATTGAGGGGGTTGCATTTGTTTAGAAGGAGTGCGCGAATCTCTCGCTGGGAGACGCAGACAACGAGAGAACCACGCAGCCGCGGCTTGGAACATTGTAACAAACAACATATAAATTTCTTTTAAAAATACAGCTTTGATTATACATTTCATAGGAATAAAAAAGTGAAATGTTCCAAATTTTATAATAATAATAAATTAAATATTATTAAATTTCGAAAGAGAGCGAATGTCAGCTCAATTTGAAAATTGGCCAAGAGCAAGCCAAGAGCAAAACAACGGACAAAGGTTTTTTTTGGCTTTCTGAAAAACGTTGGAAAAAAACGTTTCAACTTAAAAATTGCAAAATTCATTTTTATTTGTTGAACACTGCTGCATAATAAGTTATTTGTTGTAAACGTAGAAACCGAAATTTGTCAGATTTGCGTTAAATGAATTTTTATTACTAAAACGCATTTTTTTGTTTTAATATCAAATATAAAAACTAAAAGAAAAGGTTGTTTAATTTTTTTTTTAATGAAATTTCTATTAAACAGAAGTACCTTTCTGCAGGAAAATCCAGCGTACTGGAACTTGTAAATCGCCGTATCGGTCGCATTATTGTTGGTCATATTGATGTTTCTGGAAATTTTAATTAAATTTTAAAATAAATTCAAATTGTACCTCAGCGGAAAGAACTCCCTCATCTCAAACTCGAGGTCCTTATTGGCGCGAAGAACAAAGTAATTCAAGGGAAAATCGGCCGGCAACTGGAAAGATCGTTGGTTTTTAATCGATTTTTGGGAAAACCTGGTTCAACTCGGACATGAACTGAGACGGAGTCACTTTTCCGTAGCAGATGGGCCTCTTCATTTGACCCAGGGCGATGCGATCAGTCGCCGGAAGATGCAACATTTGGCTGAAATTGTAAAATTTCCTAAAATTTTGAAACTTTCAACGAAAAAACGCAAACTGTGTTATTTTTTTATTCTAAGGTTATAAAAAAGTAATAAATATTCTCGAATTAATGTACCAAAGGAAAAAATTTATTTCAAAAGTCCATTTTGGTCTAAAAAAAATTGATTGTTAAGCCTATGTCAAAGTTTCAGTGTGCCAGAAAGAGTAAACGTCAAAATCCGAATTGATAGTCCATGGGTGCTTCATGCGCGAATTAATTTTTACTCGTTTATTTTGCGCTATTTCGTTGTTTTAAGCGTCGTAGCGCATCAGTACTTAATATTGAGAGGGGTTTAAATGATTTTCAAAATCGGCACTAAAAATTTATCTAGAACAGCCCAATTATACAATTCGACAAAAAAATTCATAAATAAACATTGAAACACAACGACTGGAAGAAATCCCTTTTTCATCATTTCGTTTTTGCTATTTGTGTTTTAAATGGAAAATAGTCATCAATAATTTTCATTTTCAAAACTTATCTGCCGCCACATTATGAGCAGATTTTGATAGTGTCAGTAGATTATCGAATTTTTCTACCTGTTTTTCTACAAGGTTTTAAGTTTTTTTGTAAAAGTAATTTTTTGTAATTGTAAGACTAGATTTTAACAATTCCAACAAAAAAGTGTTTTACGTTGAACAAAAACCTCGATAATAAAAAAAAATCAGTTGTTCCAACTGTAAAACGATTTTTCTGGTTTTCGATATGAGAAGCTCTGATAAATTAAAAAAAAAAACGTGCGTTATGCTGAAACGTTTCCAGAAAAATTACCTTCAATTGTCTGCCTTTCCTTTTACAATCAAGCGAAACATACAACATATGTATATTTGCCGAAACTAATTCTAAAAGGATTTTTTTTCAAACGTGAAACATATTAGCAGCTATTTTGAATATATTTATTTTCTTTTAAAAAAAAATTGGTTGTATGTTTCCTGAAATTTCATTATTCAATTTCATCACTTGGATATACTCGGTTGGGAAGTCCAATCACAATAGCGTAAAAGTTAACGATAATCCTCGCAAATGAACTGTCAAACTTGTAACTTTTAAATTTACACTCCAATTCAAAATATTTGAGTTTCTTACACAAAAAAGCAAAACATACATCGAAAATTAAATATTTAAACTAAATTTAGAAAAAATTGAAATGTAATAATGCTCATAAACTTCTTCAAAAATTTTACGACTTTTAGTCGATTTTAGTGTTTCGTTTATAGAAATAGTTTCTCAGAATGAATAATCTCTCGCGGAGAGTGCGCAGACGGGCAGGCAGCGAGAGATTCTGTGAAACTAAGAGAGTTGGGAGAAGTTGCTTTTTTAGTGTTACTCAAGTCAAGTTGTAGAATCCTATTTCAGTTTAAGAAAAACTCACAAAGGAGCGAAATGCTTTAGAAAAAGAATGCGAAACGAAAAAAAATTGAAATAGAACAGCCCAATTATACAACTCGACAAAAAAAAAATCCATAAATCGCGCCGCGATTTATGGAACACAGCGACTGGAAAAAAATCCATTTTTCACTTTTTTTGTTTTTGTTATTTGTGGCTGTTTTTAAACAACAATTTTCATTTTCAAAAACTTTGCCGCAGCCAAATTATAAGCAGTATCAATATCTTTTCGAATTCCTGTTTTTCTACATGGTGTTAAGTTTTTTTGTAAAAGTAATTTTTTGTAATTTTAAGAGTAGATTTTACCAATTCCAACAAAAAGTGGTTTAGAACGTTGAAAAAAACCTCGATAATCAAAAAAATCTATTGTTCCAACTGTAAATCGATTTTTCTGGTTTTCGATATGAGAAGCTTTTGTAAATTAAAAAATTTCCTTTTGCAGCAAAGCGAAACATACAACAAAGATTGATTTGCCAAAACTAAATCTAAAAAGTGTTTTTTATATGTGAAAACATATTAACAGCTACTTTGAATTTATTGATTTTCTTAAAAACATTGGTTGTATGTTTCCTGAAATTTCATTATTGAATTTCAACAACTGGCTTCAGTGGGTGAATTTCATCACCTTGATTTACTGGGTCGGGAAGTCTAATAACAATATCGTACAAGTTAACAATATACCTCGCAAATGGTTTGTCAAACTTGTAAATTTAAATTTCCAACTCGCGCGAAAGGGAAAATAGTTGCAAAAGATAAAGCGTAAAAAGTGGCATAGGTTAAAATGACAATTTCTCTAATGCGGAGTGCGCAGATTGTGTGAATTTCTATTTTTGCATTAGAATGAAGCGAACCTGTAAACAAAAGTTTTTACTAATCCAAAAAAAATTAGAAATTTAAGCTTAAAAGCTTTTTATGAAACTATGGTTAAAAAAAACGAATGTTAGAATGGGAAAATGCACAAGAACACTATCAATTAGCCGCAATTCTTTTTTTAAAATCTAAATTGATTCCTTGTTTCGTTTTTTTTTTTAGGAACGTTCTTTGACAATCAATCCTCGTTTTTAGAAATAACGACGGTCACAATGGCAAATTCTTTTTACAAAATTTTAAAATAGCTGACTTTATTTTAAAGAAAGGCGCAATTTAAGACACGTTTTCTCAAAAGTTCGAGCGGTATGAGCACCCTGCGGGCAGATTGAATTTTTTGTCTCCGATTAAGCTTTCATGTTTCCTGTAGTCTACTTGGGATCCAAAAAGTTGAAAAATCACTTCACATTTCATTTTCATTTTTTACAGCGAAACAATGGAACATTAATTTGAAAATGCATACATCTTTTCAAAATTGCGCTTTCAGGCTCTTCGGGGGCTCATTGTCTGCTGATAACAGAAAAAAAACTAACACGGGTTTTGATTTTGAGTTTCGAGATATGAAAAAAATCGAAAAAGCTGTGGCCTGCTGAAAAAAAAGCAGACAAGATTAAATAAAATAAAACCACAACAGCTATTTTGTGCTTCAAAATTGGTCCTGTGTTTCTTGGTTTTTCAATATCATTCGGTTAACTTGGCACACAATAAGCTTTTCATAGATACCGCAAAAACTACATTTCCAGAGCGCAGAAAGGACGACATTATAATTGACACATATAGAAGCAAAAAAAAATCTAATTTAAATACGCAAAAAAAGTTGATGACGTCAAATTTCTGAGAATTAATTTAAGAATTAACTGAGAAAGAAAAAAAAGAATAGGAGAAAGCGCAGTCGGGCAGACAGCTAGAGACTGCATGAAATTAAGGGAGCGTAGAGAAGTGTTTAATGTTACTCAGTTAAAATCAAATTTCAATTAAAAAAACCTTAAAAAATAAATCAAATAACTCACAATGGCGCGAAATGTAAAAAAGAACTCAACAGCTACTTCGAATTTATTCCCATTTTGTTGTTGCAAACATTGGTTGTATGTTTCTTGAAATTTTATCATTGAATTTATTAATGAGTATTGGATGAAAATTCTTTACAGCTCGCGCAAAATAGGCAAAAGAAAATAGTAGCATAGGTTAAAATTGAAATTTCTGCATTTCTCTCTCGCGGAGGGCGCAGACAGCTAGAGACTGCATGAAGCTAACAGAACGTGGATAATTTTTTTAATGTTACTCAGTCAAGTGGTAACCAATTTGAAATTCAAATTAAATAAACAAATAAAAACCCACAAAGGAGCGAAATGCCCAATGGGAAGGAGAATCGGCTTCACCAAATCAGTCTCCAATCTCTCCTTGCACATCACTCCATTATCATTCTTAAATGCCTGAAAAATAGACTTGAAGTTTAAATTTTTAAAATTTCAAACCCTGGCCACGGAAGTCATCTTCTGAACGTCCTTCTTCGCTTCGTACTCGATCTGAAGCAGTCGCTTCTGAACAGAGTTTTTGATGTTTCCGATGTTGAGAGCCAGGAACATGGGAGCGAAGCCGCGGTCTTCCTTCTAAAATTGTATTTTGTTTGTAAAAATACTTGTAAAGTTACAAAAACGCCGGCGAAGGACTTGCGAGAGGTCATCATCGGCACGCAACGGACATTCAGCGGCTGATGGCCCAATCCGATACGGTTCCAGGAGCCCAGGCGACGGAAACGATGGTGCTTCGAGGCAAGAGGAATCATACTGGAAAAAATTGTATGATTTTATGTAGTCTTCGCCAATTTTACTTCTTGGCAGATTCGCAAATGTAACCCTGACGCAGTATTGCGTACGTTTCATAAAACACAGGATTTTCGTACGCAAATTCGCGTCTGGTGTCATTTTCACAGAGCTAATAGCGAAAATGGGCGAAGTAGCATTGACGACGACAATAAAGATAACAAAGTTTATATTTTTGACTTAGTTGAACTAAAACGTAACCTAAACAGATGTTTCAGTGTTCAGGTGAAAATGAAACAGTAAAAGAATTAGAAGTTAAGACACGTTTTCTCAGAAGTTCGAGCATTTGGCCAACCTCATGTTCAGAATGAATTTTTCCTCTCCGATTGGGCTTTAACGTTAATTGTGGACTACCAAAAATCACGTTGGTTTGGGACATTTTCATTCCACAGCGAAATAATGGAACGATGAACCGACATGTCGTTAAAATTTTAAACGTTAAAATTTTCTCAAAAAATGTCGATTTTTCCGTTTTGGACATTTTTTAATTAGTGGAGTTTTAAATTAAAAAATTAAAAATTAATTTTTAATTTTTAATGTTTCATTCCGATGGTAAATACGATTCAAAGCGCCGCTGTGTAACATTCAAATTCCGAAATTAAAAAATGTCCAAAACGGAAAAATCGACATTTTTTGAGAAAATTTTAACGTTTAAAACAAATTATAGATATCTAAACGTTCGAAGTTTTCAACTTTTAAATTATTATCCAGACCATAATCTCACGAGAAATTGATTGCGCTAGGTCTCGTTTCTCGCCTAGTAAGGATAAAACCGTAGTAGCCAAAAAACGTTTTTTCAAAACAGTTTTTGAAGGTTTTCACAAGTTGAAAATGACAAACTTGTATTTGGACCATAAGAACTATTTTTGTACACAACATTATTAACAAAATGAGCCGACCCGCATCTCGATTGGACCACTTTGAAGGGAGTTATGACATGTCGGGTCATCGTTCCATTATTTCGCTGTGGAATGAAAATGTCCCAAACCAACGTGATTTTTGGACTAAATGGGTCCTAGGTAGTCCACAATTAACGTTAAAGCCCAATTGGAGACGAAAAATTTCATTCAGAGGCCGCTCAGCGCTCTCAGAAAACATCTCTTGATATTTATGAAAACTTATCTCATTTCTGTGTTTTACAAAATTTTAATTAAAAAATATAATAGTGTTCGCCATTGTGCTCAGACAACCTAAACACAACTTTTGAGGAAAAATACATTTACACACTCAGACTGAAAATGGGTCATATTAACTTTATTTTCCTACTAATGAAACATTGCCCTAAAAAAGGCAAAAAGTAAAAAAAACGGACAAAAAATATGTTACAAGACCTGACCTTAATGAACTTCTAATACCTGTTTGAGTCTTTGCAAAGAATATAGTGCGTTTCCAAAAAAGAGTCAAGGAAAAAGGGATTTTCCTAAAGGACAGGTACATTTGGTCTCGCCGCGATATCTTAATTGTCTGCGCACTCCACTTTTACTGTGATCTTTCGCTTGTTAAACTTCTTTTCACTTCAATGTATCAAACCGGCCGTGGTTAAATAAGGGTAGACATCAAGGTCATATAAATTCGTCGATTCTTTGTTGGAAATGGACTATACCAGTTTAGATTTTGCTTTATTTACATTTTTTTTTCTTCCACAAACTAAAATAACACAGTTTTTTACCCTAACATTTCCTGAAACTCTGAATTGCATCATTTAAAAATTGGCTGCATTGTTTTATCATTTTTCGGAAAGTTATGCTCCAAATTGTAATTGTTACTTTCTTCCAATGTGGTAAATCTAATAAGCAATCGTTATTTACTATTTTTTCTTATGAACGCTGTAAATAACGCAAATTGGCTAATTTAATTAATTAAATGGAATCCTTTGCAGGCTTGGCATAGAAAGATCTTAAACGCTTCACAGGGGAGAAATTGAATATGATCACAAAGTCGTGTAAAAACTCATACGAGAGAAAACCATTTAACAACTGACTATCTTCCAAGCAACTTATTTTTAAAAAATCTCAATAATTTATTTCGCATTGCTCGAAAAAACATTTTTTTAAATTTATTTTGAAACAAATTTCATTTCCTTCTGCTATTTTTTATGAGTACGGAGATCGTGATTGCACTTATACACACTGTTTTTCAGCGTTAAAAAATCGATATAATGTTTGTAAAATGGAAAATATTATGTTAAAGTGCATTACCGTACCCCTTGACCTACACCCCCGACCCAAAAATCGATAGTTGTTTTCGGGGTTGTTTTGCATAATTTTGCTTGCAGTACTTGAGGTATACTCTTCGTCAATCCTACTCCGGCCGGAAATCGGCCACGCCCCTTTTGTAGCTCACTATTTTGATGTAATAATGGGTAATTCGAATATCAACATCAGAATAATCTCATTATTTCCAAAAATCGACCAAGTAGGGTTGGCGGGCACTATAAGCGGCGTATACTAATTCATTAGATGTAAAATTAAAGCCTGAGAAGGAAATTGAAATGCGATTTGGAATTATCAGATGCATTGTTATGGTCGTGAAACATTCACGACCAAAAAGACATATGTTTTTTTTTACTTTTGCTTTTTTTGGTGCAAAATAGACAATAAAATATCAAATAAAAAACAAATAATCTTTATTTTAAATTATTGCTGATTATGCACTCTTAACATATTCTAAATAGATTTTCCGCTGTCTTAAAAAAATTGTCAAATTAATTTATGTAAATGTTGAACTCAACCATGTTTGCACCGTGCAATAGTAGCAAGCTTTCCTATCTGTTTTCTTTAAATTATGAAACATTCAAAAAAATTAAAATAGTTTCAGATTCTTCAGTATGGTCCAGATATTTTTTGTTGTTGTAAAATTTTGAGTTTAAAAACGGAGAAAAACGCTTTCTACTTTTTGCAATTAATAATATTTTATTGTTCTAATTTTACCAAACATTTTGTGAAGAAAATCCAATCAATTTTCGAATATTAAAAATTATAAAAACAAACAAATCGCGATTGTTAAAAAAAATTTCTGAGTTATTCTTTTCAAAATTTATCCAGATCCAAATAGATACTGAAGTCGTGAGGAAATTCGTTCAAAGAATGAAATCTTTTGATTTACATTTGTATTTAAAAAAACGCTCAAAAGTGTATTTTCAAATTTTCAGTTACAAAAATACATAAATTCCTCATTTTAATGATCCAATGACCTTAAGTCAACCTAGACGGAATTTCTAAACTATTTAATAATTAGAGCTTAATCATTTCGTAATAAATTTTATGAAAGTTATTTAGAATGAATTACAATTATGTACTCCAAAAATGCGATTCAAACATTTTTGGAGTACAAAATTTAATAACGAATTTGTTAACCTCGAATTGGTTAGCCTTAACAGCTTAATGCAAAAAGATTTTATCAATTTTCTTCTTTGAAAACAGAAACATTGAATAAAACATAAAACATTTTCAAATTTTTGAAATTCCAAATGATGAAGTTGACCCTATTGTTGTTTTACCAATTTTTCTATACGTTTCGGACAAAGTAAATTGTGATCTTGTTGGTTGATTGAAGCAAAAAAAAAAATCCAATATTTTCCAGTTTTGACTTGTAAAAATGCACCAGATTGTCCATTCTCAAATAATCAGAAATATAAGTTGTAAAAATCAAAATCAAAAATCAATGGTTAATCAAAAAACGCAACCTCATGTATCCAATGATGCTCTCCTTCGGCTGCTTTTCCTTCTGCATAATCTTCATCATAAACTTCATCTGCGAGGAGAAAATGTCGTGCATAACCAGCTGAAATCATTTTTTTAATACTTTTTAAAAATTTAAATTTGTTTCAAAACGAAACTCACTTTGTCCGTTCTGGTGAAGGTTTTGTACAAATACCAGTAACCGTAACTCTTCTTCATAACCGAAGAGAAGTTTTTCGTCGAAGAATTGCGACTGAATTAATAATTTTGTTTTATGAAATATGAATTTTTCCCACTAAAGACGCTTGTTGAACTTGTCGGCGAAAGAAGGCAGACGGAAGAATTTGGAACTCTGGTCCCTGTCGTCAATCAACTGAACAGCGGCCTGAAAAAAGATTAATTGTTAAAAAATATTAATTTTTGCATTGGGATTTTTCGCACAATTTTTTGCTTTCCTAAAAATTTTGATCTCCAAATTTCGCAAATCATTTTTGGTTCCCATTCTTATGTTACGCTAATGTTACAACAATTTGGTTTCGCGAATGGCAAAATACCAAATTGATTTGCGAGGAATCCTTTATAACATTAGAGGGTTGTCATTCTGTCCGTTAGCAGCGCAACGTTTTATGTGGAGAGGTACACCCCTTCATTTCCCCCAACACGACCATGGGGAACATTTCATTGAAATGGGTAGAACAAAGCGGCGGCAGGCCGCCTATATGAGCAGCCGAAGTCTGCTTACCTAAGCGGCCGCAGGCCGTGATCGCAGATTGAGGCGGCCGAAGGCTGCCGAACCCAGAAGGCGAAGATCTGCGCAGCGGGGCTTTGGCTTCTGGTACGCTATATTGAAAGGGGTTTGTTCTAATTTCTTTAATTGGCAAGCGCATACTTGATATTGACATTTTTAAGTGTTATTTGCAATTTCTACATTGAAAAGTGACCTAAAAATGTTCTTCCCCAGAAAATGAGCATTTTCTTGTTAAATTTGTTGTTCTAAAGTTTAATTGTTAAAAAAAAGTTTAATATCTGAATTGTAATTTCTGTATGTAGTTTTGTTAACAGAGTTTCCTATCTCATCTGATCATTCAACGTTGCCGAAATACAACGATTTAAGTTCAACAACATTTTTAGCAAAAAAATGGAATTTTTTGAAGTGAAAATGAGTGTAGAACAAAATATGGATTTTCTGTTTTCTGAATAAAACGGAAAAGGTTTTACAAAAGGCATAGGAAAAGGGAATTTCCAAAAAAAAACCTGGTGATTTGAAAAAAATAGTAATATTTTTTGTAAGTTAAAAATATTTCTCTTCGGAAAACCTACGTTTTTGAAAAACTATTTTGTGATCAAATTCCGTCCACGAATGCATTTCTTTTTACTAGGGAAACCGTTTGGGTCTTGGTGGCCAAATCAAACGAGACCCACATTTTTGTATAGCCTATTACTTGCTTATAAAGGGACTGAAGTCAAAATTTGCTGACCGTTCTCCAGAATCGAGAAAATCGCAATTGAAATTTGAGGAGTTCGCGCTCTCGGCGGCGCGGCCGGTATTAGAGGCCGCCGCCGCCGACAGCCGCCAGTGGTCCGGTGGCCGAGGGGTGAAGGGGTCGGACTGCCAGGCTGGAGGTAGCCAGTTCGAATCCCGTTACAGCTGGCACAATGCTGGGTATACTTCCAAGCCCGCCCCTTTCCAAACCCCCTGTGACTATTGTTTCCCTGTTGACTTGTCCCTTATCTGTGAGCTGCCTGGTTGCAGTGATTGTTCTTTCGTACGATGTTCTTATTGTGACAAGGCTTGCTGCTTTGACCACTTCCTTGTTCGTTTTCATAGGTGCTAATGGAATAAACGTCAAAGGTGTTAATTTGTTATTTATCAGTTGGGAAAATTCGTGGGTTTGACAATTGTCGAAATAATTGCGAAACATTTCGAAACTCATAAACAAGTATAAACTAACAAGCAAAAGAAAATAGAGCATGCCGGGATTCGAACTAGCTACCTCCAGCATGGCAGTCCGACCCCTTCACCCCTGGGCCACCGGACCATTGGCGGCTGTCGGCGGCGGCGGCCTCTAATACCGGCCGCGCCGCCGAGAGCGCCAACTCCTCAAATTTTAATTGCGATTTTCTCGATTCTGGAGAACGGTCAGCAAATTTTGACTTCAGTCCCTTAATAAGCAAGTAATAGGCTATACAAAAATGTGGGTCTCGTTTGATTTGGCCACCAAGACCCAAACGACTTCCCTAGTTAGTAACCAAATGTAAAACAATGAAGTGACAAATGCCAATGTATTTCATTGTTTTTTATATAAACTGCACAAAAATTTTTAAACAAAAAAAATTTTAACAGGTTTTTTTCTAAAATTGTATACTAATAGTATATTTCAACGTTGCAGCACCTCTTTTTTCATTTGAACATTTACCAAAAATAGATAAAACATTGAAAAAAGTGTAACATTTTCTCTGAAATCATAAATTCAACTTATACACTATTTTAACACTCTTATATAGTCCGTTTCCAAAGAAAGGATTTTAGGCGACCGTGTAAATAACCCAAAAGGATTTGAATCCTTGAAGTCAGCATAAGTAAAATAAGCGAAAGAGCACTGTGAAAGAGGAGTGTGCAGACAATTATACAATCGTTGCAGGACCAAATGCACCTAGGTCTTCAAGATTTTATCCAAACTTTTGCCCTTTCGTTGAAAATTGACTATAAATGTCAAAAATCCAAAAACACGATGAAAAACTATCCCACCTTTCTATCGTCAGCCAATTGCATAAAATTTGAAACTTCAATTCATTTCCAGAATGGTGTTGTTGTTAACATTCGAATTTGACAAAAAATGTAAAACCAAAATTGAAGCTTGTTTTACTGTTTTACTGAATCATTTTCATTGCAAGCTAGACGACTTTTCAGTGAACTGGACAGATGTTCTACAATAAAACATTTTTTTCGTTAGAATTGGGGAACATTTGTTTCAAAACAAAAAAAGTGAATGAGCTAAGACCGTCTAAAAATCGCCTTTCAGTTGATTGCTCAGTTTTTGATATTTTTTTTTACATTTTCCTTTTAATGTTTTATCCTATTTTGGTAAACAATTAAATGAAAAAAGATGTTGGGGCTGGGCTATAAGTTTAAAAAAACATATATAAAATATTTTAGTTTTTTCTTTCAATGTTTTATCCATTTTTGTTCAACTTAATCATTTTCGGCAATTATTTCAATCAAAAAAATAACTAGAAACGTATTTTAAACTATCCCACCTTTCTATCGTCAGCCAATTTCATAGGTCCCTTTTTGACAGATAACTCGGGAAATCTCTCATTGCGAACACACGGAATAAGAATTGTCTTTCCAAGATTAATAGAAACCGGTTTCGGGCTTTTCCCGATTTTCTTCTTCGATTTCGATTTCGACTTTTCCATTTTCCTGAAAAAGTTTGTTTTTGTAAAAGAGGAAACTCACTTCTTTGAACCGGCCGTCATCGTCGGTTGGAAAGGGGAGAATGAAATGGGAAAAGCGGGGTTGGAAGGGTATTCTAATGATCTACTAATTAAGAAATCGCAGTCATCGCATGGGAAAATGCAAATATTCTGATTAGGAAGCGTTTTAATCGCTTTCATTTCGCAGAAACATTATCCCGGTCTATTATAGTCCATTTCCAACAAAGAGTCGAAGACTTTTCAGCGACTTTGATGGCTACGCGTATTTAACCACTCTCAGTTTGAAACATCGAAGTGAAAACAATTTAAACAAGCGAAAGAGCACTGTAAAAGAGGTGTGCACAGACAATTACAAAATCGCGGCGGGACCAAATGTACCTGTCCTTTAAGAAAATCCCTTTTTCTCTTTTTTGGAAACGCACTATATCAGCAAAAAATTCAGCAAAGTTTAGCAAATCGTCATTTTGAGAGATGCATTACAGGCCTACGTTACACTGGGGCTCCGCTTGACGTGTTGGTATAAATTTTAAACATTGAGCTGATTTAATAAATTTGAAAAAAAAACAAATAATATGTAATTTTAAAGTTTAAAAAAACAGATAAAGTACAATTGGCTAAATTATAAAAAATTGTTTTACAAAATCTATCTTGTAAATGAAACGAGCCGGGTTAGAAATGTATTTTAAGTGAAAATTAAAATTTCAAAGAAAAAGTCGTCGGCTACCGAAGGCTACCGAAAACATGGGAAAAGTGAATGTTCGCTTTTGATTTTGCAGTGTTCAATCGCAGTCATCGCATGGGAAAATTCAAAAATTCTGATGAGGTAACGTTTTTATTGCTTTTATTTTGCAGAAACATTTCTACGGTCTGTTGCAATGAAATCTGGTTATCGTTTTTTAGGGCGGATTACGGTAATTGACTTTCGGGGTACAAAAAGTCGTCGGCTACCGAGGGCTACCGAAAACAACGGAAAAGTGAATGTTTGCTTTTGATTTTGCAGTTTGTTGCGATTTTCAAATTTGCCATTGAAGACCGCGAAATATAATTAATATAATTAAATCAAGAATTAGTTGACGCATATTTTTTTGCCATGTTGAAATCCAATACATTCGTGACCATTATGGCGACAATTGGCATTTAAGTTGTTTTCAATCGATTTGACTAAAAAGAATGCAATTTTTGTAGGTAAAATTTTTTTGCTCCAAAAAAAGAAAACAATTTTTTTTAAAGTCATTGTGCACGCAATTCGGGCGATTTCAGAGCAAAAACAATTAAACCTACCAAACTTGCACTTTTTCCTCGTCAAATCGATGTAAAAATTCAGCTTCAATGTCAATTTTCGACATGATGGTCACCTAATCATGAGGTTTTTTTTTCGATTTTGTAAAATGTCTAGACAAAAGTTTAATTTTATGTCTTTCCGTAACAATTGATTTACTTGAATTTCCCGAGCGAAAAAGACAAACATGAGGCTTTTAAGTACCTCTTTTTCAAATCTAATTCGCGATGGAATTTCAATCAATATTCCCTTCAACAAAATTCATAATTCTTTTGTCTTCGCCAGATGATGAGAAATGTGCAATGTAGCAGTGCGCGGGAATTTTACAGAAGATGAGAAAACATTGAAGTAATAGAAATTCCTATTTAAACAAAACAAAACTTTGATAAATTGCAACAAAAATTAAATGAACGAATGTAAATTCGAGCTGATGGTGTATTTTAGACTTTTGATGAAGCACGCCTAATGCAGGTTTGCTGTTTTGTACAAATTTAAGGCTATGATGAAACATTTGAAAAATAATAACTTTGAGTTCAAATGTTCTACCCGAACCCAAAAAAAGAAGACACTGAACTTTTAAAAAAATTTATCTTGTTTAAGCAAAAATTAATTACAATAGAAGAAAAGTCCGTTTTGGTGTTCTTCACGTTCTCTTTCGTTTTCTTCACTTCAGAGTTCTGTCGTCAGACATTCCTTGCAGTCAGTCCCAAATGACGATCATTTCTGAAAATTAAACTATTATGATTCATCCAAACAAAAAATGTTTTGAAAAACTGAGAAAAAAACAACTGAATTACCTTGATTTCAGTCCACTTGATCACTTCTTCCCTGCACATCCTGTCGAAGACGCTGATTGTCACTTCCAATGTGCACCTTCTTTCCTCTTTCAGCGGCTTCAAGATCTTCTTGTTCACGTCGATGGGGCAGTTGAACTTGCTCGGCCAGATGGTGTAGCGGTCAGGGCTCAGAATCCTCTCATCCTGTTTCGAGAAGAGCGCAGGGACCGCGGTCGGCGGAATGAAGATGTACTTGACATTCTCTTCCAGCAGGCCGATTCTGAAACAAAACCAGTTAAGAAAGTTGTGTGTGAGTGTGTGAGTGTGTGAGTGTGTGAGTGTGTGAGTGTGTGAGTGTGTGAGTGTGTGAGTGTGTGAGTGTGTGAGTGTGTGAGTGTGTGAGTGTGTGAGTGTGTGAGTGTGTGAGTGTGTGAGTGTGTGAGTGTGTGAGTGTGTGAGTGTGTGAGTGTGTGAGTGTGTGAGTGTGTGAGTGTGTGAGTGTGTGAGTGTGTGAGTGTGTGAGTGTGTGAGTGTGTGAGTGTGTGAGTGTGTGAGTGTGTGAGTGTGTGAGTGTGTGAGTGTGTGAGTGTGTGAGTGTGTGAGTGTGTGAGTGTGTGAGTGTGTGAGTGTGTGAGTGTGTGAGTGTGTGAGTGTGTGAGTGTGTGAGTGTGTGAGTGTGTGAGTGTGTGAGTGTGTGAGTGTGTGAGTGTGTGTTCTTACCTTCTTTGCTTACCTTCTTTGCTTCCGGTTGATCCTGATGACATCTTTCCACTCGTCTTGCTTCACAATGCTGATCTTGGCCAGCGCGTCCACTTCTTCGTTCAGGCTCGAATGCGCTGGAACGTAGACGAAGACGACTCCAGCTGGGAAGTTGGCCGCCAGAGCTGCGATGAGGCGGATGTCGTTGGCGTTGTCCCTCAGGAACTCCAGATAGTTCCTCGTGTAAGTGGACCCCTGAAACATAAGCTTTGAGAGAAACAGAAAGTCACTCATTCACTCACTCACTCACTCACTCACTCACTCACTCACTCACTCACTCACTCACTCACTCACTCACTCACTCACTCACTCACTCACTCACTCACTCCCTCACTCACTCACTCACTCACTCACTCACTCACACACTCACAAACTCACAAACTCACACACTCACACTCGACAAGAAAAAGAAGAAAAAAAACTCACACTGGGGATCCTTTGCTGCACCCTCAGTCCCATCAGCAGCCACAGGAAGTCTGTGTAGATGACGATGGGTTGCTGGACTGCCTTCGTCTTCTGGAGCATCCTCAGGGCTTGAATCACCCCTTGGAGCTCCGCTTCGTAGTTGTTCGCAGTGTTCCAAAGCCGAACCGAACGGTTCAACTCGTGGCCCTGGGCTACGAAGATTCCGTATCCACAGCGGTTCGTGGTCTTGTCCCACGATCCGTCTGTGAACACCTGGAAGGCGCGACCTGATAATGAAAGTTGAATAAATGAATATTTTTGAGAATAAAATTTAGAATATTAAATTAAATTAGACAAAACTAGTACCATAGATTTTAAATTTAAAAATAACTCAGTGGGTGAATTTGAATTGTAGCACTGTCTCAGTTTTCTCGGTGTTATTTTTGATCTCCATTGGGCCAGATTAACATTTTCGATTCAACTCACTCTATCTAATTTTTTTTAAAACATTGAAATGTTTTAAAGGATTAATAGCTATCTCGGAAGCCCCACATTCACTCCAATTTTAGTTTCCTTAAATTTCAATTGTTTTAATGTATTACGTACTATGTTTTCAGTCGCACGACATGTTTTGAAATAGGGTTTGTCCATTTTACACGCTTTGTTGGTGTTTCTTTCACCGAAAATATCAAATTTTTAATGATAAAATATATTATATTAGGATTTGGTCAAGTCGCAAAAAGTTGTCCAGAAAAAAATTTCATATATCAGTCGTCGGAACAAAAATTGAGTACGCAATACTTTGGGACTCAGTGACAGTCAAAATAGAAATCGTTCAGAAATTTCAAAATATCTCTTTTTTGAAAGTCATTTGACCTCTTTTTTGTATTTTTTCTGAAATCCAAAACGAAAATTAAGAAAAAAATTTCTTTAGAAGCATTTCAATGCTTTACCCGTGGATCGGCTTGGTCGGCCGGTTTTTTTAGAGAATGCGCTCGCTGTTGAGATTTAATGGGTTTAGAAGGCTATTTAAAAATACAAAAAATAATTTGGGTTGAAAATAAAATGAGTTTTGTGATGTTTTAAAAAACCGATTAGGAAACGTTATTATGAAAAATGATTGTCGAGATAATTTTATAGAAAAACGATTGCTCTATAACATATCCAAAAACCGAAAAAAATTTTTGGCGCCAAAAAGAAAACAGGATTTTTGTGGCTTTTTTCGCAATATAACTTGTGCTATACATAAGAAATCAATTTTTACACTAATTACAATGTTTTTCAACATAAGATTTGCTATTGATTCCATATTGTAAACTTTTCTCAAGGTGGTGGAAAGTTACAGTAGCCGGGGGTGAAATCATATCACCCCAACAATAGAGCATTGATTTTCATTGTTCATTTTAATTTTAGAATAGTTTTTACACAAAATATGATCCCGATGGGGCAATTTTGAATATTTGTTTTTGAGTCTCTCAAATAACAAAATATGAAAATTTTTACAAAAAACTTGCGTCCAACCCTTAGATTTTAAAATTTTCAGATTAAAGAAAAAAATATTTCAACTTTAAAGAAAATAGGAATTAAAAAATACCAACCTTCAGTAGCAGTCTTGCTGGCGAACGAGAACAGTCTGAAACATATACATTTGTTATACAATTTATATTTGTTTACTGTTACAGAATTAAAAAAAACATAAAAGAATTAAAAAATAAAGAAAGCCAAAACAAATGTGACCGATGACTGCGTCTGACAAATAAAAAAACCTTCGCTTTGAATTTTTAAACGCGAAAGCCTTGTGCGACGTTAATTACATCAAGGTCAACGCATTCTGCGCCGAGATGATTTCATTGATTTTTTTTTTTTAAATTAGGTAATTACTTTTGTATCTTTAAATGCATTTGTTTCTGTACTTTCATATCCTATTGTCTTTCCGTCTCTTATGTTTCATTTCTCAAGTGTTTTCGAATGTTTTTTTTGTATATTTTCTTTCTCAAAGTAACATAACAATTTTTAGAGGTCGTTTAACATTAAAACTTTAAAAGCTTAATTTTTTTCTTCGACAGAATGGTGCAACATTGCAGAAGCGATCTAATTTTTTTTTATGATACTTTGGTAAAACATTATGGTGATTTTTTCTTCGCTTTGAAAAGATATTCAAACTTTTACTGTATTTTTTTAACATTAACTTTCTAGCTTTTCAAGATAAAAACAATGTTTTAGAATCGATTTTAAACTATTTTTCACAAAAGTTATCGAACAATCGTAAGTAAAAAATTGGCGCTTTGAAATTTTGAACGCCAAGGCTAATTGCAGTTAGGTCGAAAAAGGTCGATATATTTTCGTTTATTGAATTTATTGTAACCTTGAGTAGACACCCGTTCCTTATAAATTCTTCAATCTATTTTTTTTTAAGTGAAAAATATAGTTTGTAAATAGTTTGGACAAGTAATTCTCCCATTTTCCTTAATGTATTGGGGAACATATAAATTCAAAAATTTGGTTTTCGCCCATGAAATTATTTTTAAATCGTAGTTTTGTTAACTTTTTTATTGCTCTTAAAAGAAAATTTATGCTCCGAAAACTTATCCATTCGAAAAATATACCGCAGCCCGAGAACAAAATTTTCTAAAAAAAAAAAAAGTTTCTAAAAAAAGCCTCTTATTGCCATTTTCTACTTCGTATTTACTACTCATCTTAAAAACAAAAACTGCCAAAATTACAGTGAACGATCACTGCGTCTGGTAAAAAAAGAAACTGTCGCTTTAAAATTTAAAGGCCAAAGCCGTCTGTGACCATAATAACCGTAAGGTCATCCCATCTGCGCTAAGATGCTTTTATTGATTTTTTGAACCTTGTAATGACATTTGCATCTTTAAAAACATTTGTTTCTTTTTCTTACCCCCTCGTAATCCTCTTCGGTCTCAGTTTTTTTTTCATTTCCTTTGTAATTCCTTATCCTTAAAAAAACTTCTTTCCTGAAGAAGTATAACAGCTTTACGAATGCCGAGCAACATTAAACTTTTTTTCTTGAAGATGTCTTGTAAACATGACTGGACTGACCCAATATGTTTAATACTTTGGTAAAACATTCTGGTGTATTTTCTTCTTTTTGAAAAAATATGCACTTCTTTGCAAGTTTTTTTTTGCTTTTTTTCTTCCCTTTCACTCTCTAATTTTTTTTAGATACAAACGATGTTTTAGGGTCACTTTTCCAGCCGGGAACTAACTATCGTATTTTTGCTAATAGTTATCGTATTATGCTTAAAAAACCGTAGTTTTGAAAAAAAATAAAGCGCCGATTACAGTTCAAATTAAATTAATTAAAATCTAAAGCAGGCCACAATAAGGTCAAGCCTACTATATGATTCGTTTATTTATTTTCTTATAACCTTGAAAATGCACTGCATAAGTAATCATTATACCATAACTGTTTTATAAGTGCATATAGTCCATTTCCAACAAAGAGTCGAAGACTGTTCAGCGACTTTGATGTCTACGCGTATTTAACCACTCTCAGTTTGAAACATCGAAGTGAAAACAATTTAAACAAGCGAAAGAGCACTGTAAAAGAGGAGTGCACAGACAATTACAAAATCGCGGCGGGACCAAATGTACCTGTCCTTTAAGAAAATCCCCTTTTCCTTGACTCTTTTTTGGAAACGCACTACATAACATTTAATTTTTTCTATTCAGTAATTATTACTCTCTTAAAAATCATAACTATATGATTGTTTTTATTGCAGACCTTTAGCTATTTTTTTTATAGATTTTTGTATTCACTACATCTTCCATTTTTTGTTTGACATCTTTTTACATTTTTATATCTCTGTGTAGTGTTTCAACTCATCAGTAAGCAGAATCTTTCATAAATCAAGCGGTGGTTTCTTGTTAGTTGCATCACAATACTACTGACGTTTTTTCTAAAACTTTCAACATGCAAAAAGTGTTTCATGAAGATTACGATATTTATGTGCCAAAGACTGAAAAATATCCGCGCGCGCGTCGCGCCGCGTTAAAGGCAAATTTTCGAAGAAAAAAAATGTTCGGGATTTTTAAAACGCGTTTTACTTCATTCGACTCAGTTTGACATGGCATTCAGCTTATCAAAGCTGGGTTCGATGTGATAAATTTTCATTTTGAAACGCTTTATTTTGGACAAACTTTATCACTATCAAACTGTTTTTGGAACTATGCCCGCCGGATTCAATTCAATTATAGCATGTTTCCTAAAAACGGCACAAAGGATGGTACATTAGGTCCCGCCGCGATTACTTATTTGTCTGCGCACTCCTTTTTTACTGTGCTATTTCGCATATTTTATTTCTACTCACATCAATGTTTCAAATCGTCGGTGTTTAAAAAGGAACAAAAACGACGACGGCTCAAAAGTAACCGACCTTTATTTGGAAACAGACTATAAAACGGTTTATACTCTAGGGCTGTTCCCTGAACCGCCAGAATGAATAACATTTGTCGAATTCAATTCCACGACGTGTCCCGAATCCCGCCGTGTGGATCAGGTGAAACAGTTGAGTTTCACCAAATTTCGAACAACAACCATTCTGAGTTTTTCTCACTAGAACTGCCATTCTTTCTTTGAAACCACATTTTTTAAATCTTTCTTTCAGTGTTTAAAAAAACATCAGTAAACAGCATCGTTCACAATTGAAACGGACTTTTTTTCACTTTTCTTAATCCTATTGTTTTTCCAAAGGGGTTGGTGGTCTAGCGGTCTAAAACGCGGCTACCACTCGAAGGGTCACAAGTTCGATCCCGCCCCGGGTCAACCCAGCCTACTACGCTTCGGCGAAGGTACAACGGGTAGTAGACGAGTCTACGAAATTAATACGCCTGGAGAAACGTTGGCACGCCAGGAAGAGAGCCTCAACCCCGCCACCGGGCTTAGCCGTTGGTTCCCGCAGGTACTACAAACCTTGATACGGGGGAAACTTTACTTTACTTTACTTTTTTCCAATGAAACGAAAGGGCGACGTTGAGAATTTACTCGTGGTGAAACATCGAAGCAAAAAAATTTTGTCTTTTCTTACTTTTTATTTGTTTATTGTCTGTTTGCACTGTAAACTTGAGGTGCGCAGACAATTATGCGATCGCGCCGGGACCAAATGTACCTAGTTCTTGAGAAAAAAAACACCGTTTTGGAAACGCACTTTATACTTGTTCTTGATTCAATAATAATTTACGCCAATTCGATGAATGGACGCGACTCTCACTCTTGAAATTTTTTTTTACATCACGCCTCAAACACTGAAAAGCCTTATATTTTTTTTTAGATTTTAAAACAATAACTATTAAAACCAATGTTTATATTTTTAACATGCTTAAAAGTTTTTGTTTTTGTTAAATTCGCGTAAAAAGTTTATTTTGATAAATTATGGAATAGATCAGGTGCCACAAATAAATCAAGTTTTTCAAAAACAATGATACACGAGGGAGAGAAAAGGCTTTATTAATATTTTTTTATACCACATTGGATAGAAAAATTCTGAAAAGCCAATTTTTTTTTAAAAGGCAATATTTTTAAGCTGAAACGTCAAAAAGCAGTACATTAGTAAAATTTATTTTGTTTTAAAAAGTAAATACCATAAATCGACTTATTCACAGAAAAAAAGTTAATTAGAAATTGTGGCTTCTTCATTTGAAAGAAGGTCCCTGCTCTACATCTGGTTCCATTTGCACTATAAAAAAAATTAATTAGTTTTTTAAATCAATATTTTACAATTTTCTGCCGACGAACTGTTGGAGCTTCTTCCATTAACTAGCATAAAAGAGCCCGTTCTATTCGGAAGAACGGATGAATTTCCTTTATTATGTTCTTTCTTGAACATTTCGCACCAGAAAACGCACTTCAATGTAAAATTTAAAGTTTTTTGAATTATAATTTAAAACTTACAGAATAAACAGCTACAAATGACCCCGCAAAGATTCCTACGATGACGTCACTCCAGTGATGTTTGAAGTCACTCACACGAGAGTAGCAGATCGATAGTCCTTTAAAGTTTCAGCTTATTTCTGAAAATACAAGCTTGTTTTCATTAAAAACTAAAATTTACCTCTTTGAAAATATCACTCCACATGATCGTCTCATTCCTTTTCGATCTTCTAAAGACGCCGAGGCCAACATCCAACGACTTCTTCTGCTCCAACGGCTTCAGAAGCTGCTTGTCCACGTCGAAGCCGCCTTTTTTCCCGTTGTGCCAAATGGTGGAGAGGTCCATTTTCTTCAGGAGCAGCTTCTGACGGGGAGATAGGGTGAACAACATTGAAGCAGTAGGCTGTACGTAGAAATACGATACTGTTCACTCACCTCTGCATGCAAGAGAAGACCTCATCAAAACGTCGCATTCCAAAGGGAAGGCGACCACCTCCCAAAAAGAACTGGAGCAGTGACTCGCAAGTCATGAAGACGGGCTTGTTGAAGCCGACAGAGCTGGACATCGTCTGAAATTGAGTAACTTACACATTTTCGAGAAAAACAACAGAAAATAAAAGGCGCATACATGAAAAAAAAACGGAAAATTTTCCGACCGCTGTAAGAAACGGGAAATGACGTGGATGATGAAAACTAACCCAGAGCCCAGACTTTATACCTAGGCCACACCCCTGCCGAGCGAATTTGCTTTCTTCGAATAAACAAACTTAAACCCCGCCCAACTCTAAACAGGTCAAGAAAACCCGAAGAAACACGAAGTTATAAACCTGTTAGGAAACACACCACATCTAGAAAACTTCTGGTTGTCAAAAAAAAACCGGAAATTACAAACACTTTACCTAAACTAGCTCATTCCCCATCAATCTAATTCACTCCATAAGAAAATTAAGGTATCGGAAACTTTTGATGAAAACTCTTTAAAAAAAGATATACCTTTAGGAGATAATTTCAATTTTAAAATACAAGTTTACACCCAAATTTAGGAAAACAAGACGTTTCCAGTACAAACCCGAGCCAATTTTCCTTTAGAAACCTTTCGCTAAAACAAACGAATTAGTTCTCTATGCAAATTCAAGTCCTAAATTTACATTGCGCCTTACTTCCAATCCCATGAACATGCTAATTTCCCAAACTAACCATCGCATAAACATTAGCATACTTAGGCTAGTGGAGAAAATCAATGGTAGTAACTAAAACTTCTTACTTTAGCAAATCAATTCGTTCAACCAGACCCATAACAGATCAAAATTTGCCCCTGCTATTAGGTAACCACAGCGCGTTGCCGCGGGTCACAAAGGGCCCGCCGGCTACAGTCCCTGGCGGTCTTCCTTTCTAATCAATGCGCTGTAAAACCCCAAACACTTTCGAAAGGTCAGACCTTAATGACCCACCATTTAAGCCAAAGGCAAATGACCTTACTTCGCACATTGGCGCAATTACACATTTTTAGAAACTATAAAATTTCCGAAGAGTAACTTACAACCAAAACAAAATATCCCAACTGTCTACCAATCTTATCCTCTGGAAAAGTAATTTAACATTTCGAGATATTGTCCAAAATCCAATTTTCCCCGAACTTGTCTACTTTAGGAACACACGCAATTATTCTAATCCAGAGACATTATTCGGAGAACGCAATGTCTTTGATCTCCCCTTGGCAAATACACAGCCGTTTACCCCACGCAACGCGCGAATGATACTCTCAAGGAACCCCGCCAATGATCCCAAAGGCATTAGCCCACTTCACACCTCTGTAATCTAATAGACTTTCAGCAAACACACACAAATACTAATTGGATGAAGAAAGAAAGACTAGATATATATTTTACCAGAAACCACGCGGAAAAGTGCTAGAAAAACAAAGAGATTTAGATCTATTCTGAGCCAACAAGCTTTTGAGCTAAGCCACAGAGTTCCGCATTTTAGCAAATTTGAAACACACTTACAGACAAACTAAAACAATGTTCTCCTCAGATTCTTTTGCCAAAAAGTTACAGTAAACCTGCAGAATATTGTCCAAGAGACAATATTTTACCAATTTTCGCTAAACTCCCCACCCTCATGCTCCCAGCACCACCGTAACACTGGATCCCCAAAAAGGAACTGGATAAACCGAATGTGTGAGTGTGTGAGAGTGTGAGTGTGTGAGAGTGTGAGTGTGTGAGAGTGTGAGTCTGTGAGTGTGTGAGAGTGTGAGTGTGTGAGAGTGTGAGTGTGTGAGTGTGTGAGTGTGTGAGAGTGTGAGAGTGTGAGTGTGTGAGTGTGTGAGTGTGTGAGTGTGTGAGTGTGTGAGTGTGTGAGTGTGTGAGTGTGTGAGTGTGTGAGTGTGTGAGTGTGTGAGTGTGTGAGTGTGTGAGTGTGTGAGTGTGTGAGAGTGTGAGAGTGTGAGTGTGTGAGTGTGTGAGTGTGTGAGTGTGTGAGTGTGTGAGTGTGTGAGTGTGTGAGTGTGTGAGTGTGTGAGTGTGTGAGAGTGTGAGTGTGTGAGTGTGTGAGTGTGTGAGAGTGTGAGAGTGTGAGTGTGTGAGTGTGTGAGTGTGTGAGTGTGTGAGTGTGTGAGTGTGTGAGTGTGTGAGTGTGTGAGTGTGTGAGTGTGTGAGTGTGTGAGTGTGTGAGTGTGTGAGTGTGTGAGTGTGTGAGTGTGTGAGTGTGTGAGTGTGTGAGTGTGTGAGTGTGTGAGTGTGTGAGTGTGTGAGTGTGTGAGTGTGTGAATGTGTGAGTGTGTGAGTGTGTGAGTGCGTGAGTGCGTGAGTGTGTGAGTGTGTGAGTGTGTGAGTGTGTGAGTGTGTGAGTGTGTGAGTGTGTGAGTGTGTGAGTGTGTGAGTGTGTGAGTGTGTGAGTGTGTGAGTGTGTGAGTGTGTGAGTGTGTGAGTGTGTGAGTGTGTGAGTGTGTGAGTGTGTGAGTGTGTGAGTGTGTGAGTGTGTGAGTGTGTGAGTGTGTGAGTGTGTGAATGTGTGAGTGTGTGAATGTGTGAGTGTGTGAGTGTGTGAGTGTGTGAGTGTGTGAGTGTGTGAGTGTGTGAGTGTGTGAGTGTGTGAGTGTGTGAGTGTGTGAGTGTGTGAGTGTGTGAGTGTGTGAGTGTGTGAGTGTGTGAGTGTGTGAGTGTGTGAATGTGTGAGTGTGTGAGTGCGTGAGTGCGTGAGTGCGTGAGTGTGTGAGTGTGTGAGTGTGTGAGTGTGTGAGTGTGTGAGTGTGTGAGTGTGTGAGTGTGTGAGTGTGTGTTCTTACCTTCTTTGCTTACCTTCTTTGCTTCCGGTTGATCCTGATGACATCTTTCCACTCGTCTTGCTTCACAATGCTGATCTTGGCCAGCGCGTCCACTTCTTCGTTCAGGCTCGAATGCGCTGGAACGTAGACGAAGACGACTCCAGCTGGGAAGTTGGCCGCCAGAGCTGCGATGAGGCGGATGTCGTTGGCGTTGTCCCTCAGGAACTCCAGATAGTTCCTCGTGTAAGTGGACCCCTGAAACATAAGCTTTGAGAGAAACAGAAAGTCACTCATTCACTCACTCACTCACTCACTCACTCACTCACTCACTCACTCACTCACTCACTCACTCACTCACTCACTCACTCACTCACTCACTCACTCACTCACTCACTCACTCCCTCACTCACTCACTCACTCACTCACTCACACACTCACAAACTCACAAACTCACACACTCACACTCGACAAGAAAAAGAAGAAAAAAACTCACACTGGGGATCCTTTGCTGCACCCTCAGTCCCATCAGCAGCCACAGGAAGTCTGTGTAGATGACGATGGGTTGTTGGACTGCCTTCGTCTTCTGGAGCATCCTCAGGGCTTGAATCACCCCTTGGAGCTCCGCTTCGTAGTTGTTCCCAGTGTTCCAAAGCCGAACCGAACGGTTCAACTCGTGGCCCTGGGCTACGAAGATTCCGTATCCACAGCGGTTCGTGGTCTTGTCCCACGATCCGTCTGTGAACACCTGGAAGGCTCGGCCTGAAAATGAAATTTTAATAAATGAATTTATTGGCTGCGTATCTTCAAAATTCGAGTCAACCAGTATCCTAGATTCACAAAAAACTTATAGGTGGGTAAATTTGAATTTTAGGTGATATCTCAATTCTCTGTGTAATTATTTTTTGAATACCGTAGGGAAGCACGAACACTTTCTAACAACACAGTCTGTCTAAAGAGTTTTAAGAAACATTGAAACAACGCGAGCAGCGTTAAATTTTTCTCTCGTTATCTACACAATTCACTTCGAGGATATTTCCATTTTTTTTAAAAATAATTTTGAAAAGCCGAAAAAGATATCATTTTTTTTTTACATTTTTTTACAATACATTTTTGTCTAAAATTTCCCTGTTTTAATGACATGAATGATAAAAAAAACTCAAACATGTTGTGTTTATGCAACGAGATTCAAACTGATTTCGTAGGAACGAAAATTGAGTACGCAATACAGCAAAACTTTGGGACTCGAGTAGAAACTAGGATTGGTAAGGAAAATAGTAAGGAAAATAAGTTAAAAAAGTCAAGTCAAAGTTAAAAAAGTTAAGTTAAAAAAGTAAAGTCGGTTTAAAGTTTGAAAATATTATTTTTTTAAAGAAATAATTTGAAAATAGCATACGACATTCTCATTTTTTGAAATCGAAAAGGAAAACTACAAAATTATGCCTTTAATTCGAAAACTTTTTGCATTGAAAAAATGACAAAATTTTGCATTGAATTGTACATTTTGCATAAGAAACGTGCGTTCTACCCTTAGATTTTGAAAATCCTACTATTAGACTGAAAAAAAGGTTTCAACTTAAAAAAAAGAGATGAAAAAAGAAAAAAATAAGATTAAAAAACCAACCTTCAGTAGCAGTCTTGTTGACGAACATGTTGTTGGTGCTGGCTGTGAAGAGCAGTCTGAAAAAATATTTTTATAAAAAAAAAAACACAAAGTGTTAAAAAGTTTAACATTTTCGAATAATACAACAAAATAAATAAAAAATAACTAAAAAACGAAAGAAAGCCAAAACAAATGTGACCGATGACCGCGTCTGACCAAGAAAAAAACCGTCGCTTTTAAATTTAAACGCGAAAGCCGTGTGTGACACTAATTACCGTAAGCATTCTGCGCATTCTGCGCTGAGATGCTTTCATTGATTTAAAAAAAGTCATTTAAATACATTGTATCTATATAGCTGTCGCCAAATTGAAATCATGCCAAAAAATTAGAATGTTCCAGTGATCCTCTGTTGGAATTAAAGTTCGCAGTCTAATTAGTATACGACAGAGCATGATTTGCACAATTCCGCAATTAGCATATGATTTCATTTTGGCGACAACTATAACTAACATTTTTTTCATTTTTCCACCTCCTCTTTGTTTCAATTTCTTTCCGTCTCCAATGTCTCAATTTCCAAGTGTTTTCGAATGTTTTCTTTTTTTATATATATTTTTTTTACAAAGTAACATAACTTTAAGTAACATAATTTTTTAAAGGTCGTTTAACTTTAATACTTTAAAACCTTAAATTTTTTACTACAACAGATTCAGTGCAACATTGCAGAAGCGATCTAATTTTTTTTGATACTTTGGTAAAACATTATGGTGATTTTTTCTTCGCTTTGAAAAGATATACAAACTTTTGCTGTATATTTTTAACTTTAACTTTCTAGTTTTTCAAGATAAAAACAATGTTTTAGAATCGATTTTAAAGCCATGAATCCAACTATTTTTTTACAAAAGTTATCGAATAACCGTAAACAATAGTCGCTTTGAAATTTCAAACGCCAAGGCAAACTGCTTTTAGGTTGCAAATAGGTCGATATTTTCTCGTTTATTGATTTTCTTGTAACTATTTATATTTGTAAGTGAAAAATATAGTTTGTAAGTTGTTTGTACAAGTTCTCCCAATTTCGGTAACTTGTTAAGGAGCTTTTAAATTTAAAATGTGTTTTCGCCCATGAAATTAATTTTTTTAAACTTTTCATTGTTCTTTATTAAAATTTACATTCCTAAATTGTATAAAACTTATTCATTCGAAATGTTTTGTTTTTTCCACGTTATCCGGTTTCAAACTACCGTATCCCGAGAACAGAAAAATGAGATGCCCTAAAGTTTCTCAAATTCTGATTTAAGTCTTTAAGAGGTCGGTCACAATTTTTCAAAAATTCGGGTTTTTTCTGTGTCGCGGCAGAACAAAGCCAAAAAAATGTGCACGATCAATACTGAACAGTCGCTTTTTATTATAAACGCGAAAGCCATGTGTGACCCTCATTACCTTTAGGTCATTGCAATATGCGCCGAGATGCATTTATTGATTTTTTATAAAAATCATTAGAATACATTGTATCTATAAATAACATTTGTTTCTGTAATTCCATGTTCGATTCTTCTTCGTTCTTAGTTTCGCAATTTTCCTGGGTTTCAATTTTCAAGTATGTTATAATTTTTTTTTATCATATACTCCATTTCCAACGAATGGGCAAGGATTTTCCCAGTTTTTAAAGGACTAGGTACCTTTGGTCCCGCAACGATCTTAGTTAATTTGTCTGCGCACTCCTCTTTTACAATGCTCTTTCGCCTTTTATATCTCTGTTTACTTCAATGTTTCAAATCTTTCTTGGTTAAATACCAGTCATTTTTCGGCATTGCCTGAAAGTCGAAGACCTTTCCTTGGAAACAGACTATATTTCTTTCTCGAAGTAAAATAACACAGTTTGGTCTCCTTGCAACAGGGCGGAATTGACCCAATGTTTCTTGATATTTTGGTAAAACATTATGCTGAATTTTTCTTCTTTTGGCAAAGATAGAAGTTTGGCAACTTTTTTTTTCGCAGTTTTACCTTCAACTCTTCAATTTTTTAAGATAGAGACAATATTTTAAATTGATTTTAAAGCTGTGAATTCAACTATTTTCTATATAAGTTTGCGGATTATCGTAGAAAAAAACTGTCGTTTTCAAAATTTTGGCACTAATTGCACGTAAATCACAATAAATTATTGTTTCTTACCTTTTTTATTGTTAGTGAAAAATACACCTTGTAAGTCGATTGTACAGTTAGTTTACCCAATTTTGGTAACTTTTGGGGAACTTTCAAATTCAAAAATGTTGTTTTCGCCCATGAAACTTTTCAAAATCGTTATTTTGTTAACTTTTGTTTTTTTTGGACTCTATGCAACATGGGAGAATCGATTCAATGTTTCTTCATATTTTGGTAAAACATTATGGTGATTTTTCTTCTTTTTGAAAAGATATACAGGACAACTTTTTTTGTGTTTTTTTAACTTTAACTCTCTAATTTTTCAAGATATATACAATGTTTTAGAATCGATATTAAAGTCGTGAATCCAAATGTTTTTCTGAGAAGTTATAAAGTAAAAAGAAAAAACTGTCGCTTTGAAATTGCAGTTAGGTTTTTCTGCAATGTTTCAGGTATAAGACAAATTTATCAATCTTCTAACTTTTTTGGTATTCTCGTATACTGTTGCGAAAAAAAAATTATAAAAAAACACTTTTGTTTTTGTTTTTTTTTTTTTTTTTAGAAAAAACCATTTTTGTTTAAAATGTCGTTTTTTCTCCAATGTGCCAAGTATTTAGCAAAAGTTATCGATTTTAATTTTATAACTTTGTAGTTGTGTATTCCAATTACGGTTCCCCGTCGTGCTCCAATGTTTTTAAAATATCATTTTTTTAATAAAAATTAATAACTTTGAATTTTCGTTTTTCTTCAGTGTTTCAGGTATATGGTAAATTTATGTATAATTGTTTTTCTTCGGTAATTTACCCTGTTGCGCTTGACTGGGAAGATATTGTTTAAACAAATTTAAATGAAAACTTTATTAAAGTTTCTCAACATTCAACATGTCGGGTCATTGTTCCAATGTTTCGCTGTAAAATTAAAACAGCCCAGAAAGTTTTATTCTGACCAACGAATCACAGAATCTCTCAAACTTATGAGAGAACGTTTTTTATAATCTGTTAACTGAAAAGTTAGAACCGTATTTTCCTTCTCGAAGAAAAATATTTGTTTTTGAGGATTTTCATCGAGTGCATTCTTCATTAACCTTCAGTTATCGCACAACAAATGCTCCAAATTTGTAACACCCAAACATCATTACATTTAAAAAATAAAAAAAAACTATTAAACTAAACGAAATAGTAACAACACCACGAATCAATTTATTCACTGAAAATTGTTATTTCGTGGAAGATGCTTTCTTCATTTGAAAGAAGGCCCTGCTGCTCTTCTTGTTCCATTTGTGCGGAAAAAAGATTTGTTAAAAAAATCTATTTTTCTACAATTTTCCAAAATTTATTATGTTCATTTTTGAACATTTCACGCCAGAAAACGCACTGAAATATAAAATCGTCGTAAAACAGTCTTTTTGACTTTTTAAACGCCAAATTTACAGTTTCGAAGCGAACAAGTTTTTCTCAATTTCGAATAAATGCTAAACGAAACATTGTTGTAAAAATTACGATTAAGGGTGACTAAGAAATAATTTTTTTTGCGTTTTGTAATGGTCGATAGTTGTTTTTGTGCGTTTTTGTAAATGAAATTTGATAAAGTGAAAACAAACATAAGGGATAGCGAAAACCAAAAAATACAAATCCAAAACAAAGCAAAGTTTTTTTTTAAATTTTCCCAAATCTTTAATATCGGAAATTTCGGCTGAATGTTTTATCCATGAAAAATTACTTTTCATATTTTCTTCAATTGTTGGACGCTGTTTCAAGTTTGCCACATGTCACCTTGAAGGAAAAAATGAATCTTAAATGTAAAAACAAAAAATAACGAATTTACGACAAAACCACAATTTATTCACAGAAAACAGTTTCGCAATAAAAAAAAGTTGCTTTCTTCATTTGAAAGAAGGTCCCTGCTCCACATCTGGTTCCATTTGTACTGAAAAACGTTTTTTTTAAAATTTAAAGTGATTTTTTTACAATTTTCTGCCGGCGAACTGTTGGAGCTTCTTCCATCAACCAACATAAAAGAGCCAGTTCTATTCGGAAGAAGGGATGAATTTTCTTTATTATGTTCTTTCTTGAACATTTCGCACCAGAAAACGCACTGAAAAAATTAAAAGTTGTTTTTTTTAAATTTATAAACTAAAACTTACAGAATAAACAGCAACGAAAGACCCCGCAAAGATTCCTACAATGACGTCACTCCAGTGGTGTTTGAAGTCACTCACACGAGAATAGCAGATCGACAGTCCTTTAAAAGTTTTATAATGCAAACAAGTATAGTGCGTTTCCTAAAAAGAGACAAGGAAAAGGGGTTTTCCTAAAGGACTAGGAAAATTTGGTCCCGCCGCGATTTCTCAATTGTCTGCGCACTCCTCTTTTACTGTGCTGTTTCGCTTGTTAAATTTTCATTAGCTTCAATGTTTCGAGCTGCTAGTGGTTAAATAGAAGTGGAAATCAAAGTCGATGGAAAGTTGCTGACTCTTCGTTGGAAATGGACTATAACCTCGTTCGTGAAACTAAAAAAATTGTTTTACCAAATTTTCGTTATGCGGGTGAAACATCGAAATGTCTAAAAAGCTAAATCACAAAAATCGAAAAATCAACGATTTTAGAGTTAATTTTTATGTTACAGTTAATTTTTTTATATACTTCGGACAAAAGGTATAGTCCATTTCCAAAACAAAGAGTCGAACACTTTGCAGCGACTTTGATGTCTACGCGTATTTAACCACTCTCAGTTACATCGAAGTGAAAACAATTTAAACAAGCGAAAGAGCACTGTAAAAGAGGAGTGCACAGACAATTACAAAATCGCGGCGGGACCAAATGTACCTGTCCTTTAAGAAAATCCCTTTTTCCTTGACTCTTTTTTGGAAACACACTATATTGACTTTAAAAATTTCTTCTGGTATCAAATTGTAAGAGGAATCGATTGAGCTGGGTGTTGATTTTCTCCTCGTAAATGTAAAATCGTAGTGAGCGAAAAACACGATTTTGACAAGTTTTCAAATTTTTAAATTAATATCATTTAACGTTTTGGAAGTTCGTCAAGGTTTGTTGCGCTTGTATATATAAATTTTACGTATGTGGAATTTTTTTTAAAAATTTTTTTAACCCAACAAGAGAGACAAGAAATTGAACAAAGAAGGATATTTCAATTTTTCGAAAAACGGTCAAAGTCGCTTGAATATTATACTAACAAATCGATTACATTTTATTTTAACCGTGAGTGAAATAAAAACAGTAAATGCAAATTTTTTGTTTTGCATTTGGTTTGAACTACAAAAATAAGAAAAAAACACTAACGAAACACAAATTTTTGTTGTTCAAAAATCCTGTCAGTTCAAGAAAATCCTGTTTGTTCAAGTGAACAAAAAAATCATTCCTGTTGTTTTTATAAAACCATTTTTGTTAGAATTGTCACCTTTTCACCAATGTTCCAAATACATCTCAAATTTAACCTTTTTTGGAATTCGTTGGTTCGATTTCCAATTCCACTGTGTCGTAGTGCTCCAATGTTTTAAAGATATTATCTTTTTTCTTAAATGAAAAACAATTATTTTGAATTTTCGTTTACTTTGCAATGTTTCAGGCAAATAGCAAATTTTTAATGTATCTATAGTCCATTTCCAACAAAGAGTCGACAACTTTTCAGCGACATTGATATCCACTCCTATTTAACCACTGCCATTTTGAAACATTGAAGTGAAAACAAAATTTACCCAGCGAAAGAGCACAGTAAAAAAGGAGTGCGCAGACAATAAAGCAATCGCGGCGGGACCAAATGTACCTGTCCTTTAGGAAAATCCCTTTTTCCTTGACTCTTTTTTGGAAACGCACTATATCGTTTTGTTAGTTACTTCTTAATGCATTTATAGTATTTAAAAAATGGGAATTAATTTTATTTAACCATTCTAGGTGGGAAGAAAATGTTAAAATAAAGCCACAAACTTATTTCTCAAAAGTTGGCCAAAGCCACTTGAATCTGCTAACTAATTAAACCTAGATAACTAATTAAATGGTTACAGTAAAAAAGAACATTCCCCGCTTATAAAAATATTGCTCCGAAACATTAAATAAAACAAAATTCAATCAATGCTCCGGAGCAATTTTACGTAATTTAAATTAAAAATACCTGTTGCCAGTAGAACTGTTTGAATCAGCGGAATCATGATCCTGTTTCCCCCAGCCATGCGGAGTCTTGCTTGGATGTAGAGCTAAAAAATTTAAGTTGACCTAAG
Organism: Oscheius myriophilus; assembly: GCA_964057215.1. Classification (NCBI taxonomy): domain Eukaryota; kingdom Metazoa; phylum Nematoda; class Chromadorea; order Rhabditida; family Rhabditidae; genus Oscheius; species Oscheius myriophilus. Next base: position 1,249,088 of record OZ059905.1, on the reverse strand, counting down.
AACATATTTTTACACTTTACAAAATATTTCTTTTATATTTAAAGGCCCTATATTTTAATTTTTTCACGTGTTTATTGCGTAAACCTAACTGTAAAAAGTGATAAATTTTCGAAAAATCAGTATTAAAATCCTCCATTTATAGTGTTTGCTTTTTTACATACTTTTTTTTTCAAAAGATTACAGATAAAATTCACAATTTTAGGATAATTTTTCATTTTTGAATGTTTCGTAATTTTGTCAAACCGAAACAAAAAGCCAGAATTTAATACACGCGATAGCTGCATTCTTAAAAATAAAAATCTGTTTAAAAAAAAATATTTTTGCAATGATTAAAAACATCTTAGTTTACTATGTTTATAAGTGTAATAATTCCATTGTTATTTTTTCGAATAATTGTGCAAACATAAATGTTTCAATGAAAACCCGAAGACTGGTAAGTAGAATATTTTGTAATATACAGCTGTTATCTGCCGTTTCTTTAAAAGACGAGTGAAGATGAACTTAAAAAAACATTATTTTTTACATAAACGTCAAAAATGGACAAACTGAAAAGTTGAAGAGGACATGCATAAAACTTGTAAATGGCAACTGAATCATTAAAACGCGGGCCCGAAAAATCCATTTTTGACGCCTTTGGGCCAAATTTTTACAATTTTTTTCCAATTTTTTCGCATCTTTAATTCTGGCCAAATTTTTACATTGAAGTGAATCACTATTCTTTGGAGGAAAACATAAATAATTTTTTTTAATTGGTTAAACGCCATGCTTTCGCTAAGTTTAGAAATTTACTGATTACTTTGTTGATTTTTTCGACTAATTGTGCAAGCATGAAGGTTTCAATGAAAAACTGAATGCGAATAATGAAAGATTTTTAGTTGGTCAGATGCAGTGTAGATCTTTAAACAAAATCGAATTTTCAACTATATACCGTTCTTGAGAAGAAAATGTTTGAGAAAAAGTGAAAAAAAATTATTTTTGACCCACTTCGGCCAAAAAGCGGCCACGCCCCTTTTGTAGCGAATAATGGGCAATTAGACAATATATAGGGTATTTGTTTATGGCGCGTAAGAAATAATTCCCCAAGTTTACTTTTTTTTTTGATTTTTTGAATGTTTTATTCAAAATTTAAAAGAACGAAAAGATACGATAAAATAATATACAATTTCCCTTTGAGTGTTAAAATTCCGTTAGTAAAAGAGTTCAACATTAAAAAAAACATTTTTTATTTTATGATTAGCTACATTTTTTTAAGTTTACTGAATACTTTTTTTCTATTAATTTTGCAAACATGAACGTTTCAATAAAATACTGAATACGGGAAAGTAGAATGGTTTGTAATTCCACGTGGCCTGCTTAGCAAACTATAATTTTCCAACTAAAAACCGTTTTAAAGAAATATTATTTAAAAAAAAAAGATCTGGTTTGAAGTCAACATTTTTTTCCACGAAGTTTTATTTAGACAAGAAAAATAAAGCTGACCAAGGCTTCAAAAGTAAAATTGTTTTTTTAAACAAGTATGCAAAAAAAGAAAATATTTACAATCCTTTATTCAAAAGAGTAAACTCTTTGCCAAAACTCAAAAACTTCGGCAAAAAACGGCCACGCCCCTTTTGCAAAAAATTTTGATGTACTAATTTCAACATCAGAACAGGCTCAAACTTTTTCAAAAACCACTGAAGTAGATGGGTGGGTACTTTAAAGTTTAATTTTTCAATTTTGAGTTTTTCAACGTTTCATACAAATTTTGAAATATCGAAAATAAGCGAAATACTAATTGGTTCTTGTAATTCCGTTTAAAAGGAAAACCCTTAAAATAAACTTCGTTTTTTCAGGTTTTTTTTTGCGAAATTTACACAGTAATTTGTATCACTAATTATACTCTATTTCCAAAGAATGGGCAAAGCTTTTTACAAATAGGTACTTTTGGTCCCGCAACGATTTTAGATAACTGTCTGTGCACTCCTCTTTTACAGTGCTCTTTCGCTTGTTGAACATCTGTTCATTTCAATGTTTCAAATCCTTTTTGCTTGATTACGTGTCATTTTTCAAAATTGCCAGAAAGTCAAAGACCGTCCCTTGGAAACAGACTATATGCATGCATGCCTGTTTCAATGAAAAACTGAAAACAAGGCGCCGTGGTAGAACTCTTCAAACCAAACCAAAATTTCTATATTAAAATTGCGGGTCATAACAAAAATTTCAACAAAAAAGAAAAAGAAACTCACAATTGCCCAAACTGTGGCGTACATACTGAAACTCGAGTGACCGCTGAAAAATGACTTTCTGGCTTCTTCAACCATCGAAGGATCACCGGAACATGTATACACGGGGACGAAACGATGCCTAAATTTTATTCTTTGTAATGTGTTGTTTTATTGGCATTTGTAGCCGATTTGTTTTTATTATCTTAAATACAACTTTTTAGTGTACAAAATTTTATTTAGAAAAAACTTTAGATTTAAAAAAACCAACACACATTGCTTGAATGATACGTTTTGTGCACATTTTTCAAACTGAACCAGGAAAACAATTGTCATTGCACAAGTCAAAAAAAGTTTAATAAATGTTTCGAAAGACTCCGTTATTCTCAAGGAGTTCAATAAATTTTTGGTCATAGTAGTGGATTTAGCCTAAAATTTTTCAAAAGCCATTTTTTCGACTAAGTATGACATCATGAGACTTTGCGTCATTATCGATTTTTCGCCCCGGGTTACGGTAGCTGTTTTTTTTTTATTTTGTCGTTGAAAGTTACAGTAACCTGAGATGATTTTCGTTAAGGTTACTGTAACGTTACTGTAACGGTAACTATGATAAATATGAAAAGTTTTCAGTTGCATTTTTTACGCTGACAAAGATTGTCATTGACCAAAATTTGAGATTTTTTGAAAATTAGTTATGAAGCCTGAATTAATTATGTACTTTGTGTTTTATTGATTTTAGTATTTTATAGCTGTTTTTATCATTTGTAATTCTTTTTTTACAAAACTTCCTTTGTTAAAAACTTTGTATAAAAGGGATTTAAAAATACACACCTTGCTCGAATGTTACGTATTGTGTTGATTTTCGAACCTAAATCAAAAATCCTACTTCAATCCACATGGGCAGATTTAAAGAAGAAGAAGAAAAATGCGCATTTTAACTTTTGCGTAATTTTTTGTAAAACTTTTCTTTGTATAAAATTGGGGATTTAAAAAAATGAAATAAAACACGTTGCTTGAATGTTACGTTTTGTGGACATTTTTCAAATTGAACCAGAAAAAAAATTTTCCCTGCACAATTCAAATAAAAAAGTTTAATAATTGTTCGAAAGACTCCGTTATTCTCAAGGAGTTCAATAAATTTTTGGTCATAGTCTTGGATTTAGCCTAAAAATTTTAAAAAAAATCATTTTTTTTGGACATTTGGGTCATTATCGGTTTTTCGATTTTTTTGCCAAAGTTATAGTAACCTGGGACGATTTTCACCCCGGTTTTCTGTAACTATGACCAAAAACTGCATTTTTTACGCTGACAAAGATTGGTATTGACGAAAATTGGATAAATTTTGAAAATTAGTATTGAAGCCGGAATTATTAATAAAGTGTCTTTTTTTTATTGATTTTAGAAGCTGATGCTTATCAGGTGTAATTCTTATTTTTTACACAACTTTCTTTTTTTTTGTAACTCTGTATAAAAGGGATGTAAAAATACACACATTGCTTGAATGTTACATTTTGTGTTAATTTTCGAGCCTAAATCAAAAAACCAATCCTTCTCCATTCCAAATGGGCAGATTTAAAACGACGAAAAATGTGCATTGAAGTATTGATATCTCTTTATTTATCTTTGTTTGACCTAAATTTTGTCTAAAACCTTCATACGGCCCGAATCCCTCACTGTGCAATTTTTGTTTAAAAAAACCTTGAATGTTCAGCCAAAAACCGCCCAAAGAATGCAGTTGGCACCCAAAAAGGGTAAAAGAAGAATTTTGTCGTTCCCTGCAAGTCAATCTTTCAAGCAGGACTAATTAATCAGCTGGTTTCTTTAAAAACTGGTTTCAGATTGGATATTTTTTGTCTTATGTAATTAAGCTAATCCTGGTAAAAATTTACTGTTTATTTTATTAACGTCAAAGGGTCAATATTGAATACTGCGCACCACGACGCGGAAAAATACATTCAGTAGCTTCAAGGAAAAATCGGAAAGGATATGATGAAATCTTTTTTTTTTCAAATAACGATTTTTGTTTGACGAAAAAGAGTTCTTCACTCACACGTTGATTGTCAGAGATAGTGAAATATCTGAAGTGTCAAATATGTGCAAAAAAAAAGAAGATATTTACACAATCTACTACACAGATTTTGCGTCAAAATAGTATTTAAAAATTAAAAATGTCACCTAAATGGTTTTGTAAAAAAAAAAACCACTTAAGTATTCACAAACAAAAAAACAGAAAAAAAATTTCACCCAGAATTGAGCTATTCTTAGTCATTTTTACTGCTGATTTAAAAAACTTTATTTTAAAATATAAAAAAAACATGTAAATTTTAAGTTCTGACGTACCACTACGCTTAAAACATACATTCAGTAGTTTCAATGAAAAAATCGGAAATGATATGATAAAGTCATTTTTTCAATTAACGATTTTTGTTTGTTCAAAAAACACTTTATACTTAACCCACTCGTTGATTGTACAGTTGGCGTCAATCGGCTTGCAAACATCCAGAAAATGCGGCCTGAGCCTGCCAGCGACGCTCTTAGTGACGTTGGTGAGGACGAGGACGGAGACGAAGCCGATTTGGGAGTAAGCTGAAAATCCACACTTTTTAATCAGTTTTTTAAAATTTATAAATAGAAGCAAACAAAACTGAAAAAACAGCCAAGCAGAAACAGAAAAAGTCATTGATTGAATGTTTCACAAAAGTTTGAAAATTTTACACAAGTGTCTCGCAAAATTCACTCAACAAAGTTGTTTTTGAAAGAGATTTTAATAATTTGACAAAAATTGGATTTTACTAAAAAATTTGTACCAGATGCGTGTCGAAAATATTATTTTTTCACAAAAACTAGAATCGCAGATTTTTTAAGAGGTTTTTTTGCGAAAGTTTTCTTTTTATATGTTTACTGACATTTCTGCTTTTCACACCGAAACAATGACACTTTCACTTACGATTTTATAACTCTTTTAAAAATAATGCGATTATTTCATTACAATGTTAGAAGATGAAAAAAACTCGAATCCTAACATTTTTATTGCGCGAAAACTGTGTTTTTTTGGGTAGGCGCCGCAAAGGTGGGGCGGCGCGGGTAGCCCGAATCCATAAGAAATTTTGGTTTTTTAGGCGCGCGCGCACAATTTTATGAAAACTGGATATGTAACTATTGACTATGGCGTAAAAACGTACGCGCAACACGCTGGTGCAAGTGGTTTTTGCGAATTTAAAGGTCTAACCTCTGAAAAATGCAATTAAAGCCGATTTTTTTTTATATAAAACAGGTTTAAATTTATAGACCGCGGGTTTTCTTTTATTTTTCCGATGTAAATCAAATCAACGCTTGAAATGAAAAACAAAAATAAAAAATCCATGTTGGCGGATTTTTTTTATTCAACATTGTTTGAAATAAAGCCGCGGTACTGACTCAATTAGCATGGAATTCCATCCAATTTGAGCAAAATTAAAAGTTTATTTTGTTTTACACTTTTTAAACACGTAAAAACACCAAAATCGACAAAAACAAAAGAAAAATTGATTTTTGAACAAGGTTCACTTTTTCTGAATTTCCCCTTTTTGGCCGATTTCGACGTTTATACACCCGGACCGCGACTTCTGCTTTTCGATTCTTATTAATTTGATATTTGCGGTTTGAATGAAGTACAGAAATCGAAAATTCACGTTGGCGGTTTTTCGCAATTCTAGTTTAAATATGTAATTTTACAAAGCCAGCGGCGAAATCCGTGCTCCGCTGCTAACGCGGGAAAGCAAAATTTTCAAAACGCTATTTCCTGAAGTCCGATTAAGACGTTTAAAAAGAATTATGGGATGATTTTATTCATTATTTGTGCATATTAGAACATAATTATTATGTTAAAACAAATAAATATCGCCATAATATCTTAAGGCGGAATATCACTCCTTTGCCAACTTGGCGTGCCCGCTGTTTAACGCCAGGCGGAAAGCCTGCGGCAGACTGCGATCTGGCCCCGCCCCTCGAAAGTTTCAATTGAAAACGGCAGCCGCAAAAGCTGCACTGAAATTGTCATTTCTCCTTTCAAAGTTAACGAAAATTCAAAATTCAAAAAAAGTTTTGCTGCTACGACTTAGGACTACAACCGTGGTAGAAAAAAACCTTGAAATTCCAATGGTAAAATTTCGGCTTGCGGTCCCTATTTTTGGGGCAAGTTATGGCAAAAGTGTGTGAAAACCTCGCGCTAGTTTTTTTTGGGCAAATTACGCCCAAATCGCACATTTATTGCTAGTTATAAATACAGTGGCAGCTTTCAACATTTCAATATAGTCGTCGCCAATGCTACTTCGCCCAATTTCGCTCTTAGCTGTGTGTCAGACGCGAATTTGCTTACGAAAATTGACACCAGGCGCGAATTAGCGTACGAAAATTCTTTGTTTTAGGATACGTACGCAATACTGCGGCAGGGTTACATTTGCGAATCGGCCAAGGAATAAAATTGGCGAAGGCTATATGTTAATTTATCCTTTTTTGATACATTAAACCGTGGTGACCTAAAATCCGACATTATTTATATATTTTGGTACTTTTTTTGTATGAATTAAAAGTGGACAAGCTAACTCCGATTTTTGTGATTTCTTTATTTGTTATCAGCAAATTATGTTAAATTTTGAATAATATTTCTATCAGCCTGATTGTGTGACTTTGAAGCGACATAGAAAATTTTAAGTGAAAGTGTTAGTTTTTTCGCTGTGAAATGCAAAAATGTCAGTGTGATATATAACTTTTTGACAAATTGGGTCCCAAATTCTCGGGAAAAATACACATTAGTAGATTTATATTTTTTTACCGCTAAAACTTGTGAAAAAAACTACATTTCTACGTGTAGAACATTAAAAAAATCTGCGATTCAGTTGAGTTTTTGTAAAAAAAAAAATATGTTGATATGCATGTTACGCTAATGGGCAAAAAATGAAAAACAACGAGTATTTTAAGACGCCGTTTCTGAGAGAATCGACAGATCCAAAACCATTGAGGACGAAAATTTTCATCATGCTTCAATTGGGCCCAAACTTTTTGTAGAATACATCTAGGACCCCCTATTATGAAAAACAATCATGAAAATCAATTATCGATTTTTGAGCCGGAGTACTGTAATTGACCCTCGGGGTACTGTAACTACCCTCAAAAAAAAGAAAACGGCAATTTTGAAATATTAAAACGTTTGTAAAAATTACGACAAAAAACTTTATAATATATGGCAAAGTTGATTTCCTACTTGCGAAAATAGTTAGAAGTCAAAATGTGATTGGAAAAACACAATAAAATTATTTTTTTGAAAATAAAAAATAACTTCCTCGCAATTTTTGATTATGTTGTTAAGCTCGTTTTTCTGCACAGAATAATTTTTTTTCGCCTAATTATCATAATCCTCACGCCTAGCGTGCCTAATTGAACAGTGCGCGCACCTTATTTCGGCGCTTAAAATTCGGCGTCTGACCCCGCGGCGCCTGAAACATGCCGCCGCGGCGCACTAAAAAAAATCTGAAAATAAGCAAAAACGAACAAAAACAGAGTATTTTTTTTATGGAAAAATGGCTTATCACCTGCAAAAATGCAACTAGAAATATGTTTGGACCGATTTATAGGCAAAAATTGCTTTTACTTGTAAAAGAACAATTTTTAGGTTGATTCTTTCAAAAACGCTAACGTTTTTGGATTATTTGGTATAGAAAAATATTCTAGAGAAGATCAAAATCTTTTAGAGTTTTTCACCAATTAATAAAACATTTTTCCATCTAAAATACTCTGTTTTTGTTCGTTTTTGCTCATTTTTAGATTTTTTGAGTGCGCCGCGGCGGCATGTTTCAGGCGCCGCGGGGTCAGACGCCGAATTTTTAGCGCCGATATAAGGTGCGCGCGCTGTTCAATTAGGCACGCTAGGCGTGAGGATTATGATAATTAGGCGAAAAAAATTATTCTGTGCAGAAAAACGAGCTTAACAACATAATCAAAAATTGCGAGGAAGTTATTTTTTATTTTCAAAAAAATAATTTTTTTGTGTTTTTCCAATCACATTTTGACTTCTAACTATTTTCGCAAGTAGGAAATCAACTTTGGCATATATTGTAAAGTTTTTTGTCGTAATTTTTACAAACGTTTTAATATCTCAAAATTGCCGTTTTCTTAATTTTGAGGGTAGTTACAGTACCCCGAGGGTCAATTACAGTACTCCGGCTCAAAAATCGATAATTGATTTTCATGATTGTTTTTCATATTAGGGGGTCCTAGATGTATTCTACAAAAAGTTTGGGCCCAATTGAAGCATGATGAAAATTTTCGTCCTCAATGGTTTCGGGTCTCTCAGACATGGCGTCTTAATACCAATTTCCTTCTTCACAAAGTCAAATTTTCGAAAAGTTCTGAAGATAATTTGCCGATTTGTTGAATAAAAGGGAAAAATAAAAATATGTTTTTCACAAAAAGAAAATTAAAAACAGACAGAGAGAAACAGAGAGAAAAAGAGAAAAAAAATATAGAAAAACACCTACCAAAATACGTCATACATCTGACAATAAAATGATGAATGGTGCTGTTTTTGAACTGATACCGAGGCTGTTCAGTATTGTTCTCGAACCTCATTATGCGATAGTACTCAACTGCCAAAATCTAAACAAAAAATCATTTAAATAATAAAATTTGTGAGCTATTTTTATAATACAAACACAATTCCCATTTTTTTCAGCTGAATTATGTTGTGAAAAATTAGCTTATTCGAATGTTTTTTGATGGTTTTTTTTTTGATGGACTAAACCATCAAAAAACATTCGAATAAGCTAATTTTTCACAACATAATTCAGCTGAAAAAAATGGGAATTGTGTTTGTATTATAAAAATAGCTCACAAATTTTATTTTAAGCTTTAATGTTTTAGCTTTAAGAAATGCAGTATTGCCAATGCCATTGTATTAATAAAACGGCTCATAAACAAATTTGTTTTTTTTATAGAGATACGGCCTGCAAAATAAATTTTTTGCACAACTACGGCATCTTTTAATAGAATTATTTGCTAAAAAGTTGACAATTTGCGTCTTTGTAAAAGAATTTTTATTCTTGTAACAAAGTTCCAGTTTTAATACCAAAAATCATTACTTTTCCTTTGTAAAATTATAATTTAGGCACTTTGTGTAATTAATTGAAAAGCGCTTTTCAATCCAAAAAAGCACGCGACTGACCTGATTTTGTTTGAAAAATTGGATTGAGCGGGCCATGATAAATACAACAATGCACCAAAATCGATTTTCTGGAAGAAAAACTATGGGAAAAAAACAAATATATCGGGAAAATGTTGCTTTTGTAAGACATGAACCTTAAAGTGTAAATGATTTGGTTTAGGTTCTTTTTAGGGTTTGAAGAAGCGAATATTGTAGTTTTTCGACATTTTTCACTGTAACTTTAAGATATTTTCAGATAATCGGACATAAGATATTTTTTCTTTGTGTATTCTGAAGAAGTTTAAGAAAATGCAAAGTTTTTGGCGTTTATTTTCACGAAAATCGATTTTAACGGGGTATTCACAAAGGCACCCACTCGATTTCTTACGCGTTCGCGCGCTCTGCAATTAATCACACTAATCGATAATCGATCGAGTAAAAAGTTTGAGTCCAACTGAAGCAAGATTTAATTTTTTGTTTTCCATTTTAGCAATTTAAGAGCGCTTTTCAAACCAAAAAAGTAAGCGACAGAACTGATTTTGTTTAAAAACATTGGTTGGCGCGAGCATTGGTAAATACAAAAATACACTAAATCGAATTTGTAAGAAAAATTGTGGAAAAAGAGAGTTAAAGTATCGAAAAACTGTTGTTGTGAAAATGTGCTTTTAGTTTTTTAAGGGTATAAATAAACAAATACATATTGTTGTTTTGCGAAATTTTTTAATTCGAATTTAAGACATTACAAGGCCCAATGTATGTCTCTTTGTGTATTCAAAAGAATTTCCAGCAGAAACAACAAAGTTTTTTTTTTCCGTTTTTTTGTTCATGAAAATCGTCTTTAATGGATTTTTGTATTTTCCAAGGCGCGCGTAATTTGGTCTATATTAAACCGATTTAAAACCATGCAGGTACGACATGGCCAGCTTGGGCTACAGTAACCCAAGTGACGTAAAATTGGTTTTTATCGTTATTTTTGTCATATTAATGATGTTCTCTTTGAACTTGGTGAATCGGAAAAAAATTTGTTTTTGTTATATATAATTCTATCGAGCATTATAAAAATTGCGTCTTAAACCTACCGCGAGAACATTCAGCAGAATACAGTAGGTGAACATAACGGTTGCTGAGACAGTACTGTCTCTGAAGGGGTACATAATAGTTTCATCATCGCAGAAAAAACCCCTTTTGAAGGATCCAACAAAGTGAGGGACGATCTCAGCAGATGCTCCTGAAACAGGCTTTTCAAGTGGTTAAACTCAACTATTTCGATAATTCGCCTCGTAGCCTCATAATCGCCAGTAAGCATTTCTCTAATAAAATCATATATTATAATACTTTTTTTGAACTAAAGTGTTTCTAAACACAACCTCTAAAGAGAGTTTTTCAAATTCATCGTCACATTTTCTGTAAGTGTTAAAAGACACGTTTTCTCAGAAGTTCGAGAATTTGGCCGACTTCGTGTTCAGAATGAAATTCTTTGTCTCCGGTGGGGCTGAAATATAAATTGTGGACTACCTAGTACCCATTTAGTCCGAAAGTCACATTTTCAGACATTGTAATTTCACAGCGAAATAATGGAACGATCACCCGACATGTCATAACTTCCTTCAAAGTGGACCAATCGAGATGCGGGTCGGCTCATTTTTTGCTAATGTTATGTATAAAAAAAAGTCCAAATACAAACGCCGATTTTTCGAATTTTGAGCATTTTTTATTTTATGGTGGTAAATGTTTCATTCTAATGGTAAATGCGATTCAAAGCGCCGCTGTGAACCATTCAAAATCAAAAATTTTAAAAAAAAATGCTCAAAAACTGAAAAATCGGCATTTTTGGGGTAAATTTGAACGTTTAAATCAAATTCTAGATATGTAAACGCTCGAAGTATTGAACTTTTAAATTTTTATTCAGACCAAAATCTTACGACAATTCGATTGCGCTAGGTCTTGATTCTCGCCTCGTAAGGATGGAACCGTAGTTGCCAAAAAACTTCTTTTTGAAACAGTTTTCGAGCGTTTTCACACGTTTTCACTGAAAAACTTGTATTTGAACCTTTTTATACATACAATTATCAACAAAATGAGCCAATCCCCATCTCGATTGGATAGCTTTAAAGGGAGTTATAGCATGTCGGATCATCGTTCCATTATTTCGCTGTAAAATTAAAATGTTTGAAACCAAAGGATTTTTTCGGACTGAATGGGTCCTAGGTAGTCCACAATTAACGTTTCAACCCAATCGGAGACGAAAAATTTCATTTTGAACAGAGGCCGTTCAGCGCTGATTTTAATTAAAAGGTTTAATTTTTAAAAAATATTAAATTAAATAAGCACTGACACACACAAGCACAGTCAGCCTTAAGATTTACGTATAAAAATTTCAGTTTTTTTGTATTCTTCAATGTTTCCTTTATATAGCCGTCGCCAAACGGGCATCCTGCCAAAAACGGTTTTTAGTAGCCGATTCTCGTTTGGCGACGACTATAATTTGAAATGGTCAATACCAACCATAGATAGTTAGTTGTCTGCTTGTATTTCTATCTGAAAATAACGCTTTTTTTGTTAATTTTTATTTGTTGTCGTCAAAAAAGTGTTGATTTGCATACACATTTTATATTTTTCTGAATAATTATTCATCGTTTAAAGTTTATTTTTCGCAGTGAATTAAAAAAATTTGTTTCCTGATTTTAGTAAACATATGTTTCCTGAAAAAAAGTCGCTTGTCATATATTTATAAAAAAAAAACATTTTCAGCCACATAATTTAAACAAAACTTTTCTATTCGCTTTTTTCCTTTTTGTTCGATGCAACAACAAAACAAAACAATTTTACATTTCAAACATCATGTCATTGTTTCATTTTCCCCCAAATCACTGAAAAATTATTAGAATCGATTAATGCATGGTTGCTAAAGCAAGGATGATGCTAAAAAAGAGCATAATGCGTGTGAAACTCACCAATTCCATAGAGAAAAACAAAATTGAACACAAGTGCTTTGAGATTGATCTTATGGGTATTCGGTTCTTCAGTGGGTTGGATTACCTGAAATTATAACAATTATAAAACTTTTGTACTGTTTCTTATTATTTTTTTAATTTTTAGCAAAAATACTGAAAATTTCCAGAATAAAATGGTTAGGTCAATTTTAGTGTCTGTAGATGTGGAAAAATTCAAAGTTATAAAAAGCGTTTTTTATTTATGATTTTTAAACTTTTGTAATTCAAAGTTTGTGTGATTTATCTTTTTTCAAAGAATTTAGCGAGAATATGGAAAAATTACGTTTAAAAAATTTATATAAACAATTCATTTTTAATTGTATATTTTTCTTTTTTTTCATTTGGGTTTGAAAAATTGGAAATACAAAAGGTTTGAAAAGTGCGCTTCCCTTAAAATTTTTTAACTTTTAAAATATAGAGCTTTTGTAAATTGGTAAATTTTCGTATTTAAATGAGTTGGGAGAGAAAATACAGAAAATTACACGAAAATTTTGAAAAATTCCAACAAAACGTTTCAAAAAAGCACTTCATTTCAAATTTTCGAACGAATAAGTTAATAAAAATATCATAAATTTTCAGAAAATGAGAAAAACTGACATCAATCGGCGAATAACATTTTTCTGTACCTTCACAAATTGGTGAAACCGTGAAAAGACCCATTTTAAAAAAGGTTTTCTTCCTTTTTTATAATTAAATTACATAAATCAATATAAACTCATAAAAAAGGGGAAACTGACATCAAACGGTGAACTCCACGTAACGGTTTTGTTTTTCGTTTCTTTCTTTTCAACACTGGGTGAAACAGCAGAAGTAGGTTCGACTTTCTGTGAAGTCTCTGTCATCTGTAACAGTGCAGCGGGGGAAATGTGGCTATGAATGGTGTTGACATTCGGCCGCAATTTATTCCAAACGCAATCGTGATTCATATGCGACGAAAGGATGATAATGCTATCATTTACGTGTTTGGAAGTGAAAAAATTAGGGCATTCGTGAATTGTTTCACAATTTTCGATCAGCCCCAAATGCATATAAATTATGTATAAAAGAAGACACATTTAAATAATGTGTTTTTATAAATTTTGAGGATTCTTAATTTATTCATTTATAAATTCTCTGTAAAAAAATCACCCTTAAACTATCCTAAAAAATTCGATTTCGCTCAAACGTTGGTTTTCGCTCAAACCTTCCTATGACCCCAAAACCTTATTCTGTAAATTTAGCTCAACTTCGTTTTTTTCACCCATAATTTTCACCCGGAAATTTCAAAATTGTTCAAATTACATAGGTATTTAATTCAAAAGAAAGCAAATGACGTTCCCAAAACTACTGCAACAATATATAGCTGTCGCCAAACGAGCATCCTGCCAAAAACGTTGTTTACAACCTTTTTATGATCCGAATGCTTTTTGTGAAAGTTTTAGCTCAACTTCGTTTCTTTGAACCAAAATTTTAACCTAAGATTTTAAATTTTTTTGATTTTACATAGTTACTTGATTAAAAAAAAGCAAATGGCATTCCCAAAACTACTGCAACAATATATAGTCTTCGCCAATTTTACTTCTTGGCCGATTCGCAAATGTAACCCTGACGCAGTATTGCGTACGTATCCTACAACACAAGATTTTCGTACGCAATTTCGCTTCTGGTGTCATTTTCACAGAGATTGGAGCTAAATTGGGCGAAGTAGCATAGGCGACGACTATAAACAAGGTTGATTTCTTTTGTTGTAATGTAAATGTCAAAAAATCACCCAAAAGCAGGTTTTTCAAGAATTTCGGCTTTTCACTTCATACATTTTTCAAGATGCTCATAAAATTAAAAAAATGCTCACAAAGTTACCAAAATGTAGAAAAAAAACCTCAAAAATTTATGAAAAATTCACTTTATACGAGCTAAGATTGAGAAAAGTTAGTGAAATTTACGTGTATAACAATAAAATGAAGTCGGCAGATGAAACGGACTCGAAGGAAACTGAGTTTGTCAAAATCACCCATTTTTCAGCTCAGTTACATGTGAAAATGAATTAAAATTTATACATTATTTACGCAAAAATGTTTCAACCGATTCTCTAAAATTTGGTTTGAATGTTTCATTTTGCTATTATCTTTTCTTTCACTGTTATGCCAATGTTCGGCTTGCAGTTTGCTTTTCATAATATCAAAATCTAAATTTTGTTTTAATATTTCAAAGGAATGGCAACATATTTTTCTCTTGAGAAACAAAAGGTTGTTTTAAATAGAGACTATTTTTTTTACAAACAAATATATTTTTTGTGTTTTGTTAAAGCAATTTACGTTAACGAGGTTTTGTTTACCGTATTATTAGAGTTGCCTCCTCCCGTAAATTTAAAAGTGTTTTTCAAACGCAAAAATTTTAAAAAAAAAGTTGAAGCGTAAATGCTGAAATATCAAAAATCGGCCTTTGAATAAAGCTTTTTTTGCGTATTTTACATTTCTTTAGGATAAAAGTTATTCTTTTGTTTCTTCTTAATGTTTAATAGAAAAAATCTTTCGGGAAAAAATACATTGTAAAATGTCATAGTTTTTAAAATTTGAATTTTTTAATGGGTGTTTCAACTTTGAGTTGTGTGTTTGAAAACGCAACATTGATATTGATGAGATTCAATGTTACAAACAATTTTTCAAGGTCGAAATTTTGTTTTTTATAAAATATTTCCGAAATGGTTTCTTTGTAGCATATTTTTGGCAAAAAAAATGTTTACCGTCTTTTATTTAACAATACAAAATTTAGTTTTTTTTTAAAAACTCACATTAACTTCAGCTAACGTAAATTGCCTTATAGATGACGTCATTGTGGCTTGCAGTAGTAGAAAATAAGGCCGATTGGCCCCTCGACAGACGCAAAACGCTGCTGATAAGAACAGGGCACAAGCGGCTGCTATCTCTGTCGCCTTGGCGCAAATCTGTTTGTTCCCCGAGGCGTGACTCACTTTCACACGAAGAAAAAACGCGCCAAGGTTTTTGGTTACGAATTATTTTTCCGTCCTGGGAATGGGAGTTTTTCGAAACTAATAAAAAAAGATATTTTTTGATTACAATTTCTCGTTTGGTCAAAAGTTCTAACTCAGTAAAAGGTTCCATTTATTATTTTGAAAAGATTTTTTTTAATGCACTGTTTAATAACATTTCTTGTAAAAATGTATATTGCAAAAAGTTTGTGAAATTTGCAGTTGTAATTTTTACGACAGTTAGCCATACAAAATGGCCTGCCTAATATTTTTTCATGAATAAAAAGAGTAAAAAGCTTGCTTCCACCTAAAAAGACACCTAAAAAAACCACCTAAAAAAACAAAAAATACTAAAAGAAAGACACCTAAAAAAATTATTTTTAAAGTTTTGCTTAACTCACTGTTTCATGTTGGGAGCAACATTGTGAAGTCTTATATTTTTTTACTTGAGAGTGCAAGTAATACATTTTTATAAACAATTAGTTTTGCGTAAATTTTATTGTTTTGAAGCAAAACAAAAGTTGTCCGAAAACATATTGCCTTTGCAATTGTTGGGAGCAAAAACCTGATAAAAGTTAACTTCATTGAAAAAAAATGATTACAAAAACCGTCAAAACTTTGTTATGAGGTATACTAGAAAAGACAAATTTTCGTTTTAAACACTGAAGTTAATTTATTTTCCCGGAAAAAAAGCTTTAAAAAATCATTTAAAAAACACAATTATATTAAATGTTGTCTGACTGTTTCATGGTAGAATTAAAATTTGGTCTAAAAATGACTGTTCAATAAGCTTCACTCATTACGATAAAACAAAATGTTTTTGTTTATTGTTTTAAAGACACATTTTTGAATTTTGATGTTCAGAGTGTTTTTCTGTTACCTTGCCGCAAATTTGAATTTTTCCAGAAGTGTTACTCAGTTTAAAAAGATAAACAACGGGCCAAGTTGTGTTTGCTACGATGATGTTTTTCGTAATATGCATTGTAGCAAAAAGAAAAAAGGGTTTTTATGTCAAAAAAGGATTTTGTCAAAAATTTATTTACAAAAAATCTAATAAACGATTTCGTTAAAAATTCAAACTAAGTCAGAAGTTTCACAAATTGTTGAAACATTTATGTGAAGGAGAAAAAAACATTCGGACAACTACATTCCCGATACTAAAAATTTTTGTAATACTTCTTGAAATAAAGTGAAATAATTACGATGAAAAGAATTGGATTATGATTACGTAAGTTTTTCACTTCAAATTTGTTGAAAAAAAAAATTTGACACTTTCACATGCAATGGTTTCATGCAATACTTGTTGGAATCGATTTGGTTTTTAAATTCTCGCATTATATATTGTAATTTGTTAAAAAAAACACTTGTCCTAACAAATTGTTAAATTCCCCACTTTTAATGATTTTTTCAAAAGAAAAGAATTTTTCAAAAGGCGGGTTATCTACGAAAATGATTTTTTTTTCGAGATTATTTCTGTTCGATTTCTAATGGACAAAATGAATTTTTTCTGAAATGTGCAAGAAAACGATTTTTTTAAACATTATTTGCAGAGGATTTTCAATTCGATGATAACAAAAACATCAAACATTGGAAAATCACTAGAAAACGTAGTCACAAAGCGAACCACATCTTTTTTTGTTACCATGACACTGTGTTTTTTTTTTCAATTTCAATTTTCCCATTCTAATTAGGAGAGTTCAAAGCAAAGATTGTTTTTTTACGCATATGCTATTCAGGGGGAAATATAGTAGCCAAATCCGGAAAATCATCTTTGATGCAGCAAAACGGCTTTTTGAATTGCGAAAAGCTAACAATTTCAAATGTTTATTGATTGTAAAAACTGAAACATGGTTTGATTGTTTCAATGGATTGATAAGGAAAGATTATATAAAGAAGTTACAAACAATTTTAATCTTCTCAAATGCTACGTCGAAGAATTCTTTGTCTCCTTCTGCTGACATCGATAGCAATTGCAGGCAAGCAACAAAAAATAGAAAAATGCGAAAAATTTTCATAAAATCTCTGTTTGGCATGGTTATAGTCGCTCTCTCCCGAATGTTCTTTCCAAATCAATGAAAAATAATAATAATTCAGGGCTTCAATTACGAAAATCCCTTTTTTGTAATGCGAATGTTTCAGTTGGCTGCAAAGGAGAAACTCAATTTCTACGTTCTAATAGATGATAGCTGGTTAATGATAAAATTATACATCTAAGACCACATTTTGATTATTTCTTTTAAATAAAGTAATAAGAATAATTAGTGAAACGCGAAATTACAAACATTTTTTTATTTATTTTTACGCCTCGGAGAAGTACTTTTTTTCCCTCACTCATTTTATATGAACGTTGCAGTAGCCGGCAAAGGGCGAGGAAAGTTTCTTGTTGTTTATAACGTCGAGTTGCAAACATTCTGTAACTTGCATATTTATTCTGGTAAAATGAGAAATTACAAACGTTTTTTTTAAGAAATGAACTCGGTTGATTAGAAATTGGTCAAAACAGAAAAAAACGAATTATTCTATGTTTTTACGAAATTTTACTCATCGTGGCGCGTTTGTGGATGATATTGAACCGGTTACTTAAAGTATTATTTTTGAATTTAACACAGGAAATTTATCTGGAAACATGCAATTGAAGAAAACCGTCATGAATCTATCTGAAACATTGAACTTGGCGCAGAAAACTTTGTTTTTCTGTCAAGTTTAGGTAATATTTTTTTTTTCGTAAATTTCACTTTCAATTGGTTTTTTTGTAATCATTGTCGCGTTGATTTTTTATTTGAATAGCTTATTTGACGCCAAAATTTGCGTCAATCTCGAAACATTGCTTATTGTAGGAATCTTAGGGAAATGTTGAAAATCTCCAAAATCATGTGTTTGAGATAGTTTTTCAAGTCTAACTTTTTCTACGATGCAAGTAGGTTGTAGTACCAATCATTAAAAATTTCGAATGCCATTTTCAGCGCAATCAAAACATTTTGAAAAGTTCTCACACTCTGTATAAGGCTTTTGCTCGAAAAAATACTGTTACGTAGGTTCTAAACAGCTAAAAATAAGATTTGCCCTCACATTTAAATGAATCAACCAAAAAGAAAATTTTGATTTAGGCAGACCCAGTGGATATGGCACAGGAGGAGGTGTGACAAGACCAATTTATGGAAGCGGTGGTGCGACAATAGGAGCGGGAACAGGATTTGGAATCGGATTAGAAGCTATAATAGCAGCAGCACTCGGAGGTGCAAAAGGAGGAAGTGGAATTTGGAGCGTTAATGGCGGAGGATCAGGAACAGGAACTGTTGGAGTTAGTGGGGGTGCAGGAACCGGAGGAGGCGGTGGCGGAATCGGAAAAGGAACAGTGGGAACAGTAGCCGTCGGAGGAAACGGTGGAGGCTGCCCAAGTTCAGTTAACAAAGGTGGTGTAACTGGCAATACAGAAATTGGAGATGGAAGTAACGGAGGTGCAGGGCCAGGGTCAGGTTTAGCATCCGGATTCGGACTTGGAAACGAAGGACCAAGAGCCGGATCAGGTGGTGGAGGCGAAGGCGGCCCAGGCAGTACACCTTGGCCAATTAAAAGCGGAGCAGGCGGTAAAACAACTATCGGAGGTGCAATTAGCGGAGGTGTGAGTACAGAAGCCGCTAGAGCAACAAAAGCAGGAACATTCGGACTAGGAGGTGGAGTCAGTACTACTCAGCCTATTCAAGGCGGAAAACCTAAAAAGGCATCAACTGGAGGAGGAAGCGGGGGAGGAGAGACTGGAAGTGGAGGTGGTCATACCGCCGGAGATGGAACACAGTGGACAACTGTAGGAACACTAGCAGGAGATACTGCAACGAGAGGACCACTCCCAGTTGGTGGAGGTGAGGGCGAAAATGGAGAAAGTGTTAGCGACGGAGTCACCGGAGAACCACTAAGAGAAGGAAAACTTGGTAAAGGCGGAGGAAACGGAGGAGGAAGCGGAGGCAAAGGGCCGGACGGGGAAGAGATAGGAAAGGTTGGAGACGCAGGAGGGGTTCAGGAAAGTGAACCTGGAGAAGC
This sequence comes from Oscheius myriophilus, assembly GCA_964057215.1. Taxonomy (NCBI): domain Eukaryota; kingdom Metazoa; phylum Nematoda; class Chromadorea; order Rhabditida; family Rhabditidae; genus Oscheius; species Oscheius myriophilus. The sequence continues at coordinate 1,229,711 of OZ059905.1, read as the reverse complement.
AGGACAAGGCTCAAGAGGGATCTATGGACCTTCTGCCGACAGTGGTTCCTGTTCATGTGCAAAGCGTAAGTCAACGTGTGTGAGTGTGTGAGTGTGTGAGTGTGTGAGTGTGTGAGTGTGTGAGTGTATGAGTGTGTGAGTGTGTGAGTGTGTGAGTGTGTGAGTGTGTGAGTGTGTGAGTGTGTGAGTGTGTGAGTGTGTGAGTGTGTGTGTGAGTGTGTGAGTGTGTGAGTGTGTGAGTGTGTGAGTGAGTGAGTGTGTGAGTGTGTGAGTGTGTGTGTGAGTGTGTGAGTGTGTGAGTGTGTGAGTGTGTGAGTGTGTGAGTGTGTGAGTGTATGAGTGTGTGAGTGTGTGAGTGTGTGAGTGTGTGAGTGTGTGAGTGTGTGAGTGTGTGAGTGTGTGAGTGTGTGAGTGTGTGAGTGTGTGAGTGTGTGAGTGTGTGAGTGTGTGAGTGTGTGAGTGTGTGAGTGTGTGAGTGTGTGAGTGTGTGAGTGTGTGAGTGTGTGAGTGTGTGAGTGTGTGAGTGTGTGAGTGTGTGAGTGTGTGAGTGTGTGAGTGTGTGAGTGTGTGAGTGTGTGAGTGTGTGAGTGTGTGAGTGTGTGAGTGTGTGAGTGTGTGAGTGTGTGAGTGTGTGAGTGTGTGAGTGTGTGAGTGTGTGAGTGTGTGAGTGTGTGAGTGTGTGAGTGTGTGAGTGTGTGAGTGTGTGAGTGTGTGAGTGTGTGAGTGTGTGAGTGTGTGAGTGTGTGAGTGTGTGAGTGTGTGAGTGTGTGAGTGTGTGAGTGTGTGAGTGTGTGAGTGTGTGAGTGTGTGAGTGTGTGAGTGTGTGAGTGTGTGAGTGGGTGAGTGTGTGAGTGTGCGCGTGGGTGAGTGTGTGAGTGTGCGCGTGTGTGCGTGTGTATAGTCCATTTCCAACAAAGAATCGACGACTTTTCAATTACCTTGATATCTACCCTTGTTTAACCATTGCCAGTTTGAAACATTGAAGTGAAAAGAACTTTAACGAGCGAAACAGCACAGTAAAAGAGGAGTGCGCAGACAATTAAAAAAATCGCGGCGGGACCAAATGTACCTGTCCTTTAGGAAATGCCAATTTTCCTTGACTCTTTTTTGGAAACGCACTATACGTGTGTGTGCGCGTGCGCACGCGTGTGTGTAAATGTGGAATCTTACTTTCAGCTTCATGTCCCTCCGAGTGGACCTACTTTGCCCCATCCAAAAGTTGTTACAAACTCCTACACAACCTAGATTTTCAAGATGGTGAGACAGCTTGTCAGCAAGAAGGAGCTCATCTAGCTTCTATCCATACCTCCGAAGAGTGCAACTTCATTTTCAGTATTTTCTTTTGACAGCACTACTTAAAATTAGATTTTAGATTTTATTCAAGTCGGCACCACAATGAATCCACCAATTCCATCCGAAATCGGTTCTGTTACTACGCTAATCGGTTTGAATAAGAAAGGAGACGCTTGGAAATGGACTGATGGGACACCGGTAGGTCACAATGTTTCAGTTTCTAAACTAAAAGTAAAAAAAGTCGAAAGAAACTATTTAAACAGGTTACAAAAACTTTTTTTGGAGTTTTCGTCTTGAGTATCTTATTGAAAATTCAAAATTATCCTTGTTTAGTGTGTAAAAACAGAAACAGATTGACCCGTTGTATTAGTTAATTTTAACATTCAGATTTTATTTTAATATTATAGCTTAAAAGCGCAATTAAGTGTTACCCAGAAACTAACTTGGGCTTTAGAAAAATTGGGCAAAATCCTTTACCGAAACAGCGAAATGAACACATGGGACAAATAAATATTGAACGTTTTTGTGAGTTTTTGTAAAAGTAAATTGAATGTAAAAGTAATACATGCAAATAAATGTAAATTGTAAAATTTTTGTGAAATAATTTTTGCAAAAAAAAAACATAAAAAACGTTCAAAAATTTTTTTTCGATGCCTTTTTGCGATTATCTTATTGAAAAACCAAGCAATCCCTGAATTGGTGAAAACAAAAAAAACCCCGACAAAATTTGGTTTATTGGAAAAATTCAGAAAAAACGTGTTTTTTTTCGGAGTTTGATTTTTAATGTTCTTTTATTAAATCAAACAATTGTTTCATTCTGCTGAAGAAGTGAAATTATGCCGATGGAGACTAATAGTGACGCTACATGATTTTTTAGGCGAAAGTTGGTTTTCCCAACGAACAAAGATAAAATTTCTAAAAATTTCATAACTTTCACATTTTGGTTGTCTACATTTATCCAGCGAAACATTAAATTGTTTTGGAACAATTCAAACAATTTTTTTAAAATAAAAATCGTTTTGTAAGAACGTTTCAGTGTGACTACTTTAGTTGGGCTCCAGGGGAACCCAACGACGCTGCTGGGAACGAATATTGTGTTGAGGTACGGAACTCATTCGGTTTTATATAAAAAAATGGCAAATTTCAGTTTTACAACGATGTGCCGAAATGGAACGACGCTCAGTGCCCTTTTGCTCGAAGAAATGTTATTTGTAAACAGCCTGTCCAGTAAAATTTTATCACTACTGAAATATAAAAAATACATTCTTTAAAGGAACAATCAAGGACCTTTTTTCTACAATTAAAACCAACGTCAGAATACAACAGTACGACTTTATAAGTTACTTTTCCCTTTGTCAGCAAAAACCATTTGCACGAGATTGGAACCGAACCTGGGACCGTTTGGTTATCCGCTACCGGCGCTAACCAGTTGGCTATGAGGTCGATGGAAGTTCAGCGCTGCGTGTTCAATCTCCAGCGGCTTTCACCTTGGACAGCGGGCAGATGGTGTGAAAAAACGTAAGCTGGAGCCCGTTGGAAAAAATTAATTTTGAGTTTTGATTTGAAATTACGGCTTTTTAGGAAAAAGGAGTTGAAAATGATAAGTGGATAATTGATCAACTAAATTTAATTAATTAATTAAAATAAACTTCAAAAAGGACCCTGATGGTCCCTTTAAAAATAAAAATACACTTTTTAAAAAAAATTGATTTTTTCCCCCAAAACACCGTCTTTTCCAAAATTATTTTTTTCTCCAAAAAACCGCAAAAGCTTATTTTTGCAACAAAAAATAATTATACATAGTTTTAAAGTTTGTATGCCGATCAAAATTCAAAATTTAATTTTTTCAAAAAAAAAACCAAATAAAATACTTTCAAAACGGTCGTATCAAACTAAAAAAAAACAACTCACTGTCATTGAGGATTTTTTTTAATTTGCAAGTTAGCGATGAATAAATCTATTTAATGTTCCACTTTTAATACAAATTTTGAAGCTACACCAATTTCCATTAGAGTCTTCCCAATTTTTTCTGTTGAATTACTATCGAATTTTACACTTTTGAATGTTTATTAATATGAAATCGAAAATAAACTCACTGTCATTGAGGAGATTTTCCTATTTTGTGGCGTGGTAAGGTCATCAACACTACCGTAATCTCTCATCATAAAACTAAAATATTCCATAACTCACAAGCTCACTGTTTGTCAGAAAAACAAACAAAAAAACATACAAACTCTTGAAAACAATCAAAAACATTTTTAAATTGTTTAAATTTTTTGTTGCATTTCAAACGATTTTGAAGTAATTTAAAAACTCAGACAGAATTATGTAGACCAGTCGTAAGAAAAAATTTTGAACACGAAAAACACGATTTTTAAATTGTGAAATTTTTCTTTCTCGATCATTTCTGTGGTTCGGGACATTTTGTTTACGTAAATGACAAAAACCTTATTGTTGGATATTTTCGAGTATTTAAAAAAATATTTTCAAAGGAAAAATACTTTTTTATAGGGTAAGAATGTTTGAAAGTTGCGTTTTTCGTGGAATTCTTGAACATGCCAATGTTTTGTCGTTTTTAGAAATCAAAGTATATACTTTTGAAACCGGTAAATCCATTCAGAATCGCCATAAAAATAGAAACAAAGTCATACAAACTCTGAAAAACATTCAACTGTTTTTTAAAAATTATTTTAATTTGTTCTTCAAATTTCATACGAAACTGAAGTAATTTAAAAACGCAAATGGAATTGTGTTAAGAAAAATGGAATTGGGTGGGCCATTCGTAAGAAAAAATTTTAAACAGGAAAAAAACATGATTTTTAAAATTGTGAAATTTCGCTTTCTCGATCATTTCTGTGGTTTGGGTCGCTTTGTTTTCAGAAATGACAAAAAACTGGTAATTGGATATTTTTAAGTATTTGAAAAAAAAATATTGTCAAAGGAAAACAAATGTTTGAAATTTGCGTTTTTCTGTTAGTGAAATTCTTGAACATGCCAATGTTTTGTCGTTTTTGGAACTCAAAGTATATACTTTTGAAACCGCTAAACACATGTTATTTTCTAAAGAATAGAGGTAAAATAGCTTTTTTAAACGAAGCATTTGAAAGTTGAAAAAAAAATGATTGCGTTGTAGTAATTTTGAAACAGTTCATATCAACTTTTCTGATGTTTTTTATGATATTTTTTGTTTGGTTTTTGACAAAACAAAATAATTTAAATTTTCTCAAAAGACTTTAAAAAATATATTTTTTCTGAACAAGGTAACAAGAGAATATCGCAGAATCGCAAAAAAAATAAAAACAAAGTCATACAAATTTTGGAAAACATTTAACTGTTCTATTAAAAATTTATTTTATTTGATTTTTTATTTTCCAACAAATTTGAAGTAATTTAATGGAATTCTGTAGGCCAGTCCTAAGACAAAAATGTTGAGCACGAAAAAAACACGATTTTCAAATTGTGAAATTTCGCTTTCTCGATCATTTCTGTGGTTTGGGTCGCTTTGTTTACAGAAATGACGGCCCCAAACAATAAAAGGCAATAATCAGCTGTTTTCGGCGGAAATGAAGCGGGGGTCGTTTGAACCTAGTTGTAGTTTGTGTATATAAAAAGATCTGTACTTTGTGCAGACAAAATCATTTTGTTTAGATTGCGAAACAAACTATAATTAAATTTCAGGAATTAAATTTCATCAGAAGACATAATTTTTAAAAAAACCAAAATTCACAGCATACGAAAAGAGCTAATTTGTTTGAAAATTTTTTTTTCAAATTAAGTGTAAAACAAAATTATATACATAGTTAAAGTTAAGAAAACGCCAAAACCCAGCTGCATATTTTTTTCAATTTTAATGACAACGAATTCGCGAGAATTGTGATTCGAAATTTGTTTTTGCACATTTTCACGGCACATCACTGTTTCGTAGAAAGGTAGAGAACGGGGATGTTTTTAGAAAATATTCCATCTCCTCTTCCATCGATTGTAAGATTAAAAACATCATTCGCAATAATTGTATTTAGGTTTAAAAAAAATTGCCGCATCTAAGAATTATTGTATGACAAGCACTCGATTCAAACATTGCTGATCAGCTGATTCTGTAACAAAAAAAAAAACTTGATAGCTGGATATATGTCCTGGATTGCAGAGATGTGTACTTGGAAAATGCTGATAAGAGCAGTCTGAGCAAGTGTACTTTGGACTGAAACAATAATCTTTTATTAGAAAAAAAAACAAAAAAAATGCAAAAAAAAAGAAAAAAATTCAATTTTCTATCGCCATTTGAATGCAAGAAATCAAGCAGTGTTGAAAACATGCAACATAGCATCTTCAAAAGGGGAACAAAAACATTTATTTTGTACGAACTAATAAAACAAAATTTTTAAAGCAAAAAAATTTACATTTTGAAGTTTTGTGGAACCTAACAAAGGTGACTTTCTCTTAAACTTTTAAACAATCTCTGAAACTTTCAAACTAAACGAAATATTCAAGTTTTCAAGTTTATATGTTGAGTTGAAAAAGAAAATTTAATAAAGTTGCAATTTAAAATTATATAAATAGGTTCCACTTTCGAGACAAAAGCTATGTCGATTTTCAGTCTGGTGGTTCGCGAACGTCGTAAAAATAAAAAAAACCTCATTGAAGGCAGAATGTTCCAACGTTTGATTTTGATTTCTACATCAACTAAATTATTTAAAAGAAAGTAAGGTTTTTGAAAAATTCATAAAGCTTAAAAGGATCTTTGACTTGTCGTTGGAAAACAACTATATTTTTAGACAACCGCTAAATACATAACATTAAAAATGAGCTTAAATCCAAAAAAAACAAATTGAGAGTGTTTTTTTAGTTTACCCAAAATTAAGAATCTTGCAAATTTTAACAATATTCACATTAGGCTTTTCCCATTAGAAAGTTTCTTGAAAGATCTTTTCAAAATTTTTATATTAAAACTTGCAAGCAAAACATTCGCCGATTTTTCAAGATGTCGCGATAAAAAAGGAATTGAAAATCTGCGATTCACTTGTGTTTTTTATAAGAATAAACCAGTCAATATTTGGAAAAATTCTGAAGTCCGTGCGAGTTTTAAAACATTCAATTTGAATTTTTCTTATGGCAAATTTTTATATTTTTGGACAGAAAAAGAAAAAATGTGTCTCATAACTTTATGAGAAAAAAGAATAAACAAAAATATATCAAAATAAGTCAAACATCTGAGGTTGTTCAGTATTGTTCTCGAACCTCATTATGCGATAGTCCTCGACTGTAAAAACCAGAGCACAAAACTATTTAAAATATAAAATTTGGTAATTGCGTTTAAAATACAAACAAGAATTCCTTTTTCCACAGCCGACAAATGTTATAAAAATTAGCTTATTCGAATGTTTTTCCATGGTTTAGTATAGGTTAGTTTTTTCAGAGTGGCAATGGTGTGTGTCCTTTTGTTTCCGTTCGTTGTGGTATTCGTGGTGGTAAAGTTATCTCTTCTGGACAGAAATCCGGGGATCCTTTGGAATCGCTCCCAGAATCAGAGCTTTTTTGGGAACACTAGCATCGCTGTGGATTTTAGAAACCAGTTGCCGAAGGCTTCCCTGTTCAAGTTTTTTCCACAAGGTTGGAACTGGATGTGGTTTTTGGCAATGACATCTGCCTAAAACCATCACCATCACACATATTTCTTTTACCATCTTCTCTCCTTTTGCTTCAACTTTCTCGGCTTTTCCTCATTATGCTTTGCCTCTGTCTCCGGTGTCCTTTTTTTGCCGCCAGTGTGAGTGTGAGTGTGAGTGTGAGTGTGAGTGTGAGTGTGAGTGTGAGTGTGAGTGTGAGTGTGAGTGTGAGTGTGAGTGTGAGTGTGAGTGTGAGTGTGAGTGTGAGTGTGAGTGTGAGTGTGAGTGTGAGTGTGAGTGTGAGTGTGAGTGTGAGTGTGAGTGTGAGTGTGCAATAGTTTGAGTCTACAACAGTTTATTTAGCTAATTTTGCAGGAATGTAATTAACAATGCTCAGAAACTTTTTCTTTGCATCTTCTTCCAAGTCTACCTCAAACCTATTTTCTTCAATCCGTATAAGCAATTCTTCATCGCGTGTAACTTTCTGTTTCACAGCATAAAACCGATATCCTTCCATAGAGCGTGATAAATATTTCACATCCTCAATTGGTCTTTCAGAGATAATGCTATCTCGATGGAAATCCTCCGACCAGATCAGCTCGTGAGGAATTCCTGAGAAAATTTTTGCATCCTTTTCCAATTGTTTTTTTTGTGTGGTTCCATAAAAAACAAAGTTAATCCAATCAAGTTCACGAAGTCCATTGTACCATTGCTATAATCAGAAAACCGATTGGGTTTGCATTTTCAACTGAACCTTCAAAATTAGATTAAGCTCATTCGTGGTAAAGTCAGCATTATCAACAGTAATCCAATTTGCTCTTCCGTTAATGATTACGTCATGAGGGGCCTTGTAAGAGAAAAACAGGCCAGAGACCTGAAAGTAAGAAGTTAATGTGAAAAAGTAAAAAAGTAAGGAAATTAAAATGCAAAAAGTGCGAAAATAGGCTGAATAGGGAGATTTTTGGCGGAGTTTCGAGATTTTTTGGGGCAGGGGGGTTCAAGAAAGAGGATGTTTGCATTATTTCTGGTAATATGACGCATAAATATAAATATATGAAAAAAATACCACTCACATTGAAAACTTCAGGCACTTGAAGGCACTCCATAAGATTTGTATCATCAGTATCATAATGGTCCACTGAGAGGTCTTCAATTTGAGCAACCTTCAAACAACATATTTTCTGAAACAGAATGAACCACCTTGAGCAAACTGTTGAAGTTGTCAGATGATAAGACAAAATATTTATGGGACAAAAAATTACCGATTTTAATTCGTTTTGTTGCAATTTGGCCTTTTTCGATCAATTCAATAGCTTGTACACACCCTTGGTCCGAGGGTTTCTAAAAAGTGAAACGTTCGCCCAAAAATACCTACCTTTAAAAAAATCTCCTCAGCTACAATTTTGACAGAAAATGTCTCCAAAATGGGCAAAACAGGTTTCTTCATATCTTGCTTTTTGGAGAACAACTCGACATTATCGTTTACATAAATTTTCTCGAGAACCCATGAAATTCGTCCTTTTATGTGAGCAGAAATAAGTTGAGAGCGGTGGGAACACTTTGAAAAATTGATGAAATCGGGAAAATCGAGCTGAAAAAAATGATTTTCAGTTTGTAAAGGGTCAGTATAGTTTGAGCAAGGCCATAGCCATTATTTAACCTTTCATTTCCAAAACTTTAACTTTTGGATGAATATTTGACCACTTGTCAAATATTCGTGCAGAAAAGTTATTTACACCATCGAAAAAATATCGACGACAATTAATGTAAAAAATATTTAATTCTGCAAAAAACAGCCGCAAATATCCCAAAAATTAACAAAAATTGCATTTGTTCGATCGCAGTTTTTCGATGTTTCAATCACATTAATGAATATTTTAGTCCAGTTAAAGGCTCGGGCTGTTCTAGGTAATTTTTTCATGCTGATTTTGAAAATGACACTTAAAATGGACTCTGCTGAAAAAAAAAGTTGTTTCGTTGCTTTATAGGTTAGAAAGAATTTCAGCTCAAACGAAGCGTTTTGAAATGTTTTAACAACATCTTAAAAGAGAGTAGCATGCTTGAACTTCATAGATACGTCTTAAAAAACAGAACATACTTTTTCAGTAACACTGAGTTGAAGATGCGGAACAAAGGAAGACAAAAAAACGACCATTTCTTGAAGCAAACGCTTTGGAAATGGCGTTTTTATCAGGATGCAAAAGGACGCAATTTTTTCGATAAACAAGAGTGAATCACAAGATAACGGTGGAAAGGAAGCATTTTCTCACGTGATCTCAAACAGGAACACGCCATTATTAAATTTAATCTGAAAACTTTCAAAAATGTTTGTGACAGTCAATTTTTAAAAACCAAAAGATTTTTAGCTTTTATAGACTTAGTTATTGCGTAATTTAATGGAAAATTCAAAAATGGGCTTTTTTAGTGGCAAATTCAGTGAATTAAAAAAAACGCAACAAAAAAACCTTGCTCATCAGGCAGTTTGATCAAGGGAAAAGATGAAACCGGAGTTAGGAGTTATTGACTGATTTTGCAAATGAAATTTACAACCCGACAATATATTTAACTTAATATCCTTTATATTTTAATATTCTATATAAAGTTTTTGTTCCTTTTTTGTGCGGTGCCAAAGAAATGACAAGGAAAACGGGTATTTTCACAGTGTTTCTCGTTTTTTGTTAGTTTCCTCCAATGCTTTAGATCGTAAAGATCGGTCTTAACAGGATGCGAAAGCAAGCATTTTTTTTGATAAACAAGAGTGAATCACGAGATAACGGTGAAAAGACAGCATTTTGTCAAGTGATCTCCAAAGCATTTTTAAAACTTCACCAAAAAAGTTATAAAGTGTCTTGAAAAACAGAGAAACGCCGAAAAATGCAAACTTTAATGGATAATTCAAAAAAGGGTTTCATTCTTTTCCTGGAAAAGTCGAAAAACGCAACAAAAAACCTGTTCTTTAGAAAAAAAAAATGACAGAGAGGCAGATTCTTCTCGTTGCTTTGCCTAATAAATACAATTCTAAGAATCCGTAAAAAACCAAATGGAAAAACCGAATATTTTTATTAACACAGAACATTTTTCTTCCAATTAAGTTTTGGAATTTCATCATTTCAAAGTATCAAATATTTCAACTTCAAGGCGGAGGGCCCTTTAGTGAGGTATAGAATTGCAAATATTTCACGCAAAACATAAGGATTCAATATCACGGCAAACATGATGTTGAAAAAGAATTACTGAAGTGAACTAAAAATAAAAGTTGCTGATTTTCTTACACACTTATTTTAGTCCAAATAGCACAAAAACCCGTTTTACATATATTTGCTGCATTTTTCGTGAATCGCATTTATCACCGTTGAATTCGTCATCAAAAATTCAGCCTATAATCCATTTTCAAAAAAGCAATCCCTAAACGAAAATCGGTTACCAATGAATCATCTTGAAATTAAGCTTGAATTTTTTTTTAAACAAAACACACTTCTAAAATCGTAAACTTTAATGAAAATGAGCAATAAATGCAAAAAATGGAACAACAAAATGTTTCTAGCATTGATGTAACAATTCAAAACAGAATGAGATTTCAAGTTTCACTGCTAATTGTCCTTTAAAATTAAATGCAACCAAAAAATTGGTAAGATTAAAATATTTTTTTTTTACATTTGTGCTAAGGTTTCAAGTTCTTGGTTTTAGCAGTTGAAACACTTTCTTGAAACATGCTTCTAAAATGTTTTAAGCAAAAACTATAAAAATACAAATAATTGACGCTAACTCAATGTTTAACGTTCTAGGCTTCAAGTGTTCTATAAATAAGTGTTAGTGTTGCTTGGTTGTTGAGAAAGAAATTATTGTAATAAATAAAGTTGTAAAATAAGTTTTAAAATAAAAACTAGTTTGAAAAAAAACAGTTTAAGTTCTAGCAAATCGCGACATAAACAATCGATTTGCTGTGTGACAGGGAAAATTTATTTACAACGATAATTTATTTATTTACAACGAATTTACAACGATAAAATTTATTTACAACGATTATTTACAACGATTATTTATTTACAATGATAATTCTAAAATTGTAAAATAGAGGGTGGATTTTTTTTAATTATCCCCAAAGTAAAATATAGAACGAAACACAATTCTTTCCTAAAGTTAAACTCTAATGAAAATGAGCAATAAATGCGCAAAATGAAACACTTTTGAAATGTTTTTGAAGAAAAAAATCATTTTGCTGTTTTATTTTGGTGTTAATTTGACTTAATTTCGCAACTTATTTGATTAAAGGGTTTCTCTTTTCACGCTTTCTGCTATAAGAAAATTATCAACACAATAGCGTTAATTAAAAAAATATTCATGTATATAGAATATGCTCACTTTCTTTTGTACACTTAAATTTTCAAAAACTCTCCTAATTTTAAACTTTTAACTCCTAAACTTTCCTGTAACTTTTTAATTTAAAAAAATCGAAAATGCCATTTTTGGTATTTTTAGACGAAGTTTTAACATTTTTTTTATTTCTCGCACTTATTCGACGTAACATTCAACCTAAATTCTAATAAAATAATAGACAAAAACCTCGAAAAAATAATCCTCGACGAAACTTTTGAGAACTTCCAAAATCATGTTGATTCTGTTACCCACATTTTGGAAATTGAATTGAATTGTTTTGAATTAAAAAAACTTTGCAATTTCAGAATTTTTGATATTTTATATATAAAATTTTGAAAGGCAAAAAAAAGCAAGGTTGAGCTAAAACTTTCAACGCGAGTAAACTATTAAAATATTTAGAAATTCATAAAATGATCATTTAAAAAAAAGTTAAGACAGTTTGGAAAATCGTTTCAGGACCAAATAGACCGATAAGAATTTTGTCAAACCCTTATGTTTTTTTTGGAAATGGACTGTAGCTTTTGAAAACGAAAAAATGCTAGTTGCGAAAAATTGAGTTCTGTCGAAAGTTGATTAAACTAGGGTAAAAACATAATCACAAACAAGAAACTTGAAGTGGTTTAATGATATTTTTGAATGTAAAGCTTCAAATTTAAAAGCTTCAAATCACTTCGCAAATATTAAAACTTAGTTTAAAAAGCAAAACTGCCATTCAAATGGCTTTTTGTCGAAAATGCCAAATTTAACGAACACACGAACGCTTTTTTTACTCGAACGCCGTATTAAAAGCTGTGAAATGTGGGGGAAAAACCAACAGTTTTATTGGAAGTTGTCAGTGCCTATTTTTAATTTCCAAATTTTCGTTTTCTAATTAAGTGTAAACATGTTAAAAGCTTTATTTGGACTAGCCATTTTTTATTTTTTTCTGATAATTTTCGTTTTCTAATAAATGACAGATTTTCAATTTCATTTCCACTTTTATTTGAATTCACAGAGAGACAGAGACACAAATATCATTCTTTTTCAAGCCATTTTTTTGGCATTTAAAAACATTTTCAATGCCAACTTCAATAAAGAATTCAAAAAAGGGTTTTATTTTTTTCCTGGAAAAGTCGAAAAAGGCAAAAATTTAAAACCTGCTCTTTAGAACACATTTAGGTTAATAGGCTTTGCTTAATAAATACAATTTCAAAAATTCGTAACAAACCACTTTTATTAAAACAGAATATTTTTATTAACACAGAAAAATTTTCTTTCAATTAGGGTTTGGTGCTACATCATTTCAAAGCAACGTCAGGGCAAGAAGTACGAAAATACCTAAAATTACCATTATTTATTCAAAAAATAAATGTTTACCTAAAATATCCGTTCTGAAACATCCACAGCAAGGATCTTTCGTGGTTTGTCTAGGAATTGTGCCCTTATCTGGGCTAGTTGTCGTTAAGGCCTTAGTGGAAGTTGTTTTTGTTGTTGAAGTACTTATTTCATTTTGTTTAGGTGTTGTAGTTGTAGTTGTAGTTGTAGTTGTAGTTGAAGTTATAGGTTTTTTAGTAGTTGTTGTCGTGGTCGAAGTACTTGTGGTTGAAGGCTTCAAAATTTCCGAAACCGAATATCGAATCAGAAATCCTGTATTTGGATCATCGAGATGGAAACTGGTTCTTTTCAGAAAGACTTGATTCGACTGCACTATGAATTTTCGGTTGATAATGGAGGGGTCGCCCAGATTTATCCTAAATTTTTAAATTTTAAAACTTGTCACATAGGATTTATAAAGTTTGTTTTCGACGTCGTTTATTGCGACTAATCCCAAAAACGTTTTTTTTTTCCTGTTTTGGACAATTTTTGTTTAACAAGGGGTCGTAAAAGTGCTCCGTTGAGAAAATTCTGTCCCACGGCCAACTTTGGTTGCAAACGGTTAGTTTTAATTTGCAAATGTTTTTTTTTAACTCAGTGCTTGATTCGAATTGAAAATGTTGCACTTTAGCCGCAAATTACTTTTTTGACTGTATGAATTTTTTGGTTGATGACGTTTGGATCACCCAGATTTATCCTGGATTTAAGTTTTTCGAAATGTCAAAACTCACTTTATTGAACTATGTTATTTTACAAGTAATTTAAGTACAAGTACAAGTATCCTAAATTTATCCTAATAAGGATTTTGAAATCTGGAAACTTGAGGTTTGATTTTACATCAAATGAATTTTTTTCAAAAAAATGAATGATTTAGGGCTAGTGGTAGAAATTAAGATGTGTAACAATTCCTTGTTAATTTAATGTAATTTTTTTTTAAATTGTGGGAAAATTTTTCTTTAAGTAATTTTTCTAAATTTTATTAAAACAGATTTGTGGAACTCACGGATCCATGAGAACTCGATTTCCATCAGTAACTTCCAATTTAAAGTAGATATCAGCATTTGTAGCGTTTGCATCGCTTTCTTCCACATAAAATGTAAAGTTGAAAATTCCTTTAAAAGTTTTTTTTAATTATTTTTTTTTTGTAAAGTTACCGTTGTCTTCTGATTTTATTCTAAAATCCATTGATTGAAAAGTATCCCGGAATCCAAAATTTTCCGACATTTCAAATCCGCTCCGCCCATTTGTTGCAATAATTGTGTCTGCAAAAAAAGGTTTTAAAGGATAAGGGTAAAAAATATGCAAAAAAGCGAATATCAAATTATTTTTTTAATAATTTATTTGATATTTTTTAATGTGTGAAAACGCGCTTCAATGCGAAAATCTTACCGTTGCGCTTTTAACAAAACTTTAAAAAAATGTTTTCGTTGACAAACGATTTATTTATCCAATTTTCGCTAGAAAAAAGATTTAAATAATTACTTCTTTTTTGGGGAGGGTTAAGCTAACGCGAAAAAAATACTGAGGGTTCGGCGGAATGATAACGCGCTCCATTGCGAAAAATCTGACCCACAGCTAAAATTATGAACAAACGAAGCAAAATTTTCAGAAACGCCGAAAAAGAGCTAATTTTTTGTTTTCAAATTGGTTCTAAACATTAAAAAAACGATTTTTTTTTGTTTGTTTTTGTTTAAAGTAGCGCTTTTATCGAAATATTAAAAAAAATGTTTTTGTTGACAAATGATTAATAATGTTAATTTTTGCTACAAAAAATATATTTTGAAAAAAAAATCTGCCAGTTTGGGGAGGGTTGAGTTAACAAGCTCCATTGCGAAAAATCTGACCCACAGTCAATGTCGAGCTCAAACGGAGTAAAATTTTCATCTGGAAGCCAAAAAAGGTGTTCATTATATTGTCTACAAATTGGTTTTCTTTTAATTAAATTGTTTTTTTTTAATTTGTAAGAAATTCAAAAAATCATAATATTCGGGGAAGGGTTAAGGTAAGGCGCTCCATTGCTGCAAATCTGACCCGCTGTCAATTTCGTCAAACTGGTAGGGTTGAAAAAATAGTCATCAACCTTCGGGAGTTCTCAGAGATAGCTCCAAATGAAGATTTCTTGCGCTCTTCAGCATAATCGTTCTAGCGAAACCAGCGAAATGTTGAGGTAATGAATTCAAATTGCTGAAATTGAAATCGATTTTTTTAATTATCGATTTATCTATCCAAAAATTCAATATTACCTCCCTGAAGAAAAATCAATCAAGCTTTTCGGGTTCGCAATTGGCGCCCCGACGATTACAGATGCGTCTCCATCCTAAATGAAAAAGTTTAAAAAACTTTTTATAATATATTTTACCAAAGACATTTTAGTAAAGTATGGAGCGTAAAACGATGTAGAATAGTAATCGTTTGATTGAGAGAAATCGTTCAATATTGTGACACAGCCTGGTTCTCCTCGAGGTACACCCAGAACAATCTTTGATGGGGTTAACGAAGAATCGCTGTAGGACCATTGGGTGCTGTAGGACGAGCAATCAATAAGGTCTAAATCGATATTTCGGGCTTTTTTCTTGAGCAAAAATTTTGGCCACGCCCCTTTTATTGACCACTGGTTTAATGCAAAAAAGGGGGAACTTCATTCATGGATGCAGAATGTTTAACAATTGATAAGATCTAAAAACCACTATATTTCGGCCATTTTTTATTCAGCCCAAATTAGGCCACGCCCCTTGTTTTTTGATTTTGAATTGACCACTGTTTTGATTTTATAAATGGAAATAATTTTTTTTTTTGAAAATTCATATGAATGTTGCGTGATGAGTTATTTATTTTTTAAAATTAAGTCTAATGATTTATCGCTCAAATGTAAGCTCGACACAGTCGAAAAATGAACTGGTATTTAATGCAAGGTTGTTATGTAAATTAAGCTCAAACGAAGTAATTTGAAAAGTTAACATTTATAAAGTTTTTAAATGTTAACTTTTCAAATTCAGCTCGACATTTATAAAGACGTATTAAACAGACAAAAAACTCACTCGTCGGATTTTTCAAAAATGTAGTTACGTAATACTAATGTTTTGTGATAACATGAAAAACTGTTATTTAAAATTGGATTACTGGATCGGGCGAGTCATTATAACAAAAATTGAAAAAAAAATCAATGCTTATGATTTTTTTGATTTATGATTTATGAATTTCAAATTTACTGATAAAACCAACTAACTTTACCGCGAATTTGTAATTTCCAAGTTAAAGGAAATGATCTGCGAAAAAAAATTTCGAGTTTGATAGCTTCTGACTCTTTCTTCAAAAATCCTTGACTCTTTCTTCAAAAATCCAAAAAAAAAATTTTCAAAACTTTTTTTTAATTGGCGAAACGGCAGCAAACTATGCCGTATTTCGAAAAAGTTTCAATGTAACTGAAACACCGAAAAGCAGCGAAAGAAATTGAACAGATTGAACCATTCACTTGATTATCGATTATTACAAAACGATTTTTTCTAATTTTTTTTAAATTGCGCCGTATTTCGGAAAATTGGCAGCGCAAAAAAAAATTTCGACGTAACTAAAACACCGAACCGCAGCGAAAGAAAGCATCCAATTTTTTTTACACATTTTTGGGACATTTGGGATGTTTTTGCACATTCAAATGGAAATTCAAGAAAAATTAGCGGTCGATTTCTTTTTTTTAACTGATCCAATTAAAAAAAAGCGTAGATTTTGATGAGGTTGAATTATAGTCTGTTTCCAAGGGACGATCTTCGAATGTCGCGCAATCTTGAAAAATGACACGTATTTATCCAAAAAAGATTTGAAACATGGAAGTGAACGAAGATAAAATAGGCGAAAGAGCACTGTAAAAGTGGAGTTTGGAAATGGAGTATAACGTTTTCGCACAAATCTTTGAAAAATGGTTAAAATCGTCAAAAACCTGTTTTTCGAATGGTTTTTGAAGGTGAAATTTTTTAACAAAAAAGAAATTATAAAAAAAGTGTTCACAAAAGTGAAAGTTTGTGCAAACAAAATTTGCTACAAACCACAATTTCGAATTGAAAAATAAAAATCATACAGTAATTGCATTCAAAATTAAAAGTTTTTGGATTTAAAATTTGCTACAAAATGCATTTTTAAAATTGAAATTTTGATTTTAAATTTGAAATTAACGTTAATCTTTTTACAGTGCACTTTGGGTACCTAACGTACCCCGGACTTCAAAATCGATATCATGTTTTTTTTTTCAACTGAACCTCTTTGAAGTTGAATATCTAACTTTTCATGAAACAAAACGAAAAAAAACTCACTCGTCGGATGATTAGCGATTATTACCACGTTTTCGCTTCGAGAATCCTTGTAGGGTTGAAAAATCGTCACATTTCCAGTTATTGATTTCAGCCAACTTTTCAGAGCGCTTCCAGTTCCGATACATTTGATTTGAGCTTCATTTATAGAGTAGATGTGGTAGCTCATTAGGCTAGTCTTCGGGGTTAATGGAGAAGCCTCCATCACTAATTCAACAGAGCTATCCGTTGAAATATGCCAATTGTTGTAGAAAAATGCATCGAGTTTTTCAATAGCAGCTGGTTTATTAGCTTCTACGGAGTAAGTCCGGGCATTTAAATCGAAGTTCACTGAAAAAAATGAGTTTTAGAATAGGAAAAATCAATTTCTTACATGGGAAATCGAAAAATTGCAACGCATTTAAAATCTTTGTCAGCGTTTAATTTGCAATCGATTCCATACCTCACATGTTGAGTAGTTACAGTACGGAAAACCAAAAATCGATAATTGGTTTTCCGTAACTTTTTTCATGTTTCAGGGTCCTTAAGAGCTACCACGCAAAATATGAGTCCGATTTTGGAAACATGCCATAAAGAAGTTCAAGCGGTTTTATTCGTGCATAATGAACAACCTTTTTCCCCTGTAAAATCTTGCAAAAATTTATTTTTACATTTGTAATGTTGATTTTCGAAGTAAAAAGTCTTTAAATTACGCCAACTTACTTACAACTTACTTACTAAAAGATTATTCCACCATTGCTTCAACGCCGCAATTTAGAATGTGAGTAAAACAGTAAACTGAAATGTTTACAAAGATTGGAAGTTCATTTTTTAAATTTTAACTACATTTTATTGTTAGTTTTTTTCGTCTTTTTTTTCAGGACTAATCCATAAATGTTGGCAATTTCTATAACAAAAAAATTGAAAAGATAAGGAAGAAATCTGACTTCAGGAGTACTTTTTCATAAATTCCCGTGGGGAAGAATAATTTATCTTCCACAATGCTCTAAAGACGATGAAAATTTTTTTGATGATGAGCAATCGAAACGCTATTTTTTGGCCATGTCATCCTCGTTTAAAATTATGCCACGCCCCTTTTATAGACCAATGTTTCGAGGTTATTTTCTATTTGCTTATCCCGGAGCGGGTTTCAGCACCGTTCCATCTCGCGAAAAGTTTGGTAAAGAAATTGATGGTTTTTTTCTATTTTGGAAATTAGCTGCCACGGCGGGACCAGCTCACCCTGTCCGGTATCGATTTTGGAAACAGGCCATAAAGAAGATCAAGAGGTTTTATTCGTCGCTTTTGGATGAATATTGATAGTTTGAAATGAACAAACTTTTTTTTTCGTAAATTCTTGCAAAAATTAGTTTTTACATTTATACGGGTTGACTTTCGAAGAAAACAAAAGTCTTTAAATTACGCCAAACTAACTTAGTAAAACTCAATTTTTAGGAAAAAACTGGATATATAAGATGTTCTAGATTGTAAAAGATAAGAAAAATTGTTTTTTTATTCATACGCCGAACAAAGAGTAATCCCCCATTGCTTCAACGCCGCAATTTAGAATATGAGTAAAACAGTGGACTGAAAAATTTACAAAGATTTGTTCAATTACATTTTTTTGGTTGATTTTTCGTCTTTTTTCAGTACCACTCCATAAATTTTGGCATTTTCTATAAAAAATTAAAATAATGAGGAAATCTGACTTCAGGAGTACTTTTTCATAAATTCCCGCATGGAAAAATGTTTTTTCTTGTTCAATCTTCTAGAGATGATGAAAAATTTTTGATGATGAGCAATCGAAACACTATTTTTTCGGCCATTTCTTGTTCTATCAAAATTAGACCACGCCCCTTTTATTAGACCACGCCACTGTTTTGATGTTAAATGCTTTTTTTAACGGAAGGGTTCCATTACAACAGATAACTTTGGAACACAGTAGTAAATAAATGAAAGTAAGCACTTGCCGCCGATCCCGGCACCTTGCGGACGAAAAGCGGCTGTCAATAGGAGCCCTGGCTGAATGCCAAGGCTGGCAATTAGTTATAGTCCATTTCCAATAAAGAATCGACCACTTTTCAACGACCTTGAACCCCTCTTTCTTGAAACATTGAAGTGGAAAGATGGAAAGAAATTCAACAAGGAAAGAACACTGTAAAAGAGGACTGCGCAGACAATAAAGCAATCGCGGCGGGACCAAATGTACCTGTCCTTTAAGAAAATCCCTTTCTCCTTGACTCTTTTTTGGAAACGCACTATATCGCGGCGGGACCAGATCACCCAGTCCTTTAAATTTCCGGTGTTTCAGTTGTATTATGAAACACATTCAAAATTGCCGCTACAAGCAGAATTATAACAAAGGTGAAGATTGGAAAAAGGACCGTTCATTTATTCAACTCCGTCATATAGATTATGTATAAAACAGTGAACAGAAATATTTAAAAATGTGTAATTCCAATTGGAAGTGCAATTTAAATTTGAATTACATTATAATTGAATTGTTGTTGTGTGATTTGTTGTAATCTTTCGATGTTATATTGTTACTTCACCATTTTTTCCTAAAATATATAAGGGGAATCTGACTTCGGGAGGTGGAGAGGAAACGAAAAAATTTGCTTTCACTGTTATTCTTCACGAAAACGCGAATATTCTATGTAGTTTTGTTATATTTTTAATGAATTTGTTTGTCAGTGGTAACAAAAATGAAAAACTTTTGTTTAATAATTACATCGTGTGAATTGTACGTAAGCAATTGCGATTTTCACTCAAATGTTTAATGTTCTTTTTTTGTGTGATTTTACGTCATCATTAAAATTGTATACGCATTAATTAAGAAACAGAGAGACTCAGAATGTTTTTGGACATACAAGTTCAAACAGGACTCATGTTATGCGTGGAAGTTATCTAGTACTCTAAAACATGAAAAAAGATACGGAAAACTATTTATCGATTTTAGGGTCGCAGTACTGTAATCGGCCCTCGGAGTACTGTAACTACCCTCAAACTTGTGAAACCTGTGCGAGATATGGAATCGTTCATAAAAATTTGACCGCTTGACATTCTTTATGGTCTGTTTCCAAAAAACGGGCACCGGAACTTTAAAGAACTGGCCTTGGCATTTTTCCATGGCTCATATTGACATCCGCTTTACGTCCGCAAGGTGCCGGGTTCTGCGGCGGGTATTTATTTTCGCTCGTTTTTTACTGTGTTCCAAAGTTATCTGTTGAAATAGGACCCTTCCGTTTGAAACATACTGTTACATCAAAACAGTGGTCTACAAAAGGGGCGTGGCCTAATTTGGAAAGAACAAGAAATGGCCGACAGATAGCGTTTCAATAGCTCATCAGCAAAAATTATTTCATCACCTTTAGAAAATTGTCCAAGAAAAACCATTCTCTTATTTTTTAGTAGAAACTCCAAAATTTGGTGGGGTAGTACAGAAAAAATACGAGAAAAAAAACTAATAAAATTACAAGTAAAATAATTTATCTCTTCTTTTGCAGTCTAGCGTACCAAAAGATATATCTATTTATTTCCTTAAAATTTGTTTAACAAGTTTGGCGTATTTCAAAAACTTCGAAAAACAAAAGATGTAAAATATAATTTTCGTAAGATTATTTGGAAAAATGAAGTTGTTCGTTACAAACTTAAGCGAATATTACATCTTAAACTGTTTTAGAAAACAAAAAAAAAACAATATTTTCATCGCCACACTTTTCGCTAGATTAAACAGTCTCTTGACCTATTTTTTTAAAATAAACAATACAAAAAATCTTAGAAATATTTTTTTTGTCAGACTGGAATATTAAAAAATAGCTAAAAGTGTTTTTTGTTGAAAATAAAGTTCACAAAATTGATTTAATTTAAACCTTTTCTTTGACCAAGCAAATGAGTTAAGAAGTGGAAAGACGTTTTTGCACTTCAATTTGTTTTTAAAAGAATGAACTTTGAAATTTTGTCACGATTGGTCACATTTCAGAAAAATCAAAAAATCGATTCAGTTACCCGGAAAGTCGTTTTTGACCCAAAGGTCCTTGAATTTCATATTTAGTCTAAGGAATGACTTTGGACATATTTCTTCATTTTCCTTTTTCTTTTCTTTCTTTTGGTTTTCAAATTCAACATCTGTTTATTGGCTTTTTTGCAATATAACCAAAAAAAAAGGTAAACTTCACAGTCTTGGCTCAAACATGCTACATTCAGTTCCGAGAAATGGTTTATTAATTTTATTTAGCTATTGTTTTACAGCCGGTTTCATATATACTCCTCGCCCACCGACCTTTTTGGAAATTTCGATGACCTGCGAATCTAAGATAATTAGAATGAATAATGACATAGCTACACATTCACATTTTTGCATAATTTTCAATCATCTCTTACTTAAAGTTATGCTAATGTCAAAGATTTGCCAGAAAGGTCGTTGGGCGACGAGTATACAAGACTATTCTTGAATATCATCTTATCATAATTATTTAAATTTTGGAATATTTATTTTTATTTTAGGATTTAGCCAAAGGCAGCTAAATGCCTTTTTTTTGTTGTTGCAAAAATAAAAAAATATGATTGACTAATTTATTCAAGAATAAAAGTTAAAACAAAAACTTGTCGTCTCTTTTTTCGCATCTTAGAATCACTTACTATCGAAAATCGGTCGTGACCATGTTTTTAAAGAAAAATAAAAAATCAGTTGAACGAAATTCAATTTTAATAAATAAAAAATGCAAGAGAATAATCGAAAATGGTATATTTTTCTGTTTCTGAAATTGAACGTTTCATGTTTCAATTATAAAAATTTGTTTGTTTATCATTTTAGTGAATCGCATATGGTTGTAACTTAATAAATCGGTTGTTTATGTAAAATTTTATCTATTATCATGTGAAAAAAAACTTTTTTTGTTGAAAACCAAAGTCGCTGAAAATTCGCCGATAATTCTTTTCAAATGCCACATGAAATTTAAACACACCAAGGCAAAAAAATCGAAAACTTACATATTTTTTCAGCTAATTTTGTTTGTTTTTTGTCTTTATTAGTTTTCATTATAGATTCGATATCGACAAATCTTAGAAATTTTAAGAAAACATATTCGAAAAAAATATATTGAAGGAGATTTCGACAAACGGGCTAAAAGTTTATTTGTTGAACGCAAAGTTTTGCCTATAAATTGAATTTCCTGATTTATTTATTGTTCACAATTCTCTTAAAACATTTTTCTTTGAAACAGAAAATGAGTTCAAAATTTAAAAAAAAACTTTTTTAGACATTTTGAATTTTGTTTTTCCAAAGAACGTACTTTAATTTTTGGTCAAGGTTGTCCCGTGCATCAGTCAAGCAAGAAATCACTACTTATTTGGAATCTACATCAAATTTCGCATCTTGAAGCATTTACTGTCTAAAATAGGTTGTGGTTTTTTCTTCTAACGAAATAATCTATCTTTCTAAAGAAACATATAGAAATACATTTGAGAGTTAAAATTTTTTCATAAAAAAATTGCCAGAGATTAACCAAAATGGTATATTTTTTAATGAATGAATCTGAACGTTTCAGGTTTAAATTGTATTAATTTATTTGTTAGTCTCTTTGGTACGAAACCGGCTTCGTCGCATTTTAGTAAATCGGTTGTTTATCTAAAAAAAATAATGGGTTATCTAAAAAAACAAAATGGGTTTTATTGTTGAAAAGCAAGGTCGCTAAAAACTTCGGAAACGTTGGAAATAGACTACAAACCTAAATATCACATAAACTGGTAACATGGCTTATTGTAAATATTGAATTGACCTTATCGATTGTTAGCGGACGCGCCCGATGGGAACAAACTATAATTGAAAACACAAAGCCATAATTTTTGGCCCGACCCGCTTCAGTGTAAGTAAAATTGATTTTTTCCTGATAGACAGATACAATTTTTTTAAAATTTATTTTTCGTCAGAATAAATAAAATAGGAAATACAAATTTGTTTTATTCTTTTTTCGCAAACTTTTGCTAAGAATGGAATTGCCTGATTTATTGTTTACAGTCTGTAAACATTTTTCTTCGAAACTGCAAATGAGTTTGTAATTGAAAAAAAGTTTTTTTAGGGCGTTTTGAAATTTGTTTTTCCAAAGAACGTACTTTAATTTTTGATCAAGATTGGCCTGTGTTTAAGTAAATGTCGCAATGTAACTGAAACAATGACTTAAAAATCGATAACCTCAAAAAATCGATAAGTTCAACAAACTCTGGGAAAATCGATTTTCAATTTACTCTAAAAAATTTTACTCTAAAAATTCGGTCACGACATCTTTTCTTCTAAAGAAAAAATCTAGATGTGTAAAAGAACATTTTTTTTTAAAACTTTTTTATATTTCCTTAAAAAAAACTGCTTGAAAGTAATCGAAATTGGGAAATGTTTTTGAACGTTTCAAGTTGAAATTATTAAAATTTTGTTTTCAGTCATTGTAGTGAATCTTGTGTTCTGGCGATTTAATTAGTCGGTTGTTTATGTAACATTGCTTTTTTATTATGTTTAAAAAAACAAATTTTGTTTTTTGGTTAAAAAGCATCGTCGCTAAAAACTTCGGACTTTCGTTGAAAATAGACTATTGCGCGCAGCGCAAAGCGCGCAGCGCAAAGGTGGTTTGGTTCTTCGCCTAATTACTGCGGGGTCACTAAAAACTAAATGTCCAACAGTTTCCTTCAAAATCAATATTTTTCAATTCCGACAAAAGCATCGTTTTCAGCATCAAAAACTGCCCCGGAAACTTGTTTGACAATCTAAAAAATTTTTAATTTTCAAATTGGGACATTCTGCTGCAAGGTCCAAAAAGTGGCGATGTCTCCCGTATGTATGATATCGTCGCAGAACTTGAGAACGGGTTGACCGATCAACCTGAAATTTTGGTTACAGGTCGGAACCCGTTGCAGTTCGGTGGGCGTAGACTTTGAGCCAGTTTCATCAACAGGTTTTCTTACAGTACCCTAAAAAGACGGTCAAAAAAGGGACTTTCAGGCACCACGGTCGCAAACATGAATATTTTTCAAAATAGATTAGTCCATTGAAAAGTACAAGCAAAGTTGATCTAGAAAAAGTATTCAGACAAAAATGGCGGATTTCCGTTTTGATGAAATGACGTCACTTTTCTTTGGAAAGATAGCAGTGCAGCATATTGTCAAAAAGGGCGCCGCAAGAGGACGTCAGTGTGACTCTTGTAGCTCAGCGGTGTACAGGCCGGGCTTGTACGCGGGTGATCCCGGGTTCGGATCCTTATGCAGCCATTTCTTTTTTTTGCTTTACTAGATCAATTGAAAAGAATACGTTTTAGAGTTTTTTTCTTCAAAACCAGGAGGGTACGCGCGCCAACGGCGCGCACCCTCCTGGTGTGCGGCCAGCGGCCGCACCGACACGCAGCCTTCGGCCGCTTAATTAGGCGGACTGCGGCCGCAGATTCATGGCCTACGGCCATTCATTACTCGTCCTTCGGCCGTGAAGCACGTGAAACTCGGCCTACGGCCGACCTCACCCTCCTCTCGGGGGGAAATGAACGCATGAACTTCCGCTGATCCACTACACACACACAGACACACACGGTAGCGTTTTATTATAAGGGATAATAAGGCAAACCACAAACTGACATCGAACTTCGCGTGCAAGAAAACAATACATCCAAATTTGCGCTTTATCTCTCTCCCTTCCTCCCTCCCTACGTCCGATAAAAAAGTCATTGGCGGCTAAAAAAAGGAGGGTCTTCGACAGACAAAAAAGGCGGCCTGCGGCCGCTAACGATGACGGCTTTCGGCCGAAAGTAATTGCGGCCTGCGGCCGCTATCGACGACGTCCTTCGGCCGACAAAAAAGGCGGCCTGCGTCCGCTCATAGAGAGTGTAGCAACAGTATTTAAAGAATACTGATAAAAAGGGGACAATATTTGTGTGAAAAAGCGATCCGCAATAGAAGGGGTGGTTTGGAAAAGGCTGGATAAAAAGAGAACAAAGTGTTTGATCTGCTTTAAAATAAATTCTTGAACATCGAACAAGAAATCGGTTTCAAAATATATTATTTTAAATTGACAGCTATTTTGTCAGAAACAAAAATAACCAAACCACCTCAGCCTTTTTCCAAAATTACCACATATACCTTCGACCTAGAACCTTTAATGATATTTGTACAGAGAGGTTATAGATATTGGTAATAAATATTGACCCATATGATGCGATAGCTGGCCAACATAAAACACCGTGAAATTTTGTGTTCATCAAGAATGTTACACAATTCACTTTACCAGGACTTTTCTAAACCTAGGCAGCGGCCATTTTTTTTATCTGGACAGCCATTTCAGGATTCAACACTGTCCTTCTACAAAGTATATTTTTCAAAAGTTCTTAGTAAAAGTTCGTAAAATTTAAATCCCATAATTTCAGTGAAGGCTGAGGTGGTTTGGTTATTTTTGGTTCTGACAAAATAGCTGTCAATTTAAAATAATATATTTTGAAACCGATTTCTTGTTCGATGTTCAAGAATTTATTTTTAAGCAGATCAAACATTTTGTTCTCTTTTTATCCAGCCTTTTCCAAACCACCCCTTCTATTGCGGATCGCTTTTTCACACAAATTAAAATCAAAATTCTGACCTGGCTTATTCACAATTCTGAATTCAAAAGGAATAATCCTGCCAACTCCAGCGTCAAGTTCCAAAATCACAAAGGTGGCTGGAAAAGCTGCCGTTAATGTGAAATTCGTCCCTTCGCTTCTGAAACATTCACTGAATTTAAAAATGAAATTTTCTCACTCGACGGTATCAAACATTCCCCCGACAGTGATCCGTCCACTTCCCAAATCGGTTGCTTTGACGGAAAGATCGGCGTATTCGCCCTTTTCAAATTCAAACTAAAACTTAAATTAAAAATTTTTTTTTTGGATTTTTTACAATGTAGGTACAAGATGCGGGACTGGTTACTAGCTCCTTTGGGTGGGTATAGGTGGATCCATTAAGTACAATATTAATGGCGCCGTCTGGGCAATCTGAAACATTTTTTGAACAACGGAAAAACATTACTTTGGAATGTTTCGGAAATAGGGATTATGACGTCGTTGCCATAAAAATTGTCCAGTACCCAAACGCTTTTTTTCGCTTTTTTAACTTCGCTTTTTCACCCAGGTTAGGTAGCTCAAAATTTTTCTCTCCAAAATTTCAAAAATGTTGAAATTGGATTTCAAAAATGTTGAAATATGTACAAATTTACGTATGTAAAATATCTTAAACGACGGTCGTTTTTTCAATTCGTCGAACTTGTTAAAAAAAAGTTTTGAAAAATTCTATTTTTGTTTTTTACATAATCCATTTGAAACTTTCAACGCCGGTGTATAAATATGTTGGTGATTTTCCAATTTTGCATGTATCTAGCCTTTTTTTTCCGTCTCGAATTCAAAAATGATACTTTTTACGCCTGAATATTGACTGGAAATACTCTGTGATTTCATTAGTTTGCAAACTTGACAAGCTGGGTAAATATGGCACATTTCCTTTTCGTTTTCAAAATTTCTTAGGATTTTAAAATTTAAATTAGTTACTGAAAATTTTTAAAAAGTTATCAAAATCGCTTGAAACAGTGGAAAATGGAGTGCGGAAATTTTTTTTTTCCACCGCTGTGTTTTTTTAGACTTTGGTTTACACTTTTAAGCAACTATGTAAGATTGGATATGTCTCAGAAACTTAAAAAAATCTTTGAACAGCAAAATTCGAAGTGGTTCCATCGGATTCACCTTTGGTGAATAAGTAGCACCTTGAAACAATTTCATAAACCAATTATTGATTTTTTTGGTTGTTGGAGTACGTTCTCTTTTATTAAAAGAATATCCCAGATTTGGGATATGTTGTTCTGTTTTCTTTTCTCTACAAAAAATATTTTTTTCCGTAAAATGTCGGCTATCCATATATACCCGGGTGTTGAAAAAGGGTTAGAAATAAAAGCGGGCGCGCTGAAATAGGCTGATTTTTTTTTTTGCTTTTTGCTAGTAAGAAATGTACTAAGAAAGTCTCACAGCTGCAGTTCTTTAAAACATTTTAGTGAATTTTTTTATAAAAAATTTTTAAAGTGTGCAATTTTTGAACATTGTGCAATTTTTGAGTATTTGACATTTATTAAATTATTAGTACCTGAAATTGGAGCCGATAGGCATGGCGTATAGAAAATTCCCAGAAATAGAAGAAACAAACACATTTGAATTGTTTTTGAAGGTTTTATTCGGAGTAATTTCATTCTGTAAAGTGATAATTTGATTCTAAAATAGTAATTGAGAAACATGAAACATTTCCAAAAAACGTTCTATTCGCTAATTGAAAAAGCGGTAAAAGTGATCAAGCAAATAGTAAAAAAAGCATCTTTTGCTCTTGATTGGCCTTATCAGTTGAATGTTTGAAACATCCCCCAATGCACACATTTGTCCCAATAAAACGGTGACGAGGCGCATAAAAAGGTTTGAATAGGAATTTGAGCAATGGCTAGACTGGAAACATTTTTTTTAGCAAGCGAAAAAAATCCAAAAAAAAAATCAAAATGTTTTTAATGTATTCAATCAAAAATGAAGCCCTAAACCTCTCTGTTAAAGTTGAGTTTGAAACATCTTAAAGGAAATACAAAAAAACAACAATTTTTTAAATATTGGTGAAAAATAGCAGAAGGCATGAAATTTGAAATGGGTCGCTTTTTTACTATTTCCACGAAAAAGGGGATGGCTTTTTTTTTAGCAATTGCTATCGTTTCACAATAAAATTTTGATTTTGTTGGTATTTTTTGCCGGTATTAATAAAATGTTTCAACATTCTTTAATAATTCAGAAACATTTGGTGTCTTGCTAGGACATCCTGAAAAAATCGTTTTATCGGTTGTAGAATTTGTAATATAGTAACGTAGGGTTTTTAAAACCTTTTTGTTGAAGAGTGGTCCGAAAGTGGAAAAGAGAATGATGATAACCGAGACATATATAGGTGGAAGTGACAATAAAAAAGCAATAAATGATAAGAAATGGGTGAATCATGAGATCAGACCCCCATTTGACACATTTTCAGTTCCTGTTGATAAAAGTGATGTCATGAAATAATCTCTCAATTTTTAAAGCGTGTTTCCAAAAAATGGGCATCGATTTTGGTTAAAACTTTAAAAGATAGTACATTAGGTCCCGCCGCGAATTGATAAAAGCTGAATTTTTTTGAAATTTGAAATTCTTTTTAAACCACTTTTTGTATGTTATTTGAAAGTCGCTATAGTAAACTAAAGAAAAGTTTTTCCTGGTCAACCCTACCATTTAATAAAACAATTTATTTTCATTGTTTCACTGTAAAAAAGTCGTATTTTTATTTTTTGTGCAAAATGAAAGTTGAGACCTTGAAAAACCTAAATTGCATATTTATGTTTAAAATAAGTGAAGGTTTGCTTGAGAATACAACCTGGTTTTATTGTTTGGGATTTTCCCAATATTTAACGTTATTTTGCAAAGCTAAAATTGTTTTTAAAAAAAGGTTGAAACGTAAATCCAAGTCCAAAAATGGGCCTTTTCGAAAAGAGTTTTATTTGCGTGTTTCACCTTTCCTTGAAAAAAAGATCAGACCAAAATTGATATTCCTGGACTTTTTGGTTAACGATTACAATTTTTCAACAGTAAAAAAAACAATTGGAGTGTCATTTAAAACTGGTTTAAAAATCGACCTGATGAAGAAAGATTTTCCAAAAAATGCCCAAACATTCCGAAAAAAGGGATTTTGTGAGTGTCTTTCACATGAAATTTGCTGTCACAAAATTCAAGGTTATTTTTATGGCATAAATTTCCAAAACTCCATTTAAAACGAAATTTCTCTTTCAAGTGAATAACTTCAAAATTTGGTTTTCTTGCTTTTAAAACCCCTTTATCCAAATATATTAATATAGCTTTGAAATTTTACACCGATCTGAAGCCAATAGGCCACCCTGATTGGCCGATCCACTTTTTGCAATCCGATTTCGATTTGCCTAAGACGTAGTTCTTCAGCCTCTATCAGTCTCATTTTCCGCACTTTAGTGATCGGTTGCAAAAAAGTTACTTGATAGCATTTATTTACTTTTCAAGTGCTGAGAGCTCTTTTATCTTCAATATAATTTTGAATGGAATTTTTTCTGAAAAAGTTACCAAACATTATTTTCTACCCAAAAAAGCTTTTTCCATAATTTTCTACCCAAACAAGCTTTTAGCAAAAAAAACTATCATGAGCTCAAAGTTCAAAAACCCACAGAAAAAAATTTCCCAGTAGTTGGCTAACTTTATCAGCAAAAGTTCTATAAAAAATATGTTTAACATAAAAGTACCCTCAACATCTGAAAACGAAATAAATTATATTGCGGATTTCATTTCGTTTTTTGTCACGCCAGGACAGCGTTCCGGAATCCATGAAAAAAAATATTGTGCATTAAGGAAAGCTTAACAAAACATCAAAAAAACTGTGATTTACTTATTGGAAAAAAAAATATTTGTTGAGTGCTTTCCAATTATGTTGCGACTAAAAGTAAGAAACCAACGGTGACAATAACTACAGTCTTTTTCAGCATTAAAGTAACTATTGTACGATACAAGACGTTCGAGTTTTTCTACAAGTTTCAAATTCAAAGTCGAATTTCGCCATAATGGTCACTGAGTTTTTTGAACTTCCACATTGCAAAATGTGCAGCAAAATGAGACGCATTTTTCCAGTTTAGTGGCATTTTGAGCCATACATGACAAAGACAAAACGAAAAAAGCGAAAAAGTACAATTTCAAGCCTATTTTCAACTTTTGAGGTATTCTGAGTCGACTGATTGGTACATTTTCACTATTTCGCAGTTAGATTTGGTACACCTACGCCTGAAGCTACTGGAAAAAAGCACCCTTTGATAGAATTCGACCACTTTTACAAAATTTAGTACCCTATCGTAACGCAGGTCAAAAAATGGATATTCGCCTAAAAGTATCAAAATGGTCTAAACGGCCCATGGAAGGCACCTATTTTGGACCGATTCTAGTGCTATCCACTTTTCATATGACATTGGCTTTAATGAAGCCGCTCAATTTTACAGAAACGGTGGTTTAAGTAAAATAGAATCCCAGATCTTCGATTTCCCACACCGATCTCAAGCAAATAGGCCACCCTGATTGGTCGATCCACTTTTTGCAATCGGATTTCGATTTCCGTAAACCTTAGTTCTTCAGCCACAATCATTCTCATTTGCCGGTCTTTGGCGATCAGTTGCGCCACAATTAGCGCCGGCTTCACTTCGCCGGGCGTACGGCAGCCTAAAAACGGTGGACTGGAACGGCAAAACTGTGTCCGCGCCGCTACTTAAGGCCTATTCCAATAACACAAAGACACTTCCTAATGGAATCTGCCAACAGTAAGGTAAGTCTTTTCCATTTACCCAACTTTGGGGCCGAAATGTGGAAATTGCTTTTGATAATTTCGACTTTTCATGTAAATATTTAAACATACGATACTCAAACTTAAACTTTTCTTTTTTACCCTTGAAATGTCATCCACAAAAAAGCGAGATACTCCATTTTAAATGCCTCGATTACAATTCCGTTTTTTAAACATAAGTGGACGGTCAGTCTGGGCCAAGTGCACAGGTGCCGCTAAACACCGGGCAGAAAGTTTTTTGAATGCAAAATCTGTCAAATTGAAGAAAGTAGTAGAAAGTTGAGTATTTTGATACCGAAATGCGTAACCGTATTTTTCTACGATTTATGGTATCAAAATTACCCCCAGAGTAAAAAAATACCACAATGTTTAATAAACCGTTTTCAAAATTGCTCCGACAAAGAAATTTGGCAATGGAGAGCGAAAACCGGTGGAAATTCATTAAAAAATACACTAATTAATTAGATTTTTTATATGTTTGGGCGACCGAAATTGGCACAATTATGTACTAAACGAAAAAGAATTAGTAGTAAAATTATAAATTTAATATACCTTGAGCGATCCTGGTCTGCGCACACATAAGGAAAATCCAAAGAACACTTGAAAGTTAACTTCTTTAAAATTGTATAAATGCAAAATAAAAGTGGTTTTCTCAATTTTTACTACTTAACATTTTAATTTACACATTTAAATAAGTTCAGTATGGACTAATAATGCTACCAAACGTGATTCTGCGACGAATGGGCGCGCCACAAATGTTAAAAATCGGCGTAACTTTTTTGTGAGCAGACGAATTTTTGAGTTTTCGGGCAAGTATATCTAAAAAAAAGTCGATCATTCATTTCAATTAGAAATAGGACGTGCTCCGGCCATAAAAATCATGTTTTTTGGCCCACAAGAGCCTAATTTGGCTCATTATCATGTCTTGTAAATGCCGGACACGCAGGGCGTACTGTCCGTTTACAAATCTGTAGACGGAGACCCGTTTTTAACGACTTTGAAGCGTATTTTCTCGAAAACGGTATATTTTCGACCCAAAGTCATAAAAAGTTCTGTTTTGCTTTTGCTCTCTTAATTGAGCCAATGTGGTGAAACCCGCCTGACTGTCCGATTAACCCAACCCTCCTCTTTTTCAGGCCTACCGCCTCATCGGCCACGCGGCCGTCTTCCTCTCCGTCCTCTCGGTGCTAGCTGTGTGCATCACCCTGCCCCTGGTCTACCAGCAGGCTTCTCTCCTCCGCCATCAGGTCGGAGGGGAACTCCGTACATGCCGCTCCCAGGCTGAGGAGGTTTTGGCTTCTGTGGATCAACTTCCGGCTGTGAGGAATCGTACCGCCCGTCAGGCTGGCTACGACGCGCCTGTAGAGAATGAGGAGAAGTCCCAGGACACCTGCACCGGGTGCTGCCTTCCTGGACCTACTGGACCTGCCGGAGCTCCTGGAAGGAATGGAACTCCTGGACGTCCTGGTAAGTGATTTCTCTCTGTCTCTCTGTCTCTCTGTCTCTCTGTCTCTCTGTCTCTCTGTCATTATGACACATTATGAAATGTTAGAAAATCTCGTCTTTCAGGCGCCCCCGGAGCCCCCGGCAACCCTGGCCGTCCTCCTCAGTCTCCTTGCGAGCCCCTTACCCCTCCTCCCTGCACTCCTTGCCCTGCTGGAGAACCCGGAGTTCCTGGAGAACAAGGACCCGCCGGAAACCCGGGCCAGCCCGGACAGCCCGGTAAGAAGGGACCTGACGGCCAGCCTGGAGCCCCTGGACCTAAGGGACCTCACGGTCCCAATGGAGAAAACGGAAAGCAGGGAGAGGCTGGAGAGCCCGGACAGCCTGGAGAGAACGGAGAGCCTAAGCCCGGACCTAAGGGAGAGCCTGGCAGGCCCGGTCTTCAAGGACCTAGGGGTCCTGCTGGAAAGAATGGAAAGGATGGTGAGCCTGGACCCGAAGGAGAAAAGGGACCTTCTGGAGAGAACGGACAGAAGGGTGCCGATGGTCAGCCGGGAGAGCCGGGCCAGCCCGGACAAGACGGAACCTCTGGCGAGAACGGAATCTGCCCCAAGTACTGCGCTCTCGATGGAGGAGTCTTCTTCGAGAACGGAGCTCGCAGATAGATTTGAGCAGAGTAATAAAGATTTTAGATTATCAATCAATAGTTAATCAATAAGTGGTAATTTAAAATGCCTATTGCCGTAAAGAGTAATTTTACGTTTTTATCCTTATAGAGGCTAAAACAATTCCGCGGGCTAAAGTCATTATTGTAGTGTCGAGCTTTGGTTTTTGCTATATGTTTGAAACATTGAAGTATTACTCTCGAACATTAAACAAAATAAATAAAAAAAATGAAAAACAACATATGTTAAAGGAACCATCAGGGTGTTTTTACATGTTCCAAATTAATTCCTACGATTAACTTCATTGAAATCGGATGGGCGCCGCACAGCGAATGACTCCGAGAAGCGTTGCATTGGTTCAGCAGCGTTTCGCGGATCTCTCGCTGAGAGACGCAGACGCCGATAGCGCTGCCACTGTTCTATTTCAACTCACAAAATACTTATAAAGCTTCTTTAAACCCTTCAAAAGTAATTATAAAATGTATTGTTTGAAGTTTCGTAATAATACAATTTAAAAAAAAAAGACTGCGAATATCAGCTCTGTATGAAATTTTGCTGGATCCCGTTCGTTTCCTGGACCCGTGGATAATATATTTTTGCTGGAAATATTAATAAAACCTACCTTTATGATAAACAATATCATATTTTTAAAAAAAACTAGGAAAAACAATAATTTTATCTAAAATAAGCGTGTGAGACCCCTTGATCCTCCAAGAAAGATGCCTTCGCCAGATGAAAAATATGTGAGAAGAGGAATTTTCCACCTTCTTATAGTCACTAACGAAAAACAGACAACCTCGGAGACGTGATAATTTTGAAGCATTGAAATAAGATTCTCTTTTTTTCACAAATAAAACTATGGTAGACATTAAAATCGTCGGTTGTCATAATTTCTAGAAACTGATTTGACATAAATTCTAGAAATTGATGTGAAATATAAAATGAGCCTCCCGAAAAACCATCCTATTTTTTTCAAGGAACTTCTACCCCTCGCCCAAAGAGCTTGTAAAAGCTTCGTATTATTATCGCTTCATATTTATTATTATCGCTAAAACACTCACTGCGACTGTAATTTGTGTGACATCAAGCTCAGGTGTTTCACATAAGTTTGAAACATCTAAGTATGACTCTCCAGCTTCACAAAAACTAAAAAAATACATAACACCATACGGGGCGCAAATCTCTCGCTGAAAGACGCCGACGACGAGAGCACGATGCAGCTGCGAATCCCATCTCAGCACACAAAATTTAAATTAAATATTTAGCGTTCTCTTTAAATAGTAATAATAAAATGTATTCTTGCAAATTTATAATAGAAATTAAAAAATGTTAAAAAAAATTAATAAAGCTCGTTTGGCCAACACAATTGCATTTTGGCCTCGTTAAAAAAACGTTTGCTGGACCCGTTGGGATAAAATATTTTCGGTGGTTTTATAAAAAAAAAATTCTCAGTTTTAGGGAAATAGTATTACCAATCATCATTATATTTTTACATTACATTACAAAGGTTTATACTCTAGGGCTGTTCCCTGAACCGCCAGAATGAATCACAGTTGTCGACTTTCAATCCCACGACGTTGACTTGGTAGTTCCCACTCTCCTTTGAATCGGCTCCAAATGCCTCCCGACCAAGTTGCTGGTACAGCTCTCCTTGGAAGAAGCAGCTTCTTCTCTGGTTCCTGGGACGGTCGGGGTACTCTAGACGACTTCTGTGATCCATTTGGTTGGAGCTACGTCCTCACGGGGCTCCACTCCGGCTTGAGGACGGGCAATCCAGGCCCGGTTGGGAGAGCGGCGAAGGGACCGACCGCACGGCCGCGCGAGACGCAGGAAAGTCATTATATTATATTGGCCTTGAAAAATAATTCAGTTCAGATATACATTTATGAGGCCCCTGGTGGTGAAAACGGCTGATTTTGGGTCTGAAACCTTCTTATGGCCTAAAAACATTATTTAGAGTCGTTTGGCTAGATATCGATTTTTTTGGCCCGATTACGCTAGGTTCCTAAATTCTACAGCAACATGTTCAAAAAAATCGTAAATTCAACTTTCAACAACTTTTACATTTGGGCCTCCCTCATTGATACCTCAAAGAAAGTAAAAATGAGTTGGGGTTTTCCAACTTTCATTTTGAAATCCATAAACTTTCCATTGAAAATATACGTCTTTATATAACAACTTTTTATTCAAAGTCTTGAAACATGAAAAACCACTAGAATGAGTAAAATTTTTCCAAAAATAGTCAAAATGCATAAAATTGGCATTTCGGTTCCTTTTCAATGTTTCAGAGCAGATTTGTCAAGTAATTGCTATTGCATGAACCAAATCGTATCCATGTTTAGGGGCATGAAAAATAAAAAAAAATAAATTACGTGTTTATATAAAATGCGTATGGGAAGAGTACGTTTGTCTTCTTAGATTCGCTAAAGCAGATTAAGGCTATCGATCATTGGATCACAGAGCTCAAAGTTTTCACAATATTTAGAAACATCGAAGTTAGATTCACCTATTGTTCACAAAAAAAATTTCTCTATGATAAAAATTAAAATCATCGGGAATCATATTTTCTTGAGATAAATTCTAGTGAACTCAAAAAATACAAGGAAAAAAATCACGGTCTACTGTTTCAGGCGGGTTATAAAAATTATTTAATGTGTGCTGTAAAAAAAACAGTGTAAAAAAACATTATCTGGTCTGTAAAAACATAATCAAGTAAGCAATTAAAAACCGTCGTTTTATCTGTTAATAATAATTTTAAAATTTGGCTTAAACGATTAAAAAATAAAATAAAACAGTGATTTTTATTCTTTTCAATGTCTACGTCACTTGTGAAATGGAATAAAAACGTAGAAACAGCACTTTGCTGAAACTTAGTTTATATTTATTTTGAGATCACTAGAAATTTCTGTCACCTTGGAAGACAAATTAGCGCAGAACACCAAACCAATTTAACGAAACTTCGATAAAACAGTGCAATAGAAATTTTAAAAAAATCCTAAAAATGTCGTTCCTTAATGCAACAATATACAAAATACGAAAGAAACTATAAATCAGTTAAGTCAGTGAAAAATGTTTCACAAAAAGTAAATACGTACATTTTTAAAATATGGGAGAGCAAACATTTCTAGCAAAGTGTTTTTATATAGAATTTCAAATCATTCTGTATGTATTTTTGCACAATTTCGTTTTCAAATAGTTTATTACATTGTAAATTTACTACATCTTTCCGTTGTATTTGGATAAAGACTGTCTAGTCGATGTGTATACTCCAAGTATGCTCTGAAATTACAAAATATATATGTTTGGCAACAAAAAAAAACAAACCTCCCCCGGAGCTTCATTTGATGCATGCGAACAGCTTGGTCCATTGTTGTGGCTACTCTTTTCACTCCTCTGTGAACGTTGAAAAGTTGAGATGCGAGAAGAAAAGTGTAGTTTGCTCGGCAGAGTTCGTAGGCCTAAAAAGGTGAATTTCAGAGAGAGAGAGAGAGAGAGAGAGAGAGAGAGAGAGAGAGAGAGAGAGAGAGAGAGAGAGAGAGGGAGAGAGGGAGAGAGAGAAAAGAAAAGAGATATACTAACCAAAGCTTGTTGGTCTCTGATCCTCGTTGGAAAAAATTCGTCGCTCAGGGGAGCCGAGGCATGCATGATCACTTGAGGTTCCCATGCAGGGCTTCTGAAATTTTCAAACCATAGATTTGTTTATTTAAAAAAAAAACAATTTTTTTAATTGCATTCAAAAACATATTCATACACAACTCCTCCCTTTGTAACCATGGTCCTTTTTAAGAATGAAAAAGCAACAATAAAGAAACATTGGATTGCTGTCGATGCAAATAAAATTATCAAAAAAAAAACAACTGCAAAAACTTTGTAAATAGCTTTTTCAAATTCAAAAATTGCAATTGTTACTAAGAAACAATAAAAGTGTTGCATTTCGTTTTGAGACCGAAAATCGCCGATTTTATTAAACTGAACGATAAAAAACATAACATCGGTTCTGAAATGTCAATTTCCTTAATAAATACAAATAAAAAATCGTTATATAACATAAATCTTAAACAAGGAAGTCAAAATGTGAATTTTACAATGAAAACTTGACAGAATTTGAAAAAAAAAAATTAAGCAACGCAACTAAAACTTAATTAAAACTAAATATGTACGTTCGTTCAAAGCAGCTGCATTCAAAAAATATTTTTTAATTATTGCGAGACGAAATAAAAAGACACACCTTTCGTTACAATCTACAAATTTACTGAAAAAATTTACTCCAAAAAAAATTTGGCACAATTTATCCACATAAATCCTTTTTTTTTATCCACATAAATCCTTATTTATTTATCCACATAAATCCTTATTTATGTGGATAGTTTGCTATTTAGAAAAGACAATTTTCCTACAAAAAACAAAATTTCTATTTTAAAAATTCGTCGGAACCGTGACATGCATGATTATTTGAGGTTCTCATGCAGGGCTTCTAAAATTTACAAATAAATGCATTTTTTGAATAAACAATTCTATCCCAAGATAACAAAAAAATGTTTCACATTACGTATTTTGCATACTTTAACAAAAAAAAGTCAACAAAACTGGTAATTTCCTACAAACTGTTGTTAAAATACCGAAGGCCCACGTCGTAACCCCGCATTGGTTTTAGAAGAAAAAAGCAACCACGATGAAACATTGGATAGATGTCGATGCAATTTAAAAACAACTGTAGTCACAATTGGTTATAGACTTCAAAAAGAAAAAAATTTACTTTACTGCAAACAAGAAAAAAAAATTTACTTTACTGCAAACAAGAAAAAAACCTAGAAGTGATATTTTTCGTTTTGAGACCGAAAATCACTGATTTTTTTTTAACTGAATCATTGGAAGAACAAATTAAAATTTTTTTAAAAGTTTTTTTTCGCTTTAAAAAGGTAAATCTCCCTAATGAACACAAATCATATCTTCTTATTTATCATTAATCTTTAAAAAAGGCAAACTATGAAATTTGCAGTGAAAGATTGACACAATGTAAAAAAACAAAGAGACCAATTGTAAGGGAACTAATTTTAAGAAAGATTTCATTCTGTTTTTTTTTCAAACATATCGAAACTGTCCCAACCGTGTTATAAGTTAGTAAAGTAGAAGGCACAACAACGCAACATTAACTTAAAGTGCTTTTTTCTGTAGCGTTTGTAAATCACAACAGACCGAAAAAAAATGTTTTTTGTCTCCTTTTACTTTGTTATTATTTTCACATTATCAACGAAAATTTCTTTCAATAGTTTGTTCAAACACAGATTTCTTGGACAGAACCACACTTATGTTAAAGAATTAAAAAGAAACAACAACGAAACTTTGGTTTTATTGGAAACATCGTCACGCGAAAGTAGTGTTAAATGTTTAACAACAAAACATTAAATTAATGTCGAAAATGCAACTATAACTTTATTTGTGTATGACTATTGCTGCATCCAAGAAATTTATATTATGTTTATAGTGAAATAAAAATAGGAAACAACTTTTGTTAAATTATTTAAATTTGCTTTTTAAAGAAAGCTGAAAAACTTTTTGCAAAAAAAAATACTATAAAAAAAATTTGTAAACTTCTATGTCACACTTCACATCCATTTGGTTGGCTTGATTTTTAAAAAAGAAAATTTTGAAACTTCGGTATGATGTAAAATAAAAATCGGTAGACAGTTCTGTCAAAACAACCAAAAGCCTGTTTTCGCTTCTAGACCCACATTTTTTCCCAACTTGGGTCCCTCAACGAAAAACTAACTTTTTTCTAATCTCTTAACCAATGGGAGAATTGCTCAAATTAGGCAATGTAAGCCTTTTAAAATTTATTTCAGAGAGTTTGATCAAGCGATGTCAAATTATTCGACCATGGATAAAAATTAGGAATCAAATGTCAGCTTCACTGAAAATAAATTTTTATTTAAATAGATGCAAAAATGCAGTTCGTGTTCCCAACCGAATCTAATTCTTGTAAAACTTGCACAATGCAGAACTGAAAGCTATGAAACGTCGGGTCTATGTTTAAAAACAAATCAAAAGGACTATTAAATATAGATAATAATTCCGGCTACCTTTTCCCCTCTTTTTTTGTTCCTTTTGTCTTCAATTTTTAACGTAAATTCCATTATTATTAAAAATTCCATTATAACAGACTGTCGTCCCAATCCCGCTATACTTCAGTAATGTGAAAGCCACAACAACGCAACTTTGGATCAAAGTCGAAAATGTTACTAAAATTTGATTTATGTATTTTTTGCATTCTTTTTTTTAATTTTGTGAAATATAAAAAAGGTTCTTCTATGCCTGAAACTTATTTTAATTCTTGCAAAACTTGCGCAGTAAAAAACTGAAAGAAATGAAACACTGTATTTACTAAACAAATCAAAAGCAATTTTAATTATAAATTTAATAATAAAACTTTCTCCTCGCTTTTCTTTTTCCGCCTTGTTTTCTTTTCGTGTTCATTTTTAACGTTAATTTTATTATTCGCCAGAGTGTTGTCCGAACAACGCTTTACTTCAGTAATGTTAGAAACACAACAACCCATTATTGGATCAAAGTCGAAAATGTTATTAAAATTTCTGTAATTTTTTGTATTTTTTTTCATTTTTTGCATTATAAAATTTATTTTAATTATTCTGAAATGAAACGAATGTTCTTACAGACAATGCGTCTTAAGTCAAGGTACACTACAGTAGTTAAGGCGCATAAATAGATAATCGACAATTTTTGTGTTCATAATCGAGTTTCGATTGAAAAGCACTACAGCATTGAAACTTTGAAAGTTACAATGGAATATTGATAAATTGTGCAAAACAACAAATAAATCAATTGTTAGGAAACAATATTTAATCAATACACTATTTTAAAGTGACTGTGCTCAAACTATGGTACGAAGTAGAAAAAAACGGGCTAATATGATAACCAGGAGAAAGTTGAAGAAAATGTTTTAATTTTGGGAATTTGCGTCTTTTTTCTTTTTGTTTTCAATTTTGACGAAAATCAATTTCTTTTATCATAATTCATGTTCTGAATCACGCTATGCTTTCGTAATGTCAAAGGTACAACAACGCAACATTGAGTAAAAGTTGAAAATGTAACTAAAAATATATTTTTGTCTGATTATTATTGCAAAATTTTATTTTCATCATTGTGAAACGAAAACAAAGTTTGTTTTCGTTACGATATTCAAATTTACTCCAAAAAACAACTTTTTTTTAAACAAATATTTTAGATCCCACATCACATTCATTTGGTCTTCTTGATTTTCTAAAAGGAAACCTTTAAAACATCGGTCTGATATAAATAAAAAATACAAATAAAACCAATAGCAGGTGGTTTTGTTAAAACAACCAAAAACCTTTTTTCGCATCGAGATTCCCAGTTCTCCCATCTTAGGTCTCACCACGAAAAGCTCACTTGTAAGTAAATTCCCAAACAATAGGAGAATTGCTCAAACTTCACATTCTGAGCCTTTTTAATTTTATTCCAGAGAGGGTTCTAAAATTGTTTTCGAAATATGTACACTTTTCGATAAACAAAAATGTTTGGAAAAACTCAAAACAAAAAAAAACACAATGTAATTTATTTCCGTAGCAGCCAAAATCAAAGCCAAGGATAAAAATTTAGATTGAATTATCTCTTCTTTGAAAAAAATAATAAAAGAAATGATATGCGATTGTGAAACTGAAAGCAATGAAACATTTCGTCAATGTTCAAAAAGTAATTAAAACCCATTTATGTTTCCTATTTTGTATTCCATTTTTTTTCATAGTATTAAAAATTAATAACTTTAATAACTTTTTTAATTACTTCTCGTTAAATTCATAAATTTAAAAATTAAATAAATTCAAGACCACATCACGCATTTTGAAAAAAAACCCAAAAAAAACAAGCAGCTATAACCGTAAGCTGTAAAATTATTTTTGAATATTGTGGAACATTTGACAAATTTCACTGTTAGTGGGAAAAACCTTTCAAAATAACAAGTTGCCGTGCGTTTACCAAAAAGCACTGTTAGATTTTATGAAGCAACAATTTTGAAACATCTAAATGTTGATAAAACTTTAATCAGTTGGATTTTTTTCAATTAGGTTTACAATTTGTTTTATCTGAATAAAACAAATTTGGTTCTCACGCCGTATTGCAAATAGGTATTGACAATATGCATAAATTTTCTCCGTCAATTCGAAAAAAAATCCTAAAAAAAAATCCTGTGAAAATACAACTAATTGAGAAAAACAAGCGATATGTATTGCTACTCTTGCATTTAAAAAACTTTTTGTAGTTATTGTGAAAAATGTTACCCTTTCGTTACAATGGCTGAATTTACTCCAAAAGCGCCTTTTTGAATTTTTTTAAAATTTCTAAGATCGACTTCGAATTCGTTTATGTGGCTTGATTTTCAGAAGGGACAATTTTGAAACGTTGGCTTGATGTAACAAAAAATCACAAAACAAAACGTTTTGTAAAAACCACCAAAACAATATTTTTCGTTTCCATAGTGTTTTCCGATATTGGGTCCCACGACGAAAAACTGATTTGTACGAAATTTCGCAAACATTGGGATAATTACATAAATTCAAAATCCTTTTAAAATTTATTATAAACTTTTTATCACGCGTAATCACGCGTTGCGGCCACGGATAACAATTGGGCAAAAAATTTCAGCTCCATCGAAACTTTTTTTTTCTTTAAAATAATGCAAACAATGGATTTCCACACACAACTGATCCTCATTCTTGTGAAAAGCATAAAGAACAGCAATAAAACTTTGGGACGATGTTCATTCATTTTTGTTTATAGACAATATTTTTTTCCAAAAAAAAAAAAAATCAACTTTCTTTACGGAAATAAAAAAAGACGTTAAGGGTTTCTTTCCGCTGCAAGACACCAATAATCACAAAATTTTCCAAAAAAAAAAACACAGAAATATTAGATGAAACCTTCTTGTTTTCTTATAACTATGTAATATTTAAAAACTTTTTAAAATCATAAGTTTTTTATTGTGCGCGAAGCCGAACAAAAAGCGATATTAGATTTTGTAAAGCAACATTGTTGAAACATCTGCATGTTAAAAAAATATTAAACAGCAGGCATGTTTGTTTTTTCAAGTATAATAATTATTTGTTTTATCTCAATTAAATAATTTTCTTTCTAACGCCGTATTGCGTACAGCTATTAAAAATATTTTTCCCGCTAACTCAAAAAAAACTATCTATTTTAATTGGCGTCGTTGTAAGACCCAAAATCTACCCTTTTCCAACACACTTCCAAAAAAAACTCACTTGTACGGAATTTCCCAAACAGTGGGAGAATTACTCAAATTCGACATTCGAAGCCAATGCCACAACCCAGCAATTGTATGCCCTTGGGGGAATAATTTATGGTGGAATTCGAAAATCCTGAAAATTTCATTTGGAAAAATTAAAAGACTGAAATTACGTTCTATTTGTCAAACGATCGCCAAGGTCTTTTATGGTCCGCGGCACTTTTTTGATCCCGTCGTCGAGCTCGAATCTTCTAAAAATTTTTTTTGCAAATTAGTGTAAAACAAAAAGTCCTTTCAAATCTTTATTTTTGAAACACTTAAAAATTAGTAAAAAAAATTAAATTACCTTACAACAATTAGCCGTTGACATGTTTCACATAAATTATTATTGGCGATTTTCTTGGCTGAAACGGCGAAATCTTGCCTAAAAATATAAAAATAAGGAATTTTTTGTTCAATGCTTACGAAAAAATCATTTCGACATCAGCAACCAGATGAATCGGGCTGGGAGCTCCTAATCGCGCAATATTGCGAAGAATATTGATTGGGTAAATTGTAAAAGGCGGGACTAGACGATTTACGAAAGCGTTCGCTGAAAAAAGCTTTTTTTTTTTTTTTAAATTAAACACTGTTTTGGCAGACGCATAAATTATTCATAAATTTTGTTTTTAAGATGAAAAATCAACCGCAATACAATTTTAAAATCTGTTTACATGTCACCGGAAAGACTAAAACAAGGCGCTGCTCCGAAAATTGTGGACAACGTAAAACATCAAACTGATTTTCGAAAAATGAAGTTTACACTTATTTGTTGCTCTCTATTTTTATATGTCTTCCGCTATAGACACGAAATGGAAACAAAAAAAACAGAAAAAATGTTTCAATAAATGAAACAAACTTTAAATGCCCAACTTTAAACGTCGAACCTCTTCGAAAATACAATTTTAGACCAATTTTTTGTTTCCGAATAAAAATAATTCCTTGTATGTTACGTTAGAAACACAAAATTACGAAAAAGAACGTTCTCCTTCAGCTGCAAAAAAGTGATAATAAACATTGATGGCAATACAAAATAAATATATTTACTAGTGGAATTACAGAATTTAAAACATATAAAAAATTTAAATCCTTGATTTGGCACGGAAAAAGACAGTTTTCATAATCGTTAAAACTAAAAGAGAAAATCTAAACAACATAAACGTTTTGAATGAAATTAAGCGAAAACAGAGACGATATTTTTTCTATTTTCAGTTTTTTTGTTTGTTTTGACAAATAGCACCTTTATGGAAAAGACTCAAGTTGAAATTAGCGTCAAAATTAACAGTTTGGAATTTTAAAGAAACATTCGGCTACTAATTGAAAATGAACACTATACGATCTAAGTGAATTAATTCTTTCCAAACTTCATTTTTTTTTGTTAACGGGCGAACGGAAGATTGTAAATCACTTTAGCTGCATTTAATGAACTCAAAGTAAAACACTAAACCGATTATACAATTCCAATTTGCAATTTTAAGAATTTTTCATTAAATTCAACAGACTTCTACAGTGAATGTTACGTTTGAAAGAAAAGTTCGAGAAAAAATTTTTTTCGGACATTTCTCTGAAAAGAAAAAGTTTAAAAAATTAAATTATTTTCTGTTAAATGTAACATTCACGATAGAATTTTTGTGAAAATCAATGGGAAAATGCGAAAAAAAAAACAGATTAAAGTGGCATAAATCGGTTTAATGTTTTACTTTGATGTCATTTAAGGCAGTTGCAACTCATATCTGATAATATTATCATCCAAATCATCCATCATCCAATTAAAAGAAGAAAAAAGTACAATATGTTTTATAAAATGTACAAACAATAGGTAAAAAAATGTATGTAAAAAATGTAAAAAGGCTTTTAAAAATGTTTCTTTTGCCAGCTGCAAAAGATTCCAAAGAGCATTTGTTTTGCTTTTTTTTAGCCCTAAATTGTTTTTTTACAGCTCATTGTAAAATTCCCAGTCTTTCTAAATTTTTTATCTTGACGATATAGGCTACTTTTGCTTTTAATTTGTTTTTTCACTAGATATTTTGTGCTTAAAAAACATTTTTTTTATTACTTAATTTGGAGTTCGCAAGGAACTGCACTAAAGTTGAAGCAAGCGCACAAGTTCACACCATCTGGTTATATGTTTTATGTTGTAAAAGTAGAAATTTGAGTAGAAATTTGCAACAATTTCAAAATTTTGCATTTTTGTTCCTCGCAGTGAAAAAACAAATTTTTTTGAATGTCAATTCAATCAAAAAAGTGTTTCAGTCTTTTTTCGTTCAAACCAAAAAAAAGATACAAAATGACTAGAAAAAAAAGATTTTTTTTCGCTGTCAATAACTTAAAAAACCAATTTGGCAAAAATATTATTTTGTAGGGCCAGAACAGAAAACAAATGTGATCTCGTTTAGATTAAAATGT
The DNA here is from genome assembly GCA_964057215.1 of Oscheius myriophilus. Classification (NCBI taxonomy): domain Eukaryota; kingdom Metazoa; phylum Nematoda; class Chromadorea; order Rhabditida; family Rhabditidae; genus Oscheius; species Oscheius myriophilus. Next base: position 1,185,574 of record OZ059905.1, on the reverse strand, counting down.
TATTTAGTTATTTTTTGCGTTTTCGGTGATGTTACAAGTGAAAAAAGGATATTTCTTAAAAAATCAGAAAAACTGAGAAAAATTGTTGTATTCTAAGTTTTTTCTAGATTTTTCAAAGTATCCGATTTGAAAAGATTTGTGAGAGAATCAAACTGTTTCAGCAGAATTTTGAATGATTTTTTGCACAGAGTGAAACTTCGAACTAAATATAACATGAAATTTTATAATTGAATAATTTTCAATTATAAAATTTCATGTTATATTTAGTTCGAAGTTTCACTCTGTGCAAAAAATCATTCAAAATTCTGCTCGGGTTTTCTAAAAGTAAAATTAAAACAACTTACTGTACTTATAAGTAACTTCGCTGCAAGGCTTCAGTTTTAAAATCAAACTTTCGCATCCGTCTTGAAAAGCGGTCATTCTGTAAACAGCATGCAGGGAAACCTTTTAAAAAAATGTTTTTTTTTGTAAAATAAAAAATTACCTTTCTAGCAAAAGCTTCATCGCACGAGTGTACATTGTAAAGAAATTCCACTGCAGATTGGGAACTTCTATCTACGAATAAAGCAAGGGAGATGGGTCCATCCCATGTTGAAACCTGGTCTAATTGCAATGTTAAATTTGAATAAAAGCTTTCTGGAACTGATATTCTCTTTAAATTATTTTTATTTGTTTTTTAATCATTTCAGAACTTCTAGATGTGACACTTTGCAAAATTTTACAGTAATTTTTTTTGTCACGCTTTGGATACTATTGCCGACGGAAATTATTGCTATCCAAGTGAATTAGATGAAACATTTGGTTGAATAAAAATAGTTAAAAATTTAATTTGATTTTTTTGTAATTTCAACATTTTTGGATTTAATTTTTGTAATTTCCCTTTTTTGAGTTTGTTTCAATCTGGGGATTTTTAGAACAAAACATATGTACATTCATAAAATTCTGGGTAAAACTAAATGCTGATTCTGGGTAAAACTCGGGGCAAAAAGTAAAACACTGGATTTTTTCCATTTTTGTCGCCAGTTGAATGTTACAACCAGTATGCACAAAAAATCAAAAATCAAAAAGAGCAATGCGCTCAGTACATTTGAGATAAACATTTTAAGACGCCGTTTCTGAGAGAATCGACAGATCCAAAACCATTGAGGACGAAAATTTTCATCATGCTTCAATTGGGCCCAAACTTTTTGTTGAATACATCTAGGACCCCCTAATATGAAAAACAATCATGAAAATCAATTATCGATTTTTGAGCCGGAGTACTGTAATCGACCCTCGGGGTACTGTAACTACCCTCAAAATAAAGAAAACGGCAATTTTGAGATATTAAAACGTTTGTAAAAATTACGACAAAAAACTTTATAATATATGCCAAAGTTGATTTCCTACTTGCGAAAATAGTTAGAAGTCAAAATGTGATTGGAAAAACACAAAAAAATTATTTTTTTGAAAATAAAAAATAAATTCCTCGCAATTTTTGATTATGTTGTTAAGCTCGTTTTTCTGCACAGAATAATTTTTTTTCGCCTATATATCATAATCCTCACGCCTTGCGTGCCTAACTGAACACCTTATTTCGGCGCTGAAAATTCGGCGTCTGACCCCGCGGCGCCTGAAACATGCCGCCGCGGCGCATTCAAAAAATCTAAAAATGAGCAAAAACGAACAAAAACAGAGTATATTAGATAGAAAAATGTTTTATTAATTGGTGAAAAACCCCAAAAGATTTTGATCTTCTCTAGAAAATTTTTCTATGCCAAATAATCCAAAAACGTTAGCGTTTTTGAAAGAATCAACCTAAAAATTATTCTTTTACAGCAGTAAAAGCAATTTTTGCCTATAAATCGGTCCAAATATATTTCTAGTTGCATTTTTGCAGGTGATAAACCATTTTTCCATAAAAAAATACTCTGTTTTTGTTCGTTTTTGCTCATTTTTAGATTTTTTGAGTGCGCCGCGGCGGCATGTTTCAGGCGCCGCGGGGTCAGACGCCGAATTTTCAGCGCCGAAATAAGGTGCGCGCGCTGTTCAATTAGGCACGCAAGGCGTGAGGATTATGATAATTAGGCGAAAAAAATTATTCTGTGCAGAAAAACGAGCTTAACAACATAATCAAAAATTGCGAGGAATTTATTTTTTATTTTCAAAAAAATAAGTTTTGTGTTTTTCCAATCACATTTTGACTTCTAACTATTTTCGCAAGTAGGAAATCAACTTTGGCATATATTATAAAGTTTTTTGTCGTAATTTTTACAAACGTTTTAATATCTCAAAATTGCCGTTTTCTTAATTTTGAGGGTAGTTACAGTACCCCGAGGGTCAATTACAGTACTCCGGCTCAAAAACCGATAATTGATTTTCATGATTGTTTTTCATAATAGGGGGTCCTAGATGTATTCAACAAAAAGTTTGGGCCCAATTGAAGCATGATGAAAATTTTCGTCCTCAATGGTTTCAGGTCTCTCAGACATGGCGTCTTAATACGTAAACTTTATGAAAAGAACGGTGATATCCGACTAGTAGGTTTGAACAAAAATCTTCTTGAACAAGAGATGTAAAATCATTTTTAGCCTTTCCACCTATTATATTCTTTTTTTTTATAAAATTGCAGTATCCTCACAAAAACAAACGACGGAAAATTTCGGAGCCTTCGTGTTATGACTAACGTTGGGGAAAATAATCGGCACCAAATGCGTTCGGGGAAACATTTGAGTAAAGACGATTTTTTTTATTAAAAAAATGTATTTTTTAAACGGGATTTCGCGAAAGTTTAAAAATTCTTTGTAGTTCCAGCCGTATAACTTTGTTTGACATCGCGTTTTAATACCTACATACTTGTAACATTCCAGAAAACCAAACTTGCATTTTCCTATCGTGAACTTATAGTCCATTTCCAACAAAGAGTCGACAACTTTCTACCGCCCTTGATTTCGACTCGTATTTAACCACTAGCTGCTTGAAACATTGAAGTGAAAAGAAATTTAACAAGCGAAACAGCACACTAAAAGAGGAGCGCGCAGACAATTAAGAAATCGCGACGGGACCAAATGTACCTAGTCCTTTAGGAAATGCCAATTTTCCTTGACTCTTTTTTGGAAACGCACTATATCGTCAAGGGAAATTATTTCCATGCAAAAGCAAGGGCTGAAAGTTTTATGTGAAAAAACAATCGTTTTTGACAAAATTTGAAAGCGACAAGTTTGAAAGCCTGATGCACATATAGAAGGCCAAAAAAACGTTTAAAAACCCGTAACTCTTAGAGTGAGATTTGATTTTCTGCAATTTCTATAAATTTATCATGCTATTTCATGAACGAAACAGTCAGAACAAGACTTACCTACAAGACCTACATAAAACTCAAGGTAAAACTAAATGCTCAAATTTAAAATTCTCCAATGTAAATTGTAAATTGTAAAAAAAACAGTTGAAAAAACTTTTTTTGGAAGTTTCGTCACTGGATTGTTCCACCCTGTACAGAAAAAAAATCAAATCTCAAAAACAGTAATGGTGACGAGAGAATCGGAAGGTCTAATTGCAATACGAAACTTCTTGAACAGGCACTGTAAAATTATATATTTTATCCCGTATATATTTTTTAATTTTCAACAGCCTCAGGAGGACGAAACGACTGAACAATTTGTAAACCTTTATAGTCCATTTCCAACAAAGAGTCGACGAATTTCCCCAGACCTTGATTTCCCATCGTATTTAACCACTACCAGCTTGAAACACTGAAGTGAAAAAAAATTTAACAAGCGAAAGAGCACAGTAAAAGAGGAGTGCGCAGACAATTCAGAAATGGCGGCGGGACCAAATGTACCTAGTCCTTTAGGAAAATCCCTTTTCCTTGACTCTTTTCTGGAAACGCATTATAACAGTCGTGAACATTCTGGGAAATATTTTAGTTGCAAGTGCGTTTGATAAAACATTTGAGTTACAAAGTTTTTTTTACATAAAAAATTATTTAAACGGGAGTTTTGAAATTCTAACTTTTTGATGTTGTTTACTTGAAATTTGAAGCAAAATTGAAGATCGAAATTTTTTAATACATCCCGATTACTGTTACATTTTTGTTATATGGTTATGTGTATTACAAAAAACCTTGTAACCAAGAAAAAATAACTTTTCAGATTCTTCGTACATTTTGTGACATATAAAGTTTAACTTTTTGCATGAAAATTCAAAGTGCAAAAATATAAAAAAAAGTTCCTTTAAACGAATTCAAGCTGCTGAAGCAAAAATCGATTTCCCAGGCAAAAAAAAGAAGCCAAAAATTAATTTTTAGTTTTCGTTACATTTATTTTTGTTTCTCACGGATATTTGTACGAATAAATTGTTTGAATTTAAAAAAACGATTAAATCTTGTTTTTTTTTTTACTGGAAAACATTCGAAAACATGAAAAATGATGTTTTTTTCTCCTTTCGGCTAGTAATTCATATATGAATTTCAAGTACAAACTCCAGTAAAATTTGTGCAAAAACTAAATGCTCGAATTTGAAATTCTCGAAAACCAAAGTAAAGAAGTTCAATAACAGAAAAAAATCATTTTTTGGAGGTTTTGTCACTGAAATGTTACTGCCGGTACACAAGATAACCAATTATCAATCAAAAATAGTGCTCGCACCAAAAGGATTCCAAAGTAAAAGAGCAATAAATTGATTTTTCTGGCAAAAAAAGAAGCCGAATAAAGAAAAGGTACAAGATGGAAAAGACATTTTTAGACTATCAAAACTTTTCTACAAAAGAGATTATTAAACTGCTTTTTTACACAATCGCGCTATTGTTTTTGTCAGTTTTTCATTGCATTTTAAGTTTCAGTTAATTTTGTTTCGATGTTTCGGAGATGTGTTAATAAGTTACTTGAATCGAAGAAAAAAACGATTCGGTCTTGATTTTTTAGTGGAAAAAATTCAAAAACAAGAATTTGGAAATCTATTTATATATTTATATATTGTTTCATTTAATAACTTTAAGAATAAAATTTGTGTCCCTACATCAAATTCTGTTCAAACCTCGATGCTGAAATTTGAGATTGCAAAAAAAAATTAAAACATAAAAATGCTTTTTTGCTAATAAGGAATTTTTTTTTAAATTGTAAACATAAATGTGAAAAAAATTTTTTATCACTTCCAGAAGCGTTTGATTAAACTCTATTGAACATTTTGAAGAATACAGTTTGAACTTATCGTCAAGTAAAATTATTGTAAAGGCGATAAATGAGACATTTGTGTGAAAAAAAAAACGTTTTTGACAAAATTGGAAGACGACAAGTGTGAAGGCCCGGTGTGCAAATAGAAGGCCGAAAAAGAAAACTCTTTTTCGATTCTGCGATTTTCTGCGATTTAATAAAAAACAGTAAAAAAATGTAACAAATAGCAGTTTGTTTCAAGAACAAACTCATGTACAATACAAACTACACAGTACATTAGGTGAGTGTTGTGTAAAACTAAATGCTAAAATTTGAAATTCTCGATATATCAAAGTAAAAAATAAACCAAAAGAATTGAAAATTTAAAAAAATGTTTTATCATTGAAATGTTACACCGGGTACACAAGTTAACCAATTATCAAACAAAAATAGTTCTCTTGTCATATTGAAAGCTACCCAAAAGCCGAAAAAATGACCAGATGAAAATAACATTCTTGTAGCGGACGCCACTCACACTACACTCAAATACCTCTAAACCTCTTCCACTCTCACTCCTCCTCTCTCTCACTCACTCACACACCAAGGAACCAACTGCAACAAACGGGGTTTACTAGTCACCTTGCACCACGAACAACACAGGACACTGCCGCAGCCGGCCGATCGAAGAGGCGGGGCTTGCGGAGAGCGCTCTGCGGCGACACTCCCGGGGGCCAGGGGGGCCAAAACAGTAATAAACTATTATAACAATAGAACAAAGCCATAGAGCCTACTAGTGAGTATGAACAGAAATGGGTGGCCGTTGGAACTATGGCCATTCCTCTCCCGGGGCCAGGGGGCCAAGAGGGAAGGGGAGAGGGGGAAACAAGGACTCACTAGTTGGGTTGAAGATGGCAGTAGAGCTTGAACGGAGCGAAGGCGGACGAGGAGACGGCTGGAGACGGAGAGCGGAGACGGAGACGGGCGAAGACGGACGGAGAGCGGAGACGGACAGAGACGAAGTAGAGTACTGTAAAGGTCGTTTTATGTGACCTTTATGGTGTAACTGTGAAGAATAGTCACTTGAAGTGAGATTTTCTTTCTCTCTTTTCTTTTTCTGTTACTCACCTCAGTTCCGGGGCCTCTTCCTGTTGGGTCCCATGCCCGATTTGTTCGAGCACAACAAGGTGTGGTGGTCTTCATCTCCGCATGCAGCACATCGGAGGTCACACTGGTGGTTTCCGTTGTCTTCGATCTGCACAAGACATCTGAGGCAGAGGCCCAACTCCATAGCGCGCCTCATCCTGGTCGTGGCGTTCGTGTACTTTCCACAGCTGAACTTTTGAGTGTGGATGTAAACTTTTTTAACTGTCTCACCGCCAGGTCTTGTGGCCGTCGGGGTTTTCCTCGCAGAAGGCACAAGGGTTCGTCTTCTTGGTGTTGTCAACGATCGTGTTGAGCTTCTCTTCGTGCTCCCTCAACTTGAGCTCGATGCTCCCAAGCTTGGAGATGACGTCTCCCTGGAACTTCATGAGCGACTTCTCCATCGTCTCCAGCCTTTTGTCCATGTAGGCCAGCACCTCCGAGCCGCTGCTCTTCGGGTTAACTGTCATTTTTGCCAGATTGGCGTCGATAGACATTAATTACCTGAATCAGGTATTCTGATGCATTCCATAGAATAAGAGAGTATATGTTTTCTAGAGACTTATGTTTGTGTCTTAACTAATTGGAATATGAGGGATGTCGCCTGGGGGATAATTGACGGCGAGTTGATGATTAACTATGGGGCCTGTACAGTGGGAGGAGCTTTTAGGCTCCGCCCCTTTATGCTGATTGGCTGCGCGGTGCGGCGCATATTTCGCGCGCACCACGGAGCACGATTCCAATAGTCTTCAGGATTATTCCAATGAGGGCATAGACTATCGAAAAGATTCCTTTGACAATAAAGAGGACAGCCATTGGTTCACAAACATATGTGATTCCAGCAATGCCAGCTACTCCACAAATTGTCAGTAGAGCGAACTCCCAGTGTTCCTTGATCGTGTTTATAATAGGTGTCAGATCGGGTAATTTCCAGTGTCTGAACCAATCAAAGGGATCACTTGGGGGAACAACTGTAGTGCTTGCTGGGATTATCGGGTGGTCTGGTCCATGTGGGTGGAACGCCAGAGTACCTGCCAAAAGGAATTTCTCTCCCTTTCCACAATTTGCCGTGCAATTCTCATTGATTACTGCGTGGTCAAAGAAGACCTGCAGTTTATTGGCTACGCCTTGTGGTCCGCATTGAGCGGATAGAGTTTCCGTTGCGCAAATGATGACTATCCAATGGCTGGTGTCGGAGTTACAGGTCAGAGCAACAGTTGCTCCCTCCTGACAATCATAACAACCCTGTACGCTCACAGCGCCCACTTTGCACTTCTTATTGTGTATTATTTCCGCTGTTTCAACTGCAAACGTAGTTTCTATGACTGTAGTAGTTTCCGAGTGTGTATACATCTTAATGTTTTTGTTAGTTGATGTGTAAGTTGCATGTGGAATGCTTAGTGGAAGCACATTATCCGGGGAATTTTTCAATTGCAGCAGGCTTGCATAATCACAAAAGCAACTGACTGGATCGCTACTCGTGGCACACTGGCATCTAATTTGGTTTTCACACATTTCAAAGTGATCCACTGCGTCATGCTCTGTTGCGCAAATCACCGGTAGCTGATTCCTTTCAGGGAGAATGATCGTCGTGTTCCCTGCGCTTGCGAATGATCTTTCCATAAGCGCTTGTTGAGGTTGTTGGGTACTGATCACCGTGACATTTAGCTTTCCAATCTGTGTTGTCGTGTAGGGACGAATTGTGCTATTCATTTCGTATTTTTCATTGAACAGAGTGCTTTCTACTCTGACAATTGTCGACTGTTCCCATCCTAAACACCTGTAGATTTCGAAAATGTCAGGGCGCGTGCTGATGTGTGCGACCCGGTAAATTTGACACCCATTAACGGGTAGAATGCACCCACATGCAATTCCACATCCAACTTTGTCGCAGCCAGTATACCCTGGATATGGTCTGCTGTCTTCAACTTCAGGCGGCACTGAATCGGCCGTAACACCGTCGCATCTCGTGATTCCATCACACGTTCCCATTCCTGCACAACGGTAATCAGAATACACCGTGTGCTCTGTTTCACGCGTGTAACCAATCACTTCCTTCACACATGTGAACTCTTCAGCAACTCGGATCACGTGAATTAGGCCAACTGTTTGATTTCGTTGCATAATTTAAATGCACGCGTCATTGTGTACCTCGTCAAAGAGAATCTCTTGTCTGTAGCTCAGCTGGCACTTGTCTCCGGAGCAGATCAGTTCTGTGGAATGACGAGTGTAAGCATCCTGACAAGCGAAGCTATTCGTTACCAAAATCGCCAAAGAAGCGACTGCCAACGACATGGTTCTGTTTTCTCTCAGGCTCGCTAGCGAGAATGGCTTTCTGCGCTCTTTGTTCAGGTTTTCCCTATTCTGAGTTTTGTTTTCGGGGTTTATCTCTTTCATTTCCAGACTTTCCTGGTTTTCACTTTTGCGTGCATTTATGAATCTTTTTCTCATTTGTTCAGCCGCTGCATTGTTTTGTCTGTTTCGCTTGTGTCTTATCAGGAAACTCGCAATTAACACACAGGGCACGATAATCAATAGCAACAGTAGGCCGACTGACACAATTGCGCCTTTTGGCCAGCAGTGTGGGTTAGCAATCAAACCTTTGGACAAAAGAGCCGAGTTTTTCACACAAAAATCGGGAATTCCGCAAATCCATGTCTTGTTTTTGTCATTGAATTTCAAAGTGATTGGAATTGTGGATTGACCTGGTCTCTCTGCCAAAGTGAAATATTGCACTTTGTCTGATGGTAGCAAATGATGACACAATTGATTCACGCAAATTGAGTGTCGGATAGGCACCGGCTGAACAACTATTTGACCATTTTCACAGGAGACGAGTGATTCCTTAGGTGTGAACGTCGTAACTCCTGGCAGGATTAGCAAACAGCTTAGTACCAGTAGGTTCAAATGCATCTGTTTCTTTTTGCTCTGAGCTTTTCCGTTATTTTTGTCTGAACTTTTCTCATCTTCAGAGGAATCTGATAGTTCAAGCATAGTTTCGTATTCCTGGATAAGTCTCTTTCCCTGTGTCTTACTTTTTCTCGCTGGTTGCGTGCGAGTGGCTTGATTTTCGGTCCCTCCAAATACGCTTTCGCTTTCTTGCGCGCCATCTGGTGCCCTTGGCATCTGTTGCGTCTCAAGTGGCACCCCATTGTCACTGATTACCGTATCTGTCGGCTCTCTTTCATGACTTCACTCTCGCACTCTCTTCACTCTCGTTTTCTTTGTCTCGTTTACAGCCTGTCTGCGAAAGTTCTCTGGTTACGGGTTGTGTGACCTCGTTGGATGAACTATCGGGCAGAGCTCTAATCTCCAGCGGATATAGCTTGTTCAGGGGTCGATGAAGGGTTCCGTTTTTGGTCTGAACCTTGGCTGATCTGATAGCTCCATCTGCACCAGAAATCACCTCAATAATTCTTCCGTAGGGCCAAGAGCCGCGAGGATGAATTTCGTCTCCTATTATCACAATCTCTCCGATTTCGGGAATGTTTCGTCCCTTATGGCGGGGCTGTTTACGAGTATGTTTGTGAACATCTCTAAGTGCTGTAAGGTATTCCAAATTCCATCTTTGCCAAAATTTGTTAGCCAAATCAGCGGAATCCTTCAGAGCTTCTTTGGCCTGTTTAGCCGCCTGCAAGAGATCTGGATCGAAGTCTTCGTCGTCAGTGTCTCCTTCGACTTCTGGCTCCGGAATTGTAAATTTCAGGTTTCCTTGCAGGAAATCAACGGGCCTGAGTGGCAATGTGTTCAGGTCACTTGTATCAATCTGTGTGATTGGACGAGTGTTGATTATGGCAGCAATTCGTTTAACCGTAGTGACCATTGTGTCATAATTGACCTTTGTTCGGCCTAGCATTTTGTACATCGCTTTTTTCACAGAGCCCACCAGTCTTTCCCATGCGCCTCCCATCCAAGGCGATCCAGGCGGATTGAAGATCCACTGAATTCTTTTTTCAGAGGTATAAGAGAGAACTGACATTCCTGTGATTTTGTCCGTTTCGTGTAACATTTGAATCACTTTTTCTCCCAAAACGTAGTTTGTACCACAGTCTGTTCTGATAACTCGCGGTACACCTCTGTCAGAAATAAAGCGGATGAAAGCGTTTAGAAAAGAGCCTGTTGACATGTCGGCAACTAACTCCAAATGGACCGCTCGGGTTGTCAAACATGTGAACAAACACACATAGGACTTTTGCAAATTTTGCATGTGGAATGGTCCCATGAAATCACTGCCAACCATCTCAAAGGGTTTGGACACTTGCACTCTATCTTTTGGCAGCGACGGCATGTTAGGCGCTCCCAGTGGTAGTCCCTGTACTTTGGCACAAGCGACGCATTTTGAAAGACGTGTTTTGACTTTAGCGGTTGGGCGCGGTAGCCAAAAGCGTGACCTCATTAGGGCGAGCACGTGATTAACCCCGCTATGTCCAGCCATTCCGTGAAAGAAATCGATCAGGGCAGGTACAAACTCGGCCTCTGGTGGGAGAAATATCGGGTTCCGCGTATCGTAAGGGAGATGGGAATTTTGGAGTCTGGTCGCTGAGCGAATAACTCCATCATCGTCTACAAAGATAGACCTGCCTGTAAATCGTTTTCGAAGTTCTGTCACGTCAATCACACTCTGCGCGTTTTTCAGGAGAATTTTTTCCGCCACTTCTAAATCTGAAGCCGTGTGATACTTTTCGTTAGACATTTTCTGAAGAGTTATAGTTAGAATGGGATTTTCTCTAACTGAATTTGTCTTTTCGATCCAACGTTTGCAGGATTTGGCAACTGCGGACAGCTTTCGTAGTTTGTTACGGTAGTTGCTGCAGTTCTCTGTGTCGCAAATTGGTTCTGCTTTTTGTTTAATCGTGTGTGTCAGTGTGAAATGTGTTTCCTCGGGGATTGCCAGAGTAGCATATACCGCTTCTCCCTCTGACTCTGGTATTTTGTGTATTTCAACCAGTGTGTTAGTGTCCAGTGTGACCCATTTTGGTCCATTTACCCAATCACTGTAACTCAATGTTTCAGTCGTTGCGCCGCGTGTTCCCACGTCCGCTGGGTTTTCTCCTGAGGCCACGTGGAAAAACTGAACAACGCGTCCTATTTCTGTCAGCTGCTGCCCAATTCGCGTTATTTTGTCAACCGTGTTGGCAATGGCTGCAGGTCCACCTTTCGCTTTTTTGATCCAGGCAAGCGCAATCCTACTGTCACTGACGATGTTAATGCAAAACTTCATGTGTGACATTTCGGCTTCAACAGTCTCTAGCAGCCTCAGACCCATAAAAATGGCTTGTAACTCCAGCTGAGGAATTGTAAGTTGGCGTTTCAGAGACGCTAACTTGTGTTTTCCACTGATTATAAACGAAATTTGCTTTTGGGAATCTGGCTGAAAGTAAATGCACGCTGCCATACTGATGGAACTTGCATCTGAAAATACCCAGAGAGTACCTTCCGATTCATCCTGTTTTCCTGCCAGTCGAGGAATTTTCACCGACATTCCCTCAATTTCGTTACAGGATTTTCTCCAGCGGCTGGCAAATTCTTGCGGCAGAACTTCATTGTACTTGGGAGTTATGGTACCAGCTTCTCTACTCAGAAGTTTCATTTGTAATATTGCTGGTTGAACCATGCCGATCGGATCATAAACAGATCCAAGTTGCTGCATTACCGTGCGTCTGGTAACCTGCTCTGTCTCAGGCAGACAAATTGTTGTCTGATAGCAATCTGTATCTGTGTTGTATTTTACTCCCAACAGTTTGCTTTTTCCAAATTTTCCTCTGTCTTCTTCAGGAATCAGTTCATTGAAATTTTTGTCATTTGAGGCGAATTCTCTCAAATTCATTCCAATCTCTTTGAAAATCGCTTTGCTCTCTTTGTATTTCTAGAATGCTTCTTCTGTACTGTTTGCTGTCAGTAGAATGTTGTCCACGTACACATGTCTGAGTATTTCTTGTGCGATTGGCTCTTTTCGCTCTGACAGATAAGCATACAGTACCATGTTCAAAACGCTTGGTGAAGCTGTGGTTCCAAAAGAAAGTCCCAAAAGGAACATTCTGAGAACATAAATATTTTCCCGGGAGACAGGTTTTGTTGGGTCTCGAATCCACAGAAAGCGGCACAGATCTTTGTGTGTTTCTGCCAGCCTGATTTGCGTAAACGCGGCTTGTAGGTCACAGGTAATTAAGATCGGGTGAAACCTGCTCGCCACTAGAACATCGTGAATTTTGGTAACGAAACTTTCGCCGGTGTGCAAAGTGTCATTCAAAGAGAGTTGTCCTTTTCCCTTAGAGGAGGCGTTGAAAACTATGCGCAGAGGGTTTGATTTTTCAGGTTTCCAGACTGCGGAGTGAGGCAAGTAGAACGTCCCGACCGAATCTTCAACGGGTTCATTTACAATTTCGACTATCCCTTTAGCAAGATAGTTGGCTAACGTTTTACTGTAGTGCTCAATCTGTTCTGGGTGTTTTTCCAAATTTTCCTGTAACCTCTGAAGACACCGGAAAGCCACATTGTAATTGTCGCTCAGATTTTTAATATTGTCTTTAACAGGAAATGGCGCTACTGCGTAACCTTTGCTGAAGTCAATCTTCTCTTTGTACTCTTCGTAGAAGGCTTCTGCTTTGTTGCCTTTCTCAAACTCATGCAATCTGAATCCAATACCCTCTAATTCAAACATCTCTTTGACCATCTGTTCTTCCGATTTTTCAATGTCAGTCACATCTAAAACCGTGTTTGCAAACTCCACTGTGGTAGACGGTGCTTCTGTAGCAGTGTCTCCGCACCCGTGCAATGCGTGGCTTAGGATAGTGCGGGCCACTCTGAGTCCTGATGGGAGTTCAGCCGCTTCAGTCTGCTGGACAAAATATTTAAGCAAATCTTGTCCAATAATGACGTCTGGTGAGTGAGCACCACCATCCGTACGCGTATTCACTCCCATGATCAAATTGTCGTTTAGGAACTGTACGTCTTCTGCGCTCAGACTGACCGAATTGAAGGAATGAGTCAAATATGGCTTGGTGCGCACATTCACAAAGGTTTGAGATCCGAATGTAGTTTGTATCTTGAGTTTGACCGATTTACTCTCGAATTCTTCGATCATTCCTCCAATACCGGCCACTTTGCAAATTTCAGTCTTGTGTGACTTCATATTTAACTTTTCGGCAACTTCTTCGCGGATCATGCTAAGGGAAGCTTCACTGTCGAAGAAAAACAGAAGGGGTTCATAATTTCCTGAATTTTGATTTTGAACAAAACCAGTAGCTGTCATTAAAACCACTTGCTGCTGATGACCGGAAGTGATTTCAACTGCATTGGCGGACTGATGAAACTGTCCGTTAGGGTTCTGACTGTTTTGATTTTGCTGCAACGGAACCCAATTATTCATCCTTCCCTGTGTGTTTGTTTGCTGCGGTCCCCAATTGTTGGGTCTACCGTTTCCCTGCTGGTTTTGTTGTCTGGGACTGCAATTGTTTTGTCTGGGTTGTCCCCAACCGTCCCCTTGCTGCTGGGAAAGTCCCTGCCCTCCGTTTGGCGGCGGATCTGGCGGCCTTTGTGCCATCTGTGCGCCTGGCGGCTGTCCCATTGCGCCGTTAGACTGTGAGCTGAACCACAATTGGGAAGGGCCACAGATGCTGGGGTCATGCAAATAACCGCAAGTGAGACATTTGCTTTTTGACGGGCAGAATTTTACAGCGTGCCCCTTTCTAAAGCAAATACTGCAAAGTTTACTTTCCTTCACAATATTGAACCGTTCCGTACCGTCGGAAACGTTGCGTTATTGTTTGGGATCGTGTGTGCCACGTTCACACAATGTGCAGGTTTCCTTACTGCGCCCTTGGTTTGTCCCGGTTTGACTGTTGGGGTTGTCGTTGCGTCCATTAGACTGCTTGTTTTTTGTGTTTTTCGCTTTTTCATCTGAGCAATCTTTTACTGCATCATTGACTTCCAAAGCAGACTCAATTTCATTTTCTAGGACCTCTAAGAAATCTCCAACAGTCATGTTAATGTCATCTTTTGTGTCTTTGACGACTGGTCTCATAATGTATTTTGGGAACTTTTTCCTGATTGTGTCCACAATGAAAGGGTTGCAGGAACCGAGGACATCAATGTGAGTTGCCTCCATCTTATTCAAAAGTGCCCTAATCTCGTCCATCGTATCGGAGCATGTCTGCGGGCTTTTCGTGGCAGCTGGCAGCGCGTTCAAGGCCGATATGATGTCTGTTCTCTTTGTTCCCGCGCGTTCGTACTTGCGCAAAAGTTGATCGATAATGCGCTGGTAATTAGCCGCGTTGACCTCGAAACTATTGATGAAAGTCAGGGCCTTACCCTTCATTGATTCGCGCAAATAAACCAGCTTTTCTATGTTCTGTAGAAACGGATCATCATGAACCAAGGCTTTGAAAGCGGGCCAGAAGAATGTGAAATTTTGTGCTTTTCCATCAAAAGTGGGGATTTGAATCTTTGGCAATCTTGTGGAATGCGCCCTGGCCGATCCCTGTTGAGGCTGCTGTGGCTGCTGTGGCTGATGTGGCTGATGTGGCTGATGTGGCCTGTGCAGCTGCTGTGACCTGTGCAGCTGATGGTGTTGAACAGGCGTAGTATAGGCCGCTGAATTCATTCGCAATCTCGCTGGGTTGCGCCATGTCAGTTTGGGTCCCGCAGGGGTTTTGTAATTTAGCAGAGAGGTAAGCGTGAACGTAGAATTGCTGCGTGAATCGACAAACGTAGGAGTCGGTGGTCGGCTACCATCGTCGCGTTGGGAAGGCGGTCCATTCGCCTCGGCAGCACCTGGATAAATCTGAATGTGCATGTTTTCATCCATCTCAAAATGGTGTCTCTCTATGTTCCCATTTTGTTCATGCCCTTGCGGTTCATTTTCCCTCAAGTTTTGTACATCCATTTCCTGGTGATTTTCTACCATTTCATTCCCATTTTGCTCTTGGGGTTCGACTTCCACCTCGTTTCCAAACTCTGTCAACCTTCGCATTGTGTTCCGGACGCATCTGAGCCTTTTAGTCAGCCCATATTTTAGCTCTTCTGCATCACAAGTTAACCCAAAGCAGTGCTCAACTATCTCTGATTCTTCCTTGGGCGGGTTCTTTTTGAGCCCGTCAAGTGTTTTTTCTACCATCCCTTTCAGGTCTGCTATTTGATGCGATAGAGCCTCGATTCCGTCCACAAGCTCGCCCTCGAGTGAGATACACACATCCATGCAGGCTTCTGGGTCCTCTGGGTAATCTACAGGAATCGCTTTTTTCTTGAGTGAATCGATGTGTTCTTGTAAGGCTTTTTCCTTCTTTTTGAGGCAATTGTAGAACAATGGTGTTCCCATTTTCTGTTGTTAATCCTCACTGATCGGGTTTCTCCCGAATATTCTCTCAGTGCACCTGGTTTTTATTCCAGGACCGGGGAAATTCCTTCCCGGAGGCGGTAATTACTTCGCCTTGGCGGATTAACCTTCGCCAGAAAATAGGTAGAAACAAGAGACAAGAAATAAAGAAAGAGAAAGGGGCCCGGGTCTAACCGCGGACCGATGCACCAAAATGTAGCGGACGCCACTCACACTACACTCAAATACCTCTAAACCTCTCCCACTCTCAATCCTCCTCTCTCTCACTCACTCACACACCAAGGGAACCAACTGCAACAAACGGGGTTTACTAGTAACCTTGCACCACGAACAACACAGGACACTGCCGCAGCCGGCCGATCGAAGAGGCGGGGCTTACGGAGAGCGCTCTGCGGCGACAATTCTTCTGACTATCAAAAAAAGTTCTGCAAAGGAGCTTATAAAGCCTTTTTTTCAAACCAAACAGTTTTTTGTCAGTTGTACAAAAAATTTTAAGTTTTAGTTTATTTTGATTCTATTTATCACGGAAAAGAAACACGATAAGATCTCAATTTTTTAGTGGAAAACATTGGAAAACTTGAAATTGAAAAGAAAATCTTTTTTTTGGTATTTTTTCTTTAAGAACTTTTAGAACAAAACTTCACTAAATTCTGTTGAAAACTCAATGCTGAAATTTGAGATTCCAAAGTGAAAGAAAACTAAAACAAGAAAAGCCAAAAAAATAGGTAAAAATAATTTTTTTATCACTTCCAGAAGCATTTGAATAAACTCTATTGCAAATATCGAACAAAACCACCTTACATTTTGAACCTATCGTCAAGAAAAATTATTGCTATGCAAAAGTATTTGTTGAAACATTTGAAAAAAAAATGTTTTTGACAAAATTGAAAGACGACAAGTTTGAAAGCCTGGTGTGCAAATAGAAAGAACACTCTTAGCTATTGATGCGATTCTGCAATTTTCTGCAATTTAAAAAAAAACAGTTTGAAAAAATGTAACAAATAGCAGTTTTTTGTCAAAGTAAAAAAAAATGAAAAAAAAATTTTTTTTTTAAATGTTCTGTCTTTGAAATGTTACACCCGGTGCACAAGATAACGAACTCTCAAACAAAAATAGTTCTTTTGCCGTACTGAAAGCTATCTAAAAGAGCAATAATTCGTTTTTTTCAGGCAAAAAATAAAAGCCAAAAAAAAGAAAAATGACCATGAAAATGACATTTTTTGACTATCAAAAAAGTTCTGCAAAACAGTTTTGTTTAGCTGCTATTTTAAAGAATCACGCAACTGTTTTTGTTTGTTTTACATTAAATTTTTCAGTTTATTTTGTTTCTATTTCTCACGGCGATGTGTAACAATAAAAGGCTTGAAAAAACAAAACGACAAGATCTAGAAAACGACATTGAAAAACATTCAAAACATTAATTTGGAAATCTATTTATTTTATTTATGATTATTGTTTTATGTAAGAACTTTAAGAACCAAACTTTACTTTGAGATTCCAAAGTTAAAAAATTCAAACATGAAAATCCTTTGTTATAAACTAAAACTCTGCTGAACATATTGAAGAAAAAACACCTTACATTTCGAACTTACAATAGTTGAAACATTTGTGTAAATAAAAAAATAGGTTTTTTTTACAGAACATGACAATTTTAAAAGCCCGCTGTTTTAATAGAAGGCTAAAGTGAAAGACACATAACTTTTGCTTGAAGTGTTTTTGCGATTTTCTGCTATTTTGAAAAAAAACGGTTTTTCATTGTTCACAACACACAGTTCACATTCCGTTAAGTGCTGTGTAAAACTAAATGCTAAAATTTGAAATTCTCGAATATCAAAGTAAAAAATAAACAAAAATTGAAATTTTAAAAAAAATGTTTTATCGTTGAAATGTTACACCGGGTACACAAGATAACCAATTATCAAACAGAAATTGTCCTCTTTCCATACTGAAAGCTACCCAAAAGCCGAAAAAAATGATGAAAATAACATTCTTCTGACTATCAAAAAAAGTTTTGCAAAGCAGCTTATAAAGCTTGTTTTCTGTAAAATCAAACAACTGTTTTTTTTCAGTTTTACATAAAATGTTAAGTTTCAGTTAATTTTGTTTCGGAAAAAAACACGATAAGATTTTGCTTTTTAGTGGAAAACATTCGAAAACTTGAAAAAGCATTTTTTCTTTTTCTTTTTTGGTGAATGGTTAATTTAAGAACTTTCAAAACAAAACTTATGTATTCCCCACTAAATTTTGTGTAAAACTCAATCCTGAAATTTGAGTTTCTTGAATGTCAAAGTAAAAAAATAATCAAACCAAAAAAAAAAACTTTTCTTTTTTTTTTAAAAATTTTCGGCACTGGAATGTTACACGAAGTACTGACTGACTGGAATTTTTAATAAAACGTGATAGGCTCGGCTCGTGTGTCTGTTGAAAAATTTAGAAAAAATTTTCTCAACAATCGGCTTTTCAATATTTGAATAAAGATTTTTTTAATGAAAAAATGTTTTGAACGGGATTTTTGTGAAAATTGAATTTCAATTTTTATAGCATATGGTGAGTTTATTGCAGCCATGTAACAATTCCATAACCAAATTTTGAAAAAAAACGAAAAAAAAAACGAAAAAAAAACGAAAAAAAAAAGAAAAAAACGCTACTTTTTTCAAATGTGTTAGACACTAAATATTTTTCAATAAAAGTTACATATGTAAAATAATTTTATATTCCGTAGATATTTCAATTTGAAGCAAGAACTAAAAGAAGTTTTCTTTTTTAAAGATTTTCGGGTATACAATTTCAGTGACGAAATTCGCAAAAAATATTTCAATATGAGAAAATACTTTAAAAAAAAATATTAGACCGAAATAATTTCAAACTGAAAACGAAAAAAGCGAATTGTTAGGAAAAAAAAGCTGAAAATGAAAAAAGCGGCTTTTCTTCCGCCAATCAACACTTTTCTGCAAAAGTCGGTTTAAAAGCCGTTTTTCAACAGTCAGCTCAATTTAACTTGCTAAATACTGTTTTCTTTTCAATAATTTTGACTTTAAGTTTCACTCTTATTTCACAAAAACATCATTTAAACTTTGTCTGATATGCCTTTTTTATCTTTGCGATCTTGTATAAAAATTTTGAAATTTCGAGAAAAATCATTCATCATTTAATTACTAGAGAAAAAGGTTTCATCAGGCAATGTTCACTCACTGAAACAGACAATTGGACTCGAAAATTGAAAAACCTTTTTTTTTTAAATTTTTTAAACTGTTTTCCACATACAATGTATAAAAAGGCGTTAAACAAATATAGTAAACCAAATTTTAAAAAAAATTGACAGAACCCGGCTATTCTTTCGACAATTCGACAAAATTGCCTTTTTCAACCTTCTTTTAACATTCTTCTTTTTTTGCCATTTTTGACTTTAACTTTAAGTTTCAATTGATTTTGGTTTTTTTTCTTATAGAGATCACTTCGCACAGTTGCAAAATCTGGTTTATTCATCGATTTTCGTGAAAAGCCTAGGCTTGATTTACTGGAGAAAAAAAGTTCGTCAAAATTTAGCCTTTTGCTGAAACAGACAGCTGAACTCAATTTTTGAAAAATCAGTTTTTTCAGTATAAAATTGTTTTCTTAAAAAAGCCTTTTACTACTATCTAAAAAAGTCCTTTTTTATTTGATTGTAATGAATTTTACGGCTGCGATAAAAATTTGCAGCTAGGTCTTTCGCGAATTTTTTATACTGAGAAATAAAAAAAAATTACCAATTTTTAAAAATTAAGAACGAAGTTTTTTTTAAAGAAAAATTGTTTGAAATCCATATAATTAAATTTAGAAACGAAATCCCACATGCTCCAAAACAATTTAGTTTTAATTTATAAAAATCACTACTTTTTTCAATCGTGTACAGTGTGTAAAATTCCAGTGACGAAAATTGCAACAACAAAAAAATGAATTTTTGAAATATTATGTTTAAAAAAAATTATTGAAAAAAATTTGAAGCTGTGAAAGCAAAAATCGATTTTTCAGGCAAAATAAGTCGAAAAAAAAAGAAAACAAAATAGGAACAAAGAAGACTTTTTTGACAGTTTTTCCCCCGAAAAAATGTAGAAAAAACCTTAAACTACTTAATTAAAAATCCTTTTGTATTTGATTGTAATAAAAGTTTCGACTGCAAAAAAGATGACAAAAAAACTAGCGACATTTTGAAAAATGAGAAACAGAAGAAAAACTAACCATTTTTTTTTTCGAAATGAACAATTTTATTTTACAAAACTCATTTATTGAAATACAAAAAAAAGCAAATTGCTGGGCAAAAAAGCTGAAAATTAGAAAAACGCGGCTTTTTTCCGACTATCAAAACTGATCTGCCAAAACCCTTTATTTTAACAATTATGTTACTGTTTTCTATTCGCTCTCGATTACTTTAAATTTTGACACAAAAATTTTAAAAAAAAATTTTGTTTTTATTTTTATTTTTTTTACAAACGGTATATACTCTAGGGCTGTTCCCTGAACCGCCAAAATCGTTTTTATATCGTCTTTAAAAGGCTTCAAACTAATACAATAAAACTTTGTTTGTATTTGTAAACGCAGTATTTTTTACAAGAAAAATTGTTTGCAAAACATATAAGGAAAATTTAAACACAAACTCCCAACTGTCCCAAAACATTTAATAAATAAAAAACATGTGGAATTGACAGAATGTTTGCCTTTCCCAAAAATGTTTGCCGATTAAGAAATATGTCTAAAAAAAGGAGAATTTGTACCAAAAAATTAGCTGCAAAAGCAGTAATCGATATTCCAGGCAAAAAGCCGAATAAAAAGGAAAAAAAAAGACAAAAGGCGCCTAGTCATACGGCAATCGAAAATATTCTGCAAAAAAGGCTTTTCAAAAAAGGCTCTTAAAGAAATCACTTTGCACAAAAAATATTTGAAAAACAAGACCTCAGTTTATATAATTTAATTGCTACGATTAAATTGAAACATCGTTTTTTGTAATCTCGGCCAAACTGTAATTTAGACGTTGTGAAGGTGCATTACACTGAGGCAAAGGCATCAAATAATGTCCACGCACTGAAACAGAAAAGTTCAACTCGCAATTTAAATTTTTTCCTTTTCAAATTGTTTTCAATAATAAAAGGCTGTTAACAACTATATTAAACAACCAAAAAAAGAAGCAGAAAATAGATAAAAAATTACAAATAGCGGCTATCCTTCCGAAAATCAAAAAAATATTCCCAAAAGAAGCTTTTATTTACATATGTTTATTTGTATTTTTTGCCATTTTCGATTTTAACGTTAAGTTTCAATAGACTGTGGCTTTATTTCTTAAGGAGATCACTTCGCACAGTTGCATAACCTATTATCTTTTGAAACTTCGATTTTCGTAAAACTCGAGCATTCGAGCACGTGCTGATTAGAGAAAAAAATGTTCTTGTAACTTTGAACTTTCGGTGAAACAGACAACTGCAATCAAAATTTGAGATTTTTTTCATAAAAATAAACACAATTTTTTTTTTACAAAATAATTTGTTTGAAAACCGTTTTATATACTTTAAAAAATTAAGCTTTAAAAAAATTTTAAAATGGAATCCCACCTGTTCCAATACAAAATTCAAATACATTGAAGTCGTGTGAACAGCTAGAGAAATTGGTTCTAATCCGTCTTCTCGAAAACTCCTTTGGGCTTTTGTAACATTGAAAGAAACACAAAACTCTTCTCCATATCGTTCGGATTTTATTAAAACGGCGTCTTTGCTTACAAAAGGTGAAGTTGAATTTTGTGAAGTTTGAAATGAGAAATACGAGTAAGAAGGAGATAACCGTAGATTTCTGAAAAGAATAAAGTTAATTTTAACTTTTCCGAAACTTCAAGAAATTTTCATTGAAACATGAAAATGTTTCATGCATGCAACTTTTGGAGCAAAATAATTTTTTTGCAACTCATTTTTTTAAAACTTTGTTTAAATTTGTACTTTATGATTTTTTAAAAAGCATAAAAAAGTTTTACTACTTTATAAACCAAAATGAAATTTTGAAAAATATTTTTAAAACTTAGTTTTTTTGTGACAGGGGGTTCGTGGTCTAGCGGTCTAAGGCGCGGCTACCACTCGAAGGGTCACAAGTTCGATCCCGCCCCGGGTCAGCCTACTACGCTTCGGCGAAGGTACAGTGGGTGGTAGACGAGTCTACGAAAGTAATACGCCTGGAGAAACGTTGGCACGCCAGGAAGAGAGCCTCAACCCCGCCACCGGGCTTAGCCGTTGGTTCCCGCAGGTACTACAAACCTTGATACGGGGGAAACTTTACTTTACTTTACTTTTGTAACATAGTTGAATTCTGAAAATAATATATTGTTCAAATTTTCTAATTTACAAATCACAAAATTTCTATTGTTTTCATGCAATGTAAATTTTATAGCTTTAAAATTGTGTAACTTTGTGTTATAAAATTGAATGCTTACTTTTTTTTTGAAAAAAGGAAAACGTTTATAAATCAGCCAAATAAATAAGTGGGTTGTGTGCTTCTAGGCAAACTTAACAGTTGCTAATTTTGCCGTGTACCAGTAATTTTACCATGTGCTCTTCACGAAAAAACATCCTTTGTTATATTAATTGGTATTATGTTAATTTTTTTTTTGTTTATTTTAAAAAGTATAAAAATAAAATGTCACCTCTCTGGTTTGTTAATTTTATAATAAAAATTTTTAAATCATTTCTAACGGTTAGCTGCAGATATATCCATTACAAAAAAATTTCTTTACAAAATACAACTCCAATGTTTTTTTAAAGCAACATTTTGCTACCCAGCTGGTTTTCAAAGCTGGCTGGCAAAGAAAAAAATTTTTTCTTTCAAAAAATAGCCTTCCTTTTTCAAATTTTGCTAAAAAAAATTTGTAAAAGTAATATTTTAAGAAAAAAATAAAAATTCGATGTTTCATTGTTCTGTTATAAAATTTATCCTTTTCAACTTTAATTTATGGATATCTGCCCGTTCATAAAATGAAGATAATTTCACATACAAAAGAAAACCTCGCAAAAACGTTTTAACGACATATTACTTTCCAGGCCGAATTGTTTATAAAAAAAAATCCGGACTTAAAAAAGTGTTTCTAAATGACAGTTTCAATTTCATTTTTTGCTCACTGATTGTTTGAAAAATCTAGAAAGTTTGAAAAATTACAAATATATAATTGGGTTGTGTGTTTCTGGGTGGTTAACAGTGGCTAAATTTGCTAATTTGACTAGATTTTTAAAAAAAATTTGTTTGCTGAATAAAAATTCTACCCGGAATTTTTAGATGGCTGTTTTTTATTTATTTAATTTATAAAAAAAACTTTTGTTTAAAAAAATATGTACATTTTTAGCGACAATAATTGTAAGTAAATGTGACAGTTATAAAAACACTTTCTTTTTAAATTAACGAAAAACTTTTTCAGCATAAAAATTACTTGTCATGCCGAATTACATAAATTTTAAATTTACACGGTTTTACAGAAAAATTGTTTATTAGTCAAATGTTTCCCAAAAAAACCTATTAATTGTTAGTAAATTCGATCAATGTTTCAACAAAACCTTGAATTTTTCAATTTTACTTTGCATTAGTTGTTAAAAAAATGATGTGTCAAGACGTAACCAAACCTTAATAAAAAAGCCAATATTCCAAAATTCCCAAAGTTCAAGCGATAGTTTTTAACCATTTTGCGAAAAAACAATAAAAATTTGAAAAATGTACATTTTTAACACATTGAAAAAGTTTTAGGACTTCTGTATTTTTTGCTTATTACCGTAACCAACCGGGATTCCAATAACATAATTTAGCAAATAAAAAACACAAAAATTTAAATGACATTTGAAACAGAAGAAAGACTATTCAATCTCTAATATCTATCTTTAATAAATAGTTACAGATTTACCTTTTTTCAACTTTAAAAAACTTTCAAATGAGTTTTGAAACAATCTTTCAACGTAACATCCGTTTTTTTTTTTTTTAAATTTTTGCTTAGTTTTTTTTAAGTACAACAATAAAAACTTTATGTGCTTCGCGAATTTTCCAAACTTTTTTGAAACAACATTTTCCTGTCCAGGCCGTATTGCGTAGAGGTAAGTAGTATTGTTTAGGAAATGTAGTCTTTTCAAAACACCTTGGCAAAAAATTGGTGGTTTTGATTTATAATTGCATGATTACGTTTTAAAAGTAATCTTATTATGTTCATTTAATTTAATTTAATTTTTTTAAAAAAGTTAATTGAAAGGTTTTAGGTTCAAAGTTGCTTATTGGTCAAGTGTTCAAATGAACTATTTTCTGCTTATAAAACTTTTCAAAGTTTCAATGTCAGCTTGAATTTTTCATTTGCAATGTATGCAAGTCATGTGGCAGCATACAAAAAACATGAAAATCAAAAATTGATAATATAAAAACGCTTTTTTCCACTTTTTTTGCTATTAAAACTGTTAAAAAATTTAACTTTCATATAACTTTAAAAAATATCTTTTACATTTTTACTAATACAATTTTTAATAAAACATTTCTTGTTATGAATATAGGGTTTTTTTTGAAAAGCTTTTTTTGAAAAGTTTGTTTTTGCTTTTTGCTAAACATTTAT
Source organism: Oscheius myriophilus (assembly GCA_964057215.1). Lineage (NCBI taxonomy): Eukaryota > Metazoa > Nematoda > Chromadorea > Rhabditida > Rhabditidae > Oscheius > Oscheius myriophilus. The sequence continues at coordinate 1,161,381 of OZ059905.1, read as the reverse complement.
ATACCGTACTCGCTATTCCCGTGACAAAATGTAGATGATAAAAACACAAAAAATATCAATGGACATTTGGAACTGTAGAAAAAACTATTCTGTCTTCAATCTTAATCTTAAAATCAATTTATTTCTTTTACACGTGGTAACTTCGTAGCACCGTTTATAAAGCTTTGCAATAAAAGTTTCGGTTTTGATTTTTATTACACTGATTGTCTGAAAAATCTTTTTTTTTCCTTTTATGTTTTTGTTTGTTTTTTTTTTGTTGAAAATTTCTACGCACAATTTCATTTTACATGTTATTTGTTTTGTTTATATCGGGTCGTTCGCCTGTTTTATTATCCTTTTTTTTAAATGTTTGTACAAATTTGAGCAGCATTACTCGTGTTTAAAAAACAATTATTTATTTTAAAATTTATTCAATGTTGCAAAAACTGCTTAAATTTTTCAATTGCAATTTGTGCAAGTCATATGGCAGCACGCAAAAAACCTGAAAATCAAAAGTTGATAATTGAAAAATGCCGTTAATACTAAGATACAAAGTTGAAACCCTAGTTTGCCGCGTTCACCATTTTTTTTAAAAACACATATATATATATTAAAAAAAAACATCAGTTTTTGTAACATTAAATCTAAGTTTTTGGAAATGTGTTTTTTTCCTTTCTGCTAAACTTACTTATACTGTAAATCCAAAAATTTAATAAAAAATAAAAACATACAAACATTTAAGGGGTATTTGTAATACAAGGAAAACTATTCTAAGTTTAATACCTTTTTCAACTTTAAAAAACCATTGAAAGGAGTTTTCAAAGAATCTTTTTTGCAACGAAACAATTCTTTGTTTTCCAATTTTTTCTTTGATAGTTTAAAAAAAATGTGCTTAGCCAAACTTTTTTTTAAATAACATTTTACTTCTCACGCCGATTTGCATTTATTTGAATAGTTTAGTTTAGAAAAGATATTAAAATGTTACAAAAAGTGTTCGGTTTTGATTTTTATTTCACCCGCTGACCGAAAAATCTGTGTGATTCGAAAATTTATAGGTACAATTAAATTTTACATGTTATGTGTATTATTAATATATTTTTTTAAAGGTTTTCGGTTTACATTTGTTCATTAATCAAGTGTCCAAATTTGTTACTTTTTGTTAAATTTGCTTCAATGTTTCAATAACAGCTTCAATTTTTCAATTCAGTTCGGATCAGTTTTGCATTAAAACAGAACAAACTTGTAAATCCAAAGTTATAATTGAAAAATGTCAAAAATCCTAAAACAAAAAGTTGGATCGGTAATTAAAGCATTTTTTAAACCAATATAATTTTTTGGAAAAAATGCAAGATATACTTTTGTAAAGTTTTTTTTGTACAAAAATGTCCATTGGTCAATTAATTGATCAGAGTATTATATATTTGAATACAGAATGTTTAATGTCTCAATAACTTTTTTAAATTACACCCCGTATTAGTTATGAGACGTAACAAACCTGTAAATTAAAAGTTGATAATTGAAAAATGCCAATAATCCTAAAACACAAAGTTGAAGCGGTAGTTTGCGGCGCATCGGGGTGATTTGCGAGGAAACACGTCGAAACAGGTAGGTTTAATTGGACGGCGCGAGGATTTTCGGAGGTTGGGGGAGGGAAAAACAAAAGCGAGGGGTTTGAACTTTGAAAAATGCGAGAATTGGAAAGATCATCATCAAATTTAAAAGTTGTGCAAGTTTATGTAATTGCGATGGTGAAATAGGAGATATCCATTTTGATTTACAGAAAAGAAAACATAACAAAATTGTTTTTAGCCGAAATCTTTTTGTTTTAGAATTTTGACGAAACATGAACGTGAATGCTGCTGAAAATGCTATAACTTTGAAAAATTCTATAGAATTTGAAAGATGATAGTCATGCATTGTCAACTTCAACATTTATGCAAGTTTTCGAAATGTGCGACGTACAAATTTGAAAATTCCTATTTTGATCAAATGCAAATTTGAGGAATTGTTTTGAACCCAAATCTTTTTCTTTTCTGATTTTCACGAAACATGGACATGAATGTTGTTTAATTTTTTTACAAGTTTTGCAGAAAACACCTTTTCAAATTTATATCATTCAAATGAAAGTCTTTCCCGGAAGACGAAGCTTTGATATGATTTAAATTCAATTTTGAAAGTATCACGAAAAAGCAAAAGGCCTAAAAAAGCGCAAAAGGCCTAAAAAAGGAAACTATTTTAATTTTAATGAATCCAACAGAAAAATGTTTTTAATTATTGTATTTGTCCGTTGCGTTAGCGAGAACAGTAACTTTACCACACCTGCAATTTTCCTATTTTTTGAAACACTAAGACGATTTAGTAGCGTAAATTGTGTAAAAAAATAGCTGTTGATGAAACTACTTCAATCGTGATTTTTGTTCTTTGAAAAAGTGGTTCTTTGTTCTACCGAATAATAATAATGCCATGCTGACCTTTTTAATCTGACGCAATAACATTTGAGGGAAATTGGAATAGTAAAAATGTTTTGCAAATTTGTTCGACTAATTGTCTATGCAAGCATGTTTCAATGAAAAACTGAAAATGTGGAAAATGCAAGGAGCGGTTCAGGTTAAAATTCCGTTTAAACAATTAAGGTTTTTTATTAAATTTTGAAACTCCGTTTTCCGATCTTTTTTTATTCGGATCGTTTTGTTTAGAGAAATGTTAAAGTTTCGTTGATTTTGGAAAGCAAAGAAAGAAAGAACGGTGAACTTACGAACTTAAACAGTTTAAAAATTTTGATTGCAACAATTTACCTCAAATCTATCGTATTAGTATTAGTCAAACAGTTTAAAAATTCAATAATAGATAAAACTAAATTCAATGTTTGCGTTCATAACTTTTGAATCATAAGTAGGTTTTTTTTTATTTCGATTTCAAAATCTAAACACCAGTTTTATATTCTTGGATGTCATTAATATTCAGTATTAAAACTGAAAATGTTTTGCAATAGTGAGCGCTTGAAACATGCTTACAAGCATGTTTCAAAGAGCTTGGGATCAAAAAACCAAATCAAAGAAAAAGGTTACAAACGAGGTTTTTTTAAAGCAAATCAAATTTTTAAGGTAAAATTGTTTTTAAAAAAAATAGCTTTAAAAATTAAATATGTGGAAATTATTCAAAAACAGAAAAAAGTAAATTGGCATTTATAAACCAAACAAGATTTCCTTTTTCTCGGCTGAATATTGTTGTGAAAATTAGCTTATTCGAATGTTTTTCCATGGTTTAGTAAAGGTTTCTTTTTAAAAGTTGCAGTAGCTTGTAGCAACTATAGGCAACCAAAAAGTTAATTTTAAAAGAACGTTATAGAAAGAAAAAAACTCAGCTGAGGTAGAATGACGTCGTCTGAGCTTTTTCTTGTTTCTCGAAGCGAATTTAAAAAATTCATGTTTCAAATTTTTTAAGAAGAACATTTAAAAAAAGTTATTACTTTTTTGAATTGGAGCAATTTACGTAATTTTAAAAAAAAAAAACGCTTTTGCAAAAAGCAATTTTTTAATCAGCGGAAACAAGATCTTGTTTCCCTCATCAATGCGACCTCTCGCTTGGATGTAGAACTGAATTGTTTTATAGTTGACCTAAGAAAACATTTTTACAATTGAATTTTTTCAAGACCTTTTTTATTTTCACGCATTCATAATATACAACTAGATAGCTGACACCAAACGGGCATCATGTCAATTTCGTTCAAGTATTCTCTGTTGATGATAGATTAGCATAAAATCGTAATATCAACTGAGAATAAGGGCACAAATTGGAATGATGCCCGTTTGGCGGCAACTATACAAAAATTGTATAAATTGTCAATTGCATTTATAAAACAAACAAGAGTTCCTTTTTTTATCAGCTCAATATTGTTGTAAAAATTAGATTATTCGAATGTTTTTCGATGGTTTAGTAAAGGTTTGCTTTTTAAAAGTTGCAATAGCTCGTAGCACCGATTTCAACAAAAAAAAGTTAATTTTAAGAGAACGGTTATAGAAAGAAAAAAAAACAAACCTAGGGTAGAATGTCGTCGTCTGGAGCCTTTTCTTGTTTCTCGAAGCGAATTTAAAAAATTTCTTGTTTCAAATTTCAACTAAGACATTAAAGATTGGAAAATCACTAGAAAACGGCGGTGTCACAAAACGAACCATATCTTTTTCTGGCAACAATGCCAAATTGTAAACTTCTTTTCAATTTGGAGAGTCAAATTAACCTCGCTAAACATACAGATTGTTTTTAGGCATTTGATACGCTTTTCACAAGGCAGTTGCCTTTATATTTTTTATATATTTTTTTTTCCAAATTTTGATTTAGTGAAGAGGATTGTTGAATACCGGCTGCACACTTTAACCATGTTTTGCGTAGACGCGTAACATACAGGTCAACGTAAAAAAAATTCCACAAAAACAAAATTTTTTTTTTGCGACATTTAAAAAAAGCGTATTTTTCTTCAAAAAAGTTTTCAAGATTATATTGTCAAACAGAAACACGTGAAATGTACCAAAATGTATAAAAACTTTTGACGTAGTTTTGACGTAGAATAGAATTTGAATAGAAATTATTCCATCTTGAATGAATCTAAGCTAAAATTAAAATGTTAGATAAAGCTTACTTATTAACAATTTGAAAAATAAGCAGGCGTAGAAGAGACCATCTTTCATTTCAAAATCAATTTTTATGCTTAGTTTAATAAGTTCATTTCAATTAAGTTTAAAGTAAAAAGTTTAATGAAAATGCGACGTAGAGATTTGAGGCCATATATTTCGGTTTCCACAACTTCGTGAACATTGTTATTTTGCCCAAATCTTGTTGTTTTCTGATTTTGACAAAACATGAATTTGAATTCTGCATATTTATGTTTTTGAAAGTTTAGCAGCTATACAACTTTTGAAAGATATTTCTTACTTAGAATTGAGAAACATGAAGTCGAAGTTTGGTAAATATTCGAACTTTGTTGTTTTTCAAATTCGAAGACCTTTGCTAAAAAAAAGTATAAGCGTGAAATAAAAAATTTCCGACGTTTACATTTTTACTTCAAGATTTTATATCAATCCTTAATTCGATAGTAATTGTAATTAATAAGTAATTACCGCAACGTTGAGAATGTTGTTTAATCACCCCGAAGTCAGAATCCCTTGTTGTTTTTTTTTTCAATTTTTCTTTGTAATTGAAAGATTTTGCAGAGAAATACAGAAAAAACAACACAAACAAACAACGACAAACCACACAAAAATTATCTAAATAAAATGAAATTAAAATTACTAATTTTTCTAAATATTTCTGTTCACTGTTTTATTCATATGCTATTATCGCAGCTTCCTTTTTTCACCAGTCGACGAGTTCGATACATCAGTAAAGTGTAATTTCCATAGATTCCACAATAATGTTCGGACTGGCCGTTGATCAGCCATCCCTGTTTGCATAGTCCGCTTGGCCAATTTGCTTAATCATTTTTCATTAAAATATGCTCTTCATCATTTCCAATATAAACGATAGCAAATGCCATTTTTTCTTCTTTCGAATTAAGAACTAACGAGTTTTGGAAACAAGGCTACAACAAGTGAGTTATTTCTGCCTACAACCGTTTATTTAACGCAACATAGTAACTCCTTCTTCATTGTAATTCTATATTGACTTGTCCGTGCACGTATCTGAAGCGTCCAGATTTTTTGTGTTTTTTCATGGATGTTGTAGTTTTAAACAACAAAGAAGACCATCACTAAGTTTTGTTGTAATTGATGTCGCGCACTGCCAAGCTAAAAAAGCAAGCCTATAATAAAACATCGAAAAACATTCAAATAATCTTTTTTAAAAAGTCTGAAAAAGGAAATGCTTTTTGTACTGAAAAAGCAATTACCAAAATTGTTTTTAGTTAAAATTTATTGTTCTTTTTTTGACAGCTCAGTACATATGGGGAGTTGAGTACAGTCAGCTGAGTACATTGAATATGGGGAGGAAATACGGCGAAAAGGGTTTGAACTTTGAAAAATGCGAGAATTGGAAAGATTATCGACATTCGTTTGACAAAATGTGAAATATGCGGATACCCGTTTCGATTTTCTGAAAAAATTTCAAACCATTGTTTTTAGGCCAGAAATATTTGTTTTCCGAATTTGACGAAACATGGCTGTGAATGCAAAACCGAAAACTTAAGGGAAAACAGCGGGGTAATGTACGGAAGAATTGTTCGGAAGAATCGATCTTGACATTTTCCTTTTTTTATTCCTAAAAATTTATGAAAGCCAAATTCTGTTTTATAAATTTGTGTCAATGCTTCCAAAACCCATGCCACCTAAAAATAAGAACTATCGAAAAAATTTCATTAATTTTTTCAAGAAATTGAAAATAGGGGTAACTGATCCTCCGCTGCGTACGATACAAACATTCTCCACTTTTAATTTATTTTTCAAAGATTTTGCCTTTGGAAAAAATTTGATCTTTACCTTTGAAAAAAAAATTTTTTTCAAAGGTAAAGATCAAATTTTAAAATGTGGGGGCCAAATTGGGCGCGCAAACTCTGTTTTTATTTTTTTCTCACAATTTAAAAGAAATGTTTCACACATAAATTCTAATGATTTTAATGACCAAAAAAATTAGTACTGGACAGCTAAACAAGTGTAGCATTTTTGAGAAAAAATGCTTCGAAATTCGACCTTCCGTCATTTTTTGTGCTTCAAAAACAGAAAACTTTTAAATAACAAACGAGATAACTAAACATGTATTTCCGTATTATTTTTTTTAATTCAAAGAATGCATAATTATGCGACCAAAAATTAAACATGGTATGCTATGCTTTAGGGAATTTACACCACCGTAGAACTTCACAAATATTGACGAACTTGACGAAACCGCAGTAAAACCCGCCATATTTTTTGTTTACTTAAAATAATACAGTGTTTATGACACGTCGGCTGAAAGCAGTGAGCCCCCTCCGGTCACAATAAATTTTTTTGTCTTTGATTGAGCTGAAACATTTATAGAGGGCTACCAAGAGCCTGTTTAGTTGGAAAATCACCTTGGTTTCGAACATAAAAATTCCACAGAGAAATAATGGAACGCATGTTCAAAGTGTCGTATCTCCTTTCAAGATTGTGCTATCAAGGTGCGGAAGGCTTTATTTTGTAGTCAATTTTGTGCTGATTAAAACTACTTCTGTGCTTTAAACTCGCCTTTAACTTTTAACACCTGAAAATTGCAGAAAACCTTTTCAGAAACAGCTTTTCTAGGTCCCATGTGTTCACCTTTACGAGGCGAGCACCGAGACTTCAATCAGTCGATTCTACGTGAAAGTCTGCCCGGAACAAAAACTAAAAACAGAAATTTATTGTTCATTTATAATTAAAAAATATCCGAAAAATACCAACTTTTGTGACATTTTCAAAAATTTTTGCCATCACAATTTTTGTTTCTGCAAAAATTTCGAAATAGTAAGAATAATAATGGTTTTAACGAATCGAAATTAATTTTAGTATCATGAAAAAAAATGTGAAAGCATTTTGAAAACATCTTTCAAAAATCGAATCGAGCACCGCAATTCAATTTTCTATTGCGAGAAGGTCTGATTTTGATTTTTAATGCCGATGATTTTTTCACTAAGTAACGTTTCCTGAAGAATCTAACAAGTTCAACTTGAAACATTTAAATCGTGTAAAACATGTTTACAACAGTAATTCCTGGTGATCGCCACCGCTGCTCAAGAATGTCTCACAGCCTATCAAAACTGAAAAACTACATAAATGTAAAAAAACGTAATTTTAAAAAAATGGTAAGTTTACAAACGGTTATAAATCGATTGCAAATTAGCGTAGTTTTCGAAAACAGCTTGTTAGATCAATGCGAGCAACACTAACTCCTCTCACTGATTGCAACTAACACCACGAGCACAAACAATGATATAAATTTAAAAAAAAAAGATTTTTTCAATACATTTTAAATTCGAAAAACAAACTTTAAATAGTTCTTTAGTTTCGCACTATTTGTCTCTTTATGAACTGTTCAACAAACTGAATTTTCGACAGTATAAATCGGGTTGAAAAAAAATGTAAAAAAGTTTTTTTTAGCTAAACTGCATGAATCGGAAGTGCTTTAAAATGGGCTGTTACGAAAACTTACACACTCATTGAATCCAACTTACAACATGAGCCTGAAACGGTGACGTGAAACGAGCCGGAAACGGTGACGTGACAAAAAAAGTCTTTTTTTTTAAATTTAAACTTGGGTAAAGTTAGCATTTTAAAGATGGTTTCGAAAATGTGTTTTAGCTTTTTAACAATCAAAAGTTGAAAAACAAATCACATTTTCACTAAGCTCTGAACTTGGTCTAATGTTTTACTAAAATTTGATCAACGTTGCAGTTAAAAACAGAAAACTTTTGTAAGTAATCAGTTTCTGAAGCAAACAATTTCAATCAATTTTGTTTAAGATTTCGGCCAAGCTGTTCCCTCTCCTTTTCACTGCTTTCAACATTTTCTACTGGTTCTACTACATTGGAAAGTCGGGCGTGATTCTGTAATTCTAAGACTACATATGCGGGTCTAAGTATCGATTCTCATATCCACAGACTCATTTGTACACAGCTTTTTTTCTAACAGTGCTAATAAAAAGTTTGTAATTTTTTCAATGTCAAAAAAGGTATAAACCTGGTGTTTAGAACGAACAAAGTAAAATGAATTTTACAAATTGGTGGTATTTATTTTTCTTCGAGTACTTTTTTATTATTGTTAGTTTTTGAGTACGAAATGCTTTTTATTCCAATTTTTTGGTTTTTTCTTTGTAGTTAATTTTTTTGGCCTAAAAGCAAACTTTATTCTCATACTACAGTAAAAATCAATAAAATGTTAAGTTGTTCTGTCTTGAATCAAGATTAACTGCTTGCTTTCACTAGTGTCTTGAAAAATGTGTTAAAATAAAAATACTCGTGGAAATAGACAAAAAAGGTTCCTTAAAATGTAACTTTCTATTTGTTCACACAATAATGTTTGTATTAAACGTTTTGGATAATTGGACCTATTTTGAAGTTTTTTTTTTCTAAAAATATTTCAACATCAGAAAACTTGTCAACACGAGTGTAGGGTTGACGAGAAGTATTTAACATCCAAGTACTTTAATTTTAAAAAAAATTGCTTTTTACATTTTAAAATAGACTCAGCAAGTTGCTGATTGTTTGGAAAACGATTGAAAGTTGGCGGACAGGGACAGCGCACATTTTTTCAAAGCACGATAGAACAGGATGATGGTTTAAAGAGGACGTTAAATTCCAAAAAAAAAATCAATCGACGCGTCTTGAGGAGCCAAAAAAGAATATCACCATTAAAAAATGAAAAAAATATCAAAACTGAATTGAAACTCTACAGTCAGTGGATTTTACAACACTTTCGCCTTATCAGTCTTGCCAAAGGGAATCACTACTGATAACTTGATTCAGCTCTTATCTGCGCCGCCATGAAGCTGAGCGTTTTGCTTTGGCTCTGTTCTCTTTCTTGTGTCTCTTGTACATTGATGTGTGCGACAGGTTAGGCAAGACCGTGTCGTAAATAACTTTTCTCTAGGATCTGGTTACATTTTTCAATATTGTGCTTCGGATGTTGAATGGTGCACAGTGTAGGTGTCACTACTTTGCGAAACAAAAGTGTTTAAACATTACTTTCTCTCAACAATATTAACTTGTGCGTTTTCAGTTATACTGTCAACGGAGTAGAAACCTATTCCTGCGGCGTTCCAAACAGTGTTCCAGCTGAATGTTCCGTGAGTAGGGTTTTAAGAGTTTCTGAGAGCATTGATCTTATCGCACCCCCTGCGTCGTTCACAAGAAAACAAGTTCCTCGATTTGGCTTAAACTTCAACTGCGGACCACATAGGAACTTTTAAAGGTGAAGGTCCGCGTTGGAACAAAATTTTGCTTTTGCAATAAATGCGTAGGTCTGATCCTCTGATTCTGGAAAGTAATTACCAATTACCAATTTTGGAGCAAAATGAACGTGCGCTTGAAGGTTTGGGGAAATTACCGTTTGAATCGCTCGTAGCGCTGGCCTCTTTCAGCGCTCACTCGCGCTCTCTAGTCGTTCACGTGCCCCGTTTGCAGTGTTTTTGCGCCCCTTTTGCAGTCGAATTTTCTAAAAAGGGTGTTTCAGAATTATGAAATCGAGATCTAATCAACAAAACGGTAATTCACGTTATTATTCATTATGAAATGAGTTTTTCATTTTGTTATGCAAATGATGTTGAAAAAGGTTGTAACGATTTTTACATTTTGTGGCATTGTTCCGCTGTGAAAACAGAAAATAACAAATTAACTTAATAAATCGTGTTTTTCGTCTCAGATTGTACTAAAGTTTCAGCCAAATCAAAGTCAATATTTTTTCTTGTGAACAAGGTCTACTGAATGGATGAGAAAACCTCTCTTAATCTTTTATTTTTATTTTCCAGTGCAATGGCTACAACGATGTTTTTGCTATGTCCAACTCAACCACACTGTATTGTTGTGACTCTATCGTCTGCAATGGGCCCCCTTTCCCCCCCTTTTACGAATTCTGCAATTATCAGTACATTCATTGCTTAACTGGTTTGTTTTTTTTTTATATAACTAATCATGGCAACATAACATAATGTTTCAGTTATATGTATTTAGACCAAGCTACGGACCGCCGGTTAATTGCAAACGACTTTAGATTGTGTGGTGACAAATTTTTCTTTTTTTCGATGAAAATCATTTTGAACAACCCAATTTCCCAGAAATATCGAAAGCAATTTGCAAATAATCTCTTTTGTCCTGTTCAAATGTTCAAATGCGAGCAAAATAGCATGTATTATTCAATTCTTAATTTTTTGTTTTTAATGTTTCAAAACTAAATATATTTACTATAATAGATTCTATTTACAAATGGTCCAAAATCATCACAAAAATTGAAAAGTGACAAAATTTTCGAAAAAGTGCATTCTATGCCTAACAAAAGTTATAATGGCTTAGAACAACTATTTAGACAAGATATGTTGACAATTCGCCCTTTTTTTCAGATGCCTGTTTTTAAACCAAAAATTGATGATTTTGGACCATTTTTTAATAGAAAACTTCAAATTTCACACGTATTACACTACATTTTTTCAGTTCTGAAGCACTTAAAAACGGAAATTTATTATGAATCAAATAAAACATTCTATGCTCGAATTTGAACTTTGAAAACAGGACAAGAAAAAAAATGATTTTTTGCGATTTTTTGATGTTTTGGGAAAAATGACTTGTTAAAAATGATTTACATTCTCTTCAAACAAAGAAAAAATCGTCAACACACGATTTAAAGTCGTTTCCAATCAACCGAGGGTCCGTAGCTTCTCTAGGAGTGGAGATAACCATTTACTGAACTTACGATATTAAAATTTCAAAAAAGTTCAAACATCCGAACGTTTGTTGGGTCTAGGGTCATCACATATTCGATTTTCAGCAAAATCTAAAGCATAGACTTTTTCCTCTATCAGAAAACCTGTCTTATCTCATATAATGACTTTTGACAACTTTTGGACCAAATCACATACATACTGTGAATGAATTCAACGACAATTGTCTAAAAGGCTCTGCACAATTTACTTTTAAAAACAGAAATATTTCCTGATGTGGGCAACATTAATAATCTTTTTGAACAGTTTTGTAAACATTTTAGTGACTAATATTGGTATGAATACGGGTGTCAACCACGATAACAGTAGCGACAACCTGGCAGAGGAAGATTGCTTTTACGAGAATGATAATGACGGCTATTGTGTTCTGTAAGTTTTGAAACAAACAAAAACTAATTTTTAAAACATTTAGCATTGAAGACCCGCCAGGAACTTTTAAACATAGTTGCGGAAGAGGGATGGGTTGTCAGGTAGTTTGATAAAACAATTTAAACTTTTCTGCAGTGTGAAGGTTACCAACCCAGAAGAAATGGATTTCAATACTGTTGCAAACTATCTGGCTATTGCAATGAACGTCTGCCGGTGTTCACTGGAGTTTGCGTTGGTTAAAAAAACTTTTCTTTTGTAGTCAATGATTAGACTGAACCTACTGAGCCTCCTCATACTCCGGCAACTATTCCTCCTCAACCAACAAAGCCAACTCTCTCTCCTTTCACCCCGCATGTCACACGACCTACAACAGAGACTCCAGAAGCTGCAACAAAGGGGACTTTGTTGTTTGGGTTGTCTTTGGTTACTGTAGGACTTATGAACATCATGTTTTGAACTGTTTTGTTCTTTGTTGTTTTAAGACCAATTTCTGTGGCCCCAGAAAAAGTCAATATCTTAGATTTTGCTGAAAATTGAAGAAGTAACGCCCTATTGCGTACGTATCCTAAACCATAGGATTTTCGTACGCAAATACGCGTCTGGTGTCATTTGCACAGAGCTAAAAGACCGAAATTGGGCGAAGTTGCATTGGCGACGACTATATACATTTCAAGACGCGATTTCAGTAAACATCGAGCAGAATCTCCCGCGAAGCGATATGCTAAAAATTGCTCACTATTTTGAGAAATTGGGTCATTATCGAATCCCGGTTCACGGTAGGGTACTCCATGCTAAGCACAAAAAAAATCCCAATTAAACTAGCAGGGTTGCAATCGATTCAAAATCAGATAATAAAAAATCTCTTTCTTTGCATCCAAATGGAAATAACGTTTAACCAAAACGTTATCAAGTCATAAGGAAACATTTTACTAATTTTGTAGAATAAAAAATATACTTCTTGAGCTCATAGCATATTTTAAGGTAAACACAAATTGACAGTTTCACAAGTAATTCAAAGCTGAACTGTGCGAAAATTTTGAAAAAAAAATATAGTTTCGATACTCTTCTTTTGGTCTGTAATTATCAAATTTTCTACCGCCAAAAAGTGACAAAAATTTTCCATGTGATTTTTTTAACGTTTAACGAAGACTGAACGTTAACTCGGGTTGCTTCAAATAATTCCGCTCGGGGTGAAACACAGAAAAGTTTTCATCTTAATTTGAAAATCAATTTGCGATTTGTTTCGATTTCATTTAATTTATACAGTTTATTTTACAAATTAGAGCCAACTCTTACGATCACCTTGTAAAAAATACAGAATTTTTTTTTGATAATTGAGCTATTATTTTTGTGCACTTAACTTATTTTTTTTATTCCGAGATGAATATTATTTATTATCTTTTCATCAAACGCAATACAGACAAAAGCAATTTCCGAATCATAATTCTGGCCGATTTTTCCAGAATAAAACCTTTTTTTAAATAAATATAGCTGGGTTTTCAATATTACATCTTAAACGGCTTTTTCTCAGTTAAAATTGTGTAGAAATTTGTTTAAGATTTTTCAACAAATAAAATTCATCTTTTCGCAATGAATTCAAATTTCTGTTGTTTTTAACTGTTTTCTACAAGTGAATAACGTATTAAAAAAAAAGAGAAAAAAATTTTTTTCAGCTGAATCAAAAATGTCTTCGCATTGGTTAGATGGAGCAGTTTGAATAAATTGTTTACAGGTAATTTTAAACGAGCCAAATATTTTTTAAATTGTTTTAAAAATTTTTTATAAAGGTTTAAACTGAAACGAGAAAGTAAAGATTGTTTTAACTTTGAGAAGGAAGAGTGACTAAAAATCGGTGTAGCTTCAAAATTTATGTCGAACATTGAAAAGCTTTTTTTAATGCTAATTTATAAAATTTTTCATTTTCGTTTAACTTGACCTATAAATTCCAACTTTAATGTTTCGTTTAGAAGAAAAAAAATTCTTACTGCCCTTATACTTGAAACGAATTCTCATTTTAATTATTATATTTAGCCACTTAAAAAAAGGCAACACTTAATTTTTTTTAAACAAAAGCTGGGTAGCGACGCCTAACCCGTTCAACGCCGAGCATTAACCTGGGTTGGGTCAAATAATCCCGCTCGGCGTGAAACACAGAAAAGTTTTTATTCAAATTTAAAATTAATTTGCAATTTGTTTCGCTTTGTAGCCAAATACAGATTTTTTTATATTCCGACATAAAAATATAAATTCCAACATAAAGAAGCTCGAATAATGTGAAAAGGTTTATGCGAGCAACATATGTAAAAGCAAATGGTTTTTACGAAAAATGGTTTTTTAAAGAATTGTTTTAAAAAAAATGAGGTGAGCCCACGGAGCCCAAAATTTAGTTCGATTTCTTGCGGGGGCGATACATGCCGTAGTTCTGGTCACACAAGCAAACGCTTTTACATGATTTGTTCATTTTCGCTACAATATGGAGAGAAGGGCGCAAAGCCTCCCACGATCCACCCCTCTCTCTCTCTCTCTCTTTCTCTCTTTCCCTCTTATTTCCCCCAAACTCTCTATCTTTCTCTCGATCTCTTTCTCTGTCCCCCAAACTCTCTATCATCCCTATTTCTCTCTCTCTCTCTTTCTCTCTCTCTCTCTCTCTCTCTCTCTCTCTACTAAAAAACTAAAAATAAACTTTAAAAAAAACTTTAAAAATACAAAAAAAAAACAAAAAAAATTTAAATGTGAAATAATAAATTTCCGACGTTTACCTTCTATCATCACAATTTAATATAAATTCTTCATTCAATAGTAATTTTATTTCAATAGTAAATATCACAATGCTGCAAATGTTGGGATACTATTTGCCCGCGGGCATAAAGTTAACCCCCCCAAGCACCCACGAAGTCAGATTCCCACATCTTCTTTCATTTTTTATAGTCATTTTGTTGAGAATGACTGAAAAAATGGCGAAAAAACAACAACAAACCACACCAGAAATATCTAAATAAAAAGTAATTGAAATTACCTTTTTTTAAAGTGTTTCTATTCACTGTTTTATTCTTATGCTATTATCGCAGCTTCCTTTTTTTACTAGTCGACGAGTTCGATACAGTAGTATAGTGTAATTTCCATAGATCCCACAATAATGTTCGGGCTGGCCCGTTGATCAGCCACCCCTGTTTGGGACTGCATAGTCCGCTTGGCCAAAAAAGAATTAAAACAAAAATTGCATTAAAAAAAGTTTTTTCAAGTACACCGAAAATTTTTCAGTTTATGTAAAATGCAAACTATCATGAATACAGTGTTGAGACTAATAAGGGTTGAGTTGGTAGTGACATAGAATTCAAAGTCGTTGTATTGGGCTTATATTGAGGAATTATAGTGATATGAACCTCTTGTAACAGAAAAATGTATATTTGGTAAGTTTGGGTTACTGTAGCCTGGGTTACGGTAATGGGTGCCCGCGTTACTGTATCTCACTTCAACGTCATCGAATTGAAAAACTTGCGCAGCGCCTTCAGACGGGGCTGCGTAATATGCCGCGACCCTTGTTTTTCGAACGATTTGAGGCAAAAAAACATGCGATATTAGCTACATCAGAAGGGAGTCCGGAGTAAAAATTTTGCGATTTATCGAATTAACGTCATCGAAGCGAAAAACTTGCAAAAGAAAAGTTGTAGCAAATTTATACCCTCTAACTTTCATAATTGATAGCTTTCAAGAATATTGCGTTTGAAAACCCGAAAAACATCAAAAACTGATAGAAAAAAGTGCGAGAAACAAGGAAAGGCTCCAGACGACGTCATTTTATGTCAGGTGAGTTTTTCTTTCCATAACGTTTTTGTAGTTATCGGTTATGCAAATTACTGCCACTCTGAAAAATCAAACCTTTACTAAACCATCGAAAAACATTCGAATAATCTAATTTTTACAACAATTGTCCTCTGAGAAAAAAAGGAAAACTCGTTTGTTTTATAAATGCAATTGCCAATTTGTATTTTTGTTGTTATTAAATATTTCCAAACATTTTTTTAAAGCTTTTTTAATTTTTAAAGCACGTCATGTCGAGATCGCTTTGTAAGCTAGAGTTTTTTTTTTATTTTAAAACAATTTTACCTGGAAAATCTTGCTTAAAAAATCGCGTTTTTAAGCTTTTTTGATTTGGCTTTTTGATTCTAAGCCTGTCCCAAATTTCGCTTAGCATTCTTCTCGTGTCCGCGTTAAAAAAAACAATTTTTTTTAATGTAAACTTTTCTTGTTATTTTACTACCATAGTTTCTAAACATCCTTGTACTTTGTATTTTTACACAATACAAAAATTCGATAATTTCGTCATTTTTTTTTCAAATAAGACGTCCACCTATCTAAGCCCTGTGTTTTCTTTAAAAATACCGGAAAGCGGCAAAAACTTAGCGTTAGTTTGGTTTTTTCGCTACATTAAGGATTTCAATTTGTAGGTTTTTAAGTTATTTAAACTTAGAGTAACCATTTTGCTTCTTTATTATTTCATAGGCATAGAGATTCAACAGGTTAACCAATTTAAACGGAAGTAAACGTCGTTTTTACCTATTTTTTTTTTTTGGTATTTCAAAAATTCAGCCATTTTTTTCTCTTTTTTAAACGCCTTACACTAAATTCATGAACAAAGGTAACCTTTACTTGTTTTCAAATAGATTTTTTAAAAAACCTAATAAAACAATTTCAAGAAGAATTTTACAAACTAAAATAAAATTAAAAGTGCGGAATTTAAAAATTTGTTAGGTTAAAATTTTTTTTATTCAAACAATTTGCAAAAGGAGACTTGCTGAAAAACCCTATGCAAGAAACAAATGTCCTTAATGCAGCATTTGTGCGATACTCAGGCGGAAATAGTGTGCGAGAAGCGAAGACGTAGAGAAAAAGCGGTTTTTAATAGCCGATGCAGGGTTGGCGACAGCTATATATAAAACAGTTAACAGAATTATTTACTAAAATAAACAAAATCGAAAAAAAATCGAAAAAAAAGCGAAACATAACTTCTGATGCTATAGCATTCGAGTGAAATGAGAATAGTCAAAATTTTTTGCAAATTTGTTCAACTAATTCTCTACGCAAGCATGTTTCAAAGAAATCCGTTTTCCGATCATTTTTATGTTTTGGGTCATTAAAACTGTTTTAAAAACAGCTCACACATCGATCTCGAATACGTGCTTTAATATACTCCTCGCCCAGCGAGCATTCCGAAGCGGCTGACAATTTTTCTCTGCGCCTTTCAATTACGTGACCTATTTCGCTAATTAGATGCGCAGGTTATTCAAAAATGACCATTTTTGTAGCCATGCTCGGTGGGCAGCGACTATAATAAAAATGTGGAAGTTTTTAAAAACAAAAACTACAAATTGGCATTTATATAATAAACAAGATTTCCTTTTTTTTCTCAGCCGACAATTGTTGCCCACCGAGCATGGCTACAAAAACAGTTTAGTTTCGTAAGTTCACCGTTTTCAGATGTATATCATTGTTTTCAAAATCAACGAAACTTTGACATTTTTGTAAGAAAACGACCTGAAACATAAAAATTATCGGAAAAACGGAGTTTCAAAATTTAAAACCTGAAATGAACCTGAACCGCGCCTTGCGTTTTTCACATTTTCAGTTTTTCGATGAAACATGCTTACATAGAAATTTGGTCGAACAAATTGACAAAAAACTTCGACTATTCCAATTTCGCTCGAATGTTGTTGCATCAGATTAAAAAATGTTATGCATAGCATTAATATTGTTCTGTACAGCAGAGAACCATTTTTATCTTGATTTAGTAGTTATTTAATCCACTCCATCTTTTTAATCTCAAAGCAAACCTATACTAAATCGTCGAAAAACTATCGGCTGAAAAGGATATTGTTCGTATTATAAGTGTATGGTGCGTTTCCAAAAAAGAGTCAAGGAAAACGGGATTTTTTAAAGGACTAGGTACATTTGGTCCCGCCGCGATTTCTTAATTGTCTGCGCACTCCTGTTTTACTGTGATGTTTCGCTTGTTAAATTTCTGTTCACTTCAATGTTTCAAACTGCGAGTGGTTAAATACGAGTGGAAATCAAGATCCGTCAAAAGTCGTCAACTCTGTGATGGAAATCGACTATAATTATTTTTGTTCGAAAACCTGGCGTGATAGTGTAAAAAGTTGGTTTTCGTAATTTTTTGTGGTAACGAAAAATCCCTGTATTTTGCACTACTAAAACTAATAAAACTTAAAATAGGTGCCTAAATGTAAATTCAGTCTTTCTGATTTAGTTTTAATTAAAACACGCTTTTTCTACGACGCAACAAAAATTGTTGAGAAAACTTGACCTAGTTTATTACATGTTGTTGAAACACAAGTTCAACGGACATTTTTGAGTTGAGAATTTTGAAAGTTTTCCATTTTCTTCAGAAATAATATTCAATTGATACTCAAAAAGTAATTTTTTGTAGAAAAGAAAAGGTTAGGGCCACATTGGTAAGGAAAGCTTTTGAAACGACGGACTGAAGATTGTAAATTTCAACGAAATTTTCAAGAAAGCACTTGGTTTGCTTAAATTTTACAGATAAAAAAGGGAACGGATAGTTCTACGAATAAGGTAAGATTAGTGACAAAAATTAACGCAGCTATAGGCATGACTGAAACTGAACGGCGAGAGATTAGAATGCGAAGGATAAGAGAAGTTGTTTTAAAAATCAAGAATTGATGGAACATTTGACTATATTAGATTTGACCAAATAAGAATCTTTTATTTATAAAAGCCCCTTTTTAATTGTTTCGAAAAAGTAAATTCACTGGACGCAAAAAAATTTTCGTAACAAAAAACGCGTTTGGCGCTTTTTTTGTTTAGAAACTTTAACAATTGTTGAGTTTTGACAAAACAGCCAAACGTAAAAAAAAATATTTTATTCGCAAGCTTGGTCGAAGTGAAAACTATCGAATTCCTTTCGTTTTCAGCTTCGATGAATTAAAAAGTTTCTTCGCGTGTTGTTGCAAATGCGGTTTTTCCAATTCTCACAACATTGAAAACGGACTGCCGTGATACAAAATTGATAATTATAAATTTACATAATTTACAAAATTCTTAGTGTTTAGTTTAAACCGGATAAAATTATTAAATGGCCTTATTATTAGAAGGACCAAAACAATTTGAGTTAACAATTTGAACATTTTGACTATTCCAATTTCGCTCGAACATCAGAATAAAAAAGTTGTGTTTGGCTTTTTTTGATTTTGCGTGCGTTTTCTTGATTTTCTTGTTTTCTTGGTTTCATATATAGCAGTCGCCAAACCAGTATAGGCTATTAAAAACCGCTTTTTCTCTACGTCTTCGCTTCTCGCACACTATTTCCACCTGAGTATCGCACGGCTGCTGCATTAAGGTCGTTTGTTAAAAAGTTTGAAATTCCGCACTTTTGATTTGAAATTTAGTTTGTCAAATTCTTCTTGAAAAAGTTTTATTAAGATATTTTTCAATTTCTTTTGAAAACCTGTGAAAGTTACCAAATTGGTTCAAATTGATCCCACAAATCTTAGGATATTTTACTTTCAAATTGTGTTTTGGGTCACAAGGATTCAGAAAAACCTACTTATAAGGGGTTCTGACCAAGTTCAACTGAGATATAGGTTTTAACGTCAAAAAAAAGCCAAATCCAAAGCAATAACAGTTTTTTGACTGTCTTAGTTACACTCCAAAATTTCGGAAAAGGTGTCTTAAACAGTTTTATGAACTTAAGATTAATGAAAAAAGCAGTCTTTCTGGAAAAGTTTTTGCCAAAACCCTTAAAGGATGGTACATTAGGTCTCGCCGCGATCGCTTATTTGTCTGCGCACTCCTCTTTTACAGTGCTATTTCGCGTACTTTATTTATGTTCACATAAATGTGTCAAATGGTTAATCAGTGGTTAAAATAAGCAAAGCATCAAGTTCGCCCAAAAGTCACCGACCTTTCATTGGAAACAGACTATATAGAGAAGTATCAAGATAATCTTTTTCTCCTTCACATAAAATTATTAAGAATTGATGAAACATTTGACAACGTTAGCTTTGACTACTGTTTTCATTAAAAACCCCCTTTATTCTGGTTTCGAAAAAGCACATTTCAAAATTTTTCGGAACAAAAAAAAAACGCGCTTTGCTCTTTTATTCTTGGTTGCGCGTTTTTCTTCTTGGAATGAAACAGTGAAGCTAACTGCAATATCCTTTTAAATATACTCCGATTCGAACGAATGGGCAAATATTTTGCCAAAATCATAAAGGACTAGGTACATTTGATCCGCTATATTCAAGTACGAATATATTGGTATGACTGA
The DNA here is from genome assembly GCA_964057215.1 of Oscheius myriophilus. Classification (NCBI taxonomy): domain Eukaryota; kingdom Metazoa; phylum Nematoda; class Chromadorea; order Rhabditida; family Rhabditidae; genus Oscheius; species Oscheius myriophilus. The sequence continues at coordinate 1,141,313 of OZ059905.1, read as the reverse complement.
GAGCGAGTGGGCAGCGTATTTTTCCTTCAGATAAACTAAAAAAATTTGTTAAAATCTAACGTAGTCAAAAGTTACATCAAGAATTAATGAAACTTTTGACTACGTTAGATTTTACCAAATTAGAAATTTTGTTGGCCTCGACTCAGAAATACACTTTAATGGGAGAAAGTTTTTGGGTTGAGATATCGCTCTAAATTATAACGAATAATTTAAAATTTTTACAATTGTACTTAAAAAAAAACTTTTTTTGCGCCCGCGTATTGCAATAAGTCGGCATTATTGCTATTTGTGGCAGGATTCCAATCTGCAATAGCAGGATGAAAACAATTCGAGTTAACAATTTGAACATTTTGACTATTCCAATTTCGCTCGAATGTTATCGCATCAGAATAAAAAAGTTGTGTTTGGCTTTTTTGATTTTTAATCATTTGCCTGATTTTAATAAATAATTCTGTCCACTGTTTCATATATAGCAGTCGCCAAACCAGTATAGGCTATTAAAAACCGCTTTTTCTCTACGTCTTCGCTTCTCGCACACTATTTCCGCCTGAGTATCGCACGGCTGCTGCATTAAGGCCGTTTGTTTCATGCAAGCGTTTTTCGGCAGTCTCTTTTTGCAAATTGTTTTAAAAAAAAGCTGTTGAACTTTGTTAAGTATTTTTAACAATGGGAAAAATAGGAGTCCTTTATATAGAATCACACTCACACTCATTGATATTTTGTTTGACATTTTGTTTTTATTGGTATTTCATTTGAACCGAATAAAATTCAATGGACCAAGACAATTCGGGTTGACAATTTGATTATTTTGACTATTCCAATTTCGCTTGATGTTACTGCAGCAGAATAAAAAGTTATGAATGGCTTTAATATTATTCGGTACAGCAGCGTTCCATGTTCATAATGATTGAAGTAATTACAACATTTCTCGTCCTTCGCAATCTAACCTTTCGCCATTCAGTTTCAGTCACGCCTACACTGCGTTGCAAAACTATGCATTTTTGGTCTTCTTCGCTTGTTTTCGGGCATCAAAGTGAGTTAAACAGCTCAAAAAAAGTAATTCACTATAATTTATCATCCTACGTCTTGCAAATCTTCTTTTCTCCTTTTTCGCCTCTTAGAATGAAAGTTTGCCAAAGCGCGCCTTCATCACGATTTGGATGTAAGCCATTTGAAATTAACAGTTAGGTAAGTGATTTGATTAATTAATACTGTTTTTCAACACTGTTTCTTAACGTGGAACGCAACATAGACAACATAGAACAGATAAAACTGGTTTAGAGTGCGCATTTTGTGAAAAAAGCGACCTTTATGTCGAGGGTGCCGCACTCAGATTGATGTAGCTCGATGTAGAGTGATCCAAAAAATTTTATGGAAAAATGGATTTGTAGCTTTCAGATATGGTTATAATGTGACAAAGTTTCACTTAACAGAAAAATTCCACCGCGGAGTGAACTTTATTGCAAATATTGCAGGCTAATTTGAGTGGAATTTCAATTGATTTTACAACAAAAATACGGCGTCAAAATTTGCACGTTTGACTCTCCGCGGAGAAAGTGTTCTGTTAAGTGAAACTTTGTCACATTATAAGCATATCCTAAAGCTACAAATCCACTTTTACACAAAAATTTTTAGATCACTCTACATCGAGCTACATCAATCTGCGTTTTTCACAAAATGTGCACTTTAAACCAGTTTTATCTGTTTTATGTTGTCTATGTTGCGTTCCACGTTAAGAAACAGTGTTGAAAAACAGTATTAATTAATAAAATCACTTACCTAACTGTTAATTTCAAATGGCTAACATCCAAATCGTGATGAAGGCGCGCTTTGGCAAACTTCCATTCTAAGAGGCGAAAAAGGAGAAAAGAAGATTTGCAAGACGTAGGATGATGAATTTCAGTGAATTTCTTTATTTGAGCTGTTTAACTCACTTTGATACCCAAAAACAAGCGAAGAAGACCAAAAATGCAAGGTGGGGCCATAGTTTTGCACCGGTCCGAAAACGCAGAAAAATCGATAAATCAATATTTTTCTCGAACAATCTATAATGTAACATAGGATAATAGGGTTTTATTAAAAGCAGATTTCAATGAGATAGGTGCCGTAAAGTGAAAAATGCGTTCAAGCAAGATTTTGGCGGTTTAAGGGGCCATAGTTTTGCACCGCAGTGTATAGCTGCGTTGATTTTTAATTTTTATATTTTTCACAAAGCTTACCCTATCCGTTGAACTATGCGTTCCCATTTTTTTATTTGTAATCGGTCAGGAAATGTTGAAAACATCTTAAATAATGTTTTTAAACTTTATCATTCTCAATTTCACCAAATGCAGAGGAAAAAAACCACTTTCAAAAAACATTTCACGGTAAAGCTATTTGAAAAATCTTTTCAAAGGTTTGTCAGTACTTTGTTTCAAGCATTATAAACAAAAAAATCTTATGTAATTTCAAATTATATGAAAATATTATTACCACCGCAGTTTTTAAGCATCAAGGAGATGATAAATAAATTTATACAATTGACACTCACTTTCACACAAAGAATATAAGCGCTAAACGCGTTTTTTTGTTACGAAAAATATTTTGCGTCCAATGAATTTTTTTTACTTTTTCGAAACAATTAAAAAGGTGCTTTTTTAATAGAAGATGCTTATTTGATCAAATCTAACGTAGTCAAATGTTCCATCACTTCTTGATAAGTTTATGTAAAGGAGAAAAAGACGATTTCTGCTCAGGATTTATCAACAGCTAAAATAATTTTTCTTATCCTTCGCATTCTAATCTCTCGCGATTCAGATTCATCTATGCCTATAACTGCGTTAATTTATTCATTAATCTTATCTTATTCGTAGAACTATACGTTTCCATTTTCTTCTGTAAAATTCAAGCAATCCACGTGTTTCCCTGAAATCATCGAAAAATTTGCAATTTTCAGTCGGTCGTTTCAAAAGCTTTTCTTACCACTGTTGCCCTACATTTTTCTTTTCTACAAAGAAATTTTTTAAGTATTTAATTGAATTTTGTTCCCGAAGAAAAGAGAAAACTTTTAAAATTCTTAGCTGAAAAAATTCATTTCAACCATTTCAACCATTTTTGCTGAGGGCCGACTCCAAAAATCCAAACTTTCAAATATAAATAAGTTCAGTGTTTTTCAAAGTTTCGATATTTTGTTGCTTATTCCTTTTAAATTTTTTTCATTTTTCGTTTAGCAATCTAAAATTTAAGTTAAAAAGTGGGAGATTAGAATACGGTCGTTCTGATATCGTTTTTTTTTTTTTGAAAAATTGAAGATGTTCAAAAATTTACAGGAAAAAAAATTACGCTAGCAATTTGTTTTTCAAGAGTTCAGTTTTCTTATAACCTTACCTAAGGACCCTTGAAAAAATCTAATAATAAGAAAATGAGAAAAAGTTTCTATTTCTAAAAACAAGGGAAAAAACAATTTTTTTTAAAAAGAATGTTCAAAAGATAGATTTAATTATACTATGTAGGTTGATTCTAATTCAAAATTCAAATTTTTTTTTCGTTTTTTTTATTCTGAACAAGCACGTTGACCTTTGTTTGGAAAAACTAAGAATTGTATAAATACAATGTTTGTAAAATGAATTTTTATGATTTCATAAAACAAATTGCACAAAAGTGGAAAATGTCTATCAAGGCCCCATAAAATCATGTTTGATTTATCGCTTTCTGAAACCTTTCCTTACCGCCAGGCCATGAAAATTAAAAAAAAAAATTTAAACACATTTGGTCACTAAGCTTTGAAAAAAACCACATATTTGGAAAATCCAAGTTCTAGTAATAATTTCGGTCGAAATGAACATTTTCAACATTTTGACTATTCCAATTTCGCTCGAATGTTATTGCATCAGAATAAAAAATTTACGAATGGCTTAAATAATATTCTGTATAAGAGCGTTCCACTTTCATCACGATGAAGAAGTTACAACATTTCTTATCCTCCGTTGAATTTTTCACTACTCTTACCGTTACTATGCGTTCCCATTTTCCTCTGTAAAATTTAAGCGATCCATGTGTTTCCTTCAAAATTGAGGAAAAAATTTGCAATCTTCAGCCCGTCGTTTCAAAAGTCTTCTTACCAATGTGGACCTTTTACTGTTCTTTAGAAAAGTTCAATCTTGTTTAAGTTTTTAATTAAGTTTTGTTTTTGTGAAAAATAACTTTAAAAATTCTTAGCTGAAAAAATGTTCTTTTAGTTTTATTGGCCATGTGTTTCAACAAAATTTAATAAACTAGGCCAAATTTTCCAAACAATCCGTTTCTCCAATCTCATTGTAGAGTAACACGAAAATAGAAACGCTAAAATTAAGCACCAACCTTAACTCTAACTTTCTACCTTACTCTACCTTTGTAAAAATGCAAACAACGGTATTGCGAAATTCCTGACTTTGTTCTGCGTTTGAAAAAACTTTTTTGCTGACGGTTGACTCCAAAATCCCAAACTTTTAATAATAAATAAATTCAGTGTTTTTCAAAGTTTCGATATTTCGTTACTTATTATTTTTGTATGTTTCCTCCATTTTCCGTTAAGTGATCTAAAATTTAAGTTTGAAAATGGTAGATTAGAATACGGTCGTTTTGATATCGTTTTTTTTTTTTTTTTTTGAAAAATTAAAAATGTTCACAATTTTACAGGAAAAAAATTACATTAGCATTTTGTTTTTCAAGAGTTCAGTTTTCTTATAACCTTATCTAAGGGCCCATGAAAAAATCTAATAATATGAAAATGAGAAAAAGTTTCTATTTCTAAAAACAAGGGATAAAAACAATTTTTTTTAAGAATGTTCAAAAGATCGATTTAATCATACTATGTAGGCTAAATCTAATAAAAAATTCAAAATTTTGGTTTTTCATTTTGTTTTTTTATTATGAACAAGCACGTTGACCTTTGTTTGGAAAAACTAAGAATTGTATACTTTTGACGAAACAGCCAACCGATTTTTTTGTTGAAAATTTCGTCAAGTGAAAACTGAAGAAAACAGCTTAAAAAGAGGTTTTAACGACATTTTTTTGAAAGTGTAAATAGAAGGTTCGTAAAAAAAATTTTATGATTTTGTAAAACAAATTGCAAAGTAATAAATGTCCTATGAAGGTCCTTGTTATTTCGGGAAAACGTAATTGGTAAAAATGAAAAAGCGAAGCTTGAAATAGAAAATTCTGGTTTTGTTCGGGGTTTCAAACATTTTCGTTAAAGTTCGACTCCATTCATTTCAATCAGAGAAAGTTCTTTTTGGTTTATATATTTTGCCCCGTAGTGGAAAATGTTTTAAGATTTTTACAAATGTACCGAAAAAATTACAACAACATTTTGTTTTTAGAGAATGGCAATATATTTTTTTAACCTTCTTTTCTTTGAATATTTTCTTTTCTTTCACCAAATATTCGTTCAAAAATGATCAAAATTTCGATTCAGTTTTAGTATGTTGTTCAGATCGGAGTAAAATTTCAACGATGGTTTTTCATTTAATTTTTCAATCCAAACAGATGTTTTGAAACTTTAACAATTGTTGAGTTTTGACGAAACAGCCAAACGAAAAAATATTTTATTCGCAAGCTTAGTCGAAGTGCCTTTCGTTATTGGCCTTGTGTTTCAAAAAAATTTAATAAAGAAGGTCATGTTTTTTAAACAGTCGTTGCTGATTTTCAATTGTTTTAAAAGAGTGTTTTAATTAAGGCACCATCCTTAACTTAAACCTTAATAATGTTCTCTCTCCCTCTAACTTTCTGAAAATTCAGACAACTGTATATCGCAATTCGAGGCTTTGTTCTGCGTTTAAAACTTTTTAATTGCCCAGATGGCCAAATTTGTCCATTTACAACCAAATCAGGGAAAATAATCAAATTCTGGGGTCGCAGGGTGCTCAAGTCTTACAGTGATTAATAATTTTTTATTGATATGTAAAATCCCACTTCAAAAGTTTTTTTTTCGAAAAAAAAAGTTAAAATGATGAAATGTTAAAGAGCGAGTGAATAACAGAGGGGACCCTTTATTTTTATAAAAGAAATGTGAAACACGCAAATAAAAATCTTTAAGTAAAGGCCGATTTGTGACTTGACTGTTTTCCTTAAAAAAAAACAGTATTTGCGTTTCAAACTTTAAAAAATTGGTTTTGCAAAAAACTTTTTGTTTTGGGAAGGAGCGAAATCTGGTATAACGTAAAAAAATCGTTTATGGAAACTTATTTAGAAGTTGAAACCGCAAGAATTGGAAATCAAACGTATTTTTAAATATGTTCAAAATAAAATTGTTATGTAACAATAGAGCAGTCACCAAATTGTAATCCTGCCAAAAACGGCCCTAATGCATTTGTGCAATACGCAGGCGAAAACAGTGGGGGGAAAGGGGAGACGCAGAGAAAAAGCGGCTTTTTCTTCCCGATTTCCGTGTGGCGACGGCTATAATGTCTTTATTTGTGAATTATTTTAAATAAGGTGAAATTACCACAAAAGAACATTAAATTGAGATTTTGAATGTTAATGTTAAATGAAAATAGTTTGCACAAAAAATTAATTTCAACGCAATTTGTTAAACAAAATTGTTTTTTTTTTCAAAGTTTCAGAAATTGTATAAATAAAATAAATATTTTTTGAACCATTTTCTCATAATTTTCTGAGTAGTATAGGCATCTTTGTAGTGAAAAAAAAATGAAAACCTTTTTTTATTCAAAGTGTGGGAACGACATCTGATAAGTGAAAATGGCATTAAGAAATATTTAAAGCTACCAGCGGGCGGGCGGCCTAACGGCCTAACGGCCGCCCGCTCGCTGGCTGGGGGCTTCGCCCCCCGACCCCTAAATTTCTTAATGTTTACATACAGCCAGCAATCATAGAGTGTTCATAGAGGGTTCATAGAGTGTTCATTTGTTGGCTTCTAAAGACATGGAATAATTATGAAATTCGACGTAAAATAAGCCCGTTTCCCACTGCCTATATTCGTTAATCTGTTAAATCTCGGGACATCTGAAGAAAATACGGTTTCTTAATAACACGGGCTATTTCGAATCCGCAATGGTGCATACTAATGAATCTTATCATTCGCTGGGAAAACAACTGAAAACTAATTGCATTGGGTGCAGTTTAAGAATTTCATTAAAAGTTAACGGAATTCTGCCCCGCATTCGCTGCGAGACCCATTGGAATAAATGTTTCTCTGATAAGCCTGTTTACGCTCTATCGAATGTAATTTCAATCTGATTGGAGAATCTTTAAATTTTGGCAAAGTTCTGGCACGCTTTCGCTGCGAGATCCTAACACGATTTTCGCACAACACAACTGAATTTTTTTTGTTTTTTTTTTTGCGATTTGTTGTTGCTTGTTTTGACTGGAAAACAACTAAAACATCATTCAAAAGAACTTTGTTTTGTTAATTTTGTGAGAACTTTAATACGTTTTATAGCGACTTTCATAATTTTGCGTTCGAGTTTATTAGTTATAACCAGTCAAAGACAATTTTTCCTTTTCTTTTTGTTTAATTTCAGTTTTGCATGCTTCTGTTATAGAGAGTAAAGACAAAGTATGTTCTCGAACATCATTATGTGATAGTACTCAACTGCCAAAATTTCAACATTTTTGTTTAAGTTTTGTAATTGCATATATAACACAAAGAACATTTTCTTTTTCAGCCGAATACTGCTATGAAAACGAGATTATTCGAATGTTTTTCGATGATTTGGTATAGGCTTGATCTCATTTTTCATCAATTTGGACAATTTATCGGGGGTCAACTAATCCATTTTCTTCGCCATTAACTCTAACAACGTTTTTTTTTTCACGTTTAACGTAATTTGCCCAAAAAGGGATAAAAAAGCGCGAGATCGGCTTTGTCAGGCACTTTTGAGGTATCTTGTCCCGAAAATCGCAAATTTGGCAAAATCGTTGCGCGTCAATTAGATTTTTTTCCGCATACAACATTTATACAAAAAGGGTTTGAAACAGTGAAAAATAGAAAAAGCCAAAAAGTACTTTAATTGGCAGAAAGACATGTTTTTTTAATTAGGTTTTCGACCTTTCAATAAAATTCAAACTTTTGCATCTTTTAAATTGAAAATCGAAAATGATCATGATTCCTAAAAATCCAATTGAAAATGAAAAAACGATCAAAATGGACTAAAAATTCTTCAACTTGTTTGTGTGACGATTTTTATTGTTTCAGACGCCGTTCGTAACAATTTTTATGATTTGATTCAATTAACTTGTTGCACTAATAATCGCTAACTAATAACTTGTTGTTGGACTAATAATCAAATTGCTGCATACCGTTGATAATCTCCTGCATCTTCAGCGTGTCGGTCTTCATCTGACACAATTCGGCTTCCATCAACTATAATTGCATACGTCAGTATCATCTGTATGATAAGGTTTACCTGGAGTTTCCTATGACATCTGTCACAGCACGTGCTCGAGTGCTCAACAGGAGAAGATAGGAGCGGAAGGGAATTATCGCTCACTGTAAAATCAGTATATCACTGACAAAGGGAAACTCACGACGCCCGCTGCCACGGCTGCGACTCCTCGACGTTGCAGAAGTCTTAGCGGCCGGCCTGCCGCGTTCCATCATGAAGAGTAGAGTGGCAAATGAACTGCTGGTGTGCGCCTCTTATTTGGTCAAACGTAGCTTACGCAACGTAAACACACGTTTTTTATGAAAATTTTTCAAGTTGACATAAAGACACTATTTCCACACACCCAATTTCGGTTTATGGAATTGAGATTATTCTTTTGTTTAAATTCAAAGGTTTGTAATTAGGATGTAAACTTGAGAAAAAGGGTTTTCAGCATTTTTTTTTCAAATTGTCACGATTGAAATTTCTTTTTAAAAAAACGGCATTGGTCTCTATACAACGGTTAAAAACTAGCTATAGTCCATTTCCAACAAAAAGTCGACGACTTTCGAGCGCCAGTATATAAAAACCGGCTGTTTGAAACATTGATGTAAAAAAAAATGACAAGCGAAAGAGCACTGAAAAAGAGGATAGCGCAGTAGCTCAAAGTACCAAATTTTCAAAACTTGCAGCCAGCTGCTGCAGGTTTTGTAGAATGTTCATCAAAGTACCAAAATTTCTTTTTCTCTAACCTTTTTTCGGCTTGGAAATGAGTGTAGACCACAATACCGAAAGTTATAAGGAGTAATTTGAAAATCAAAATTAGAGTAATGTGATTTTGATATTCAAATTACCTCTTACAACTTTTGGAATTGTGGTCTACACACAATTCCAAGCCGAAAAAGTATTAGGGGACAATTTTACTGAAATTTTTCATAAAAATGAAATAACTCTGCATGATCCCAAAACATCTTGAAGTGCAACTTAATACAGTGCGCGTCATAAATTTAGACACTGTTTTGGTTTTTTTCGGGCAAATTTTGAACTGTCATAAATATAAGTATAAGTGTGCAAAATAACTCTGGTTTGGCTACTGTCCCCAGAAGGCCCTATAGCCTAAACCACGCATTTTTATAGAAAAACCCAACGAACTAGCTGTTTGTGCCTATTTAAGTTAATTTTAGTTGTTTTACATTGTTCTATTTGTAAACTTACAGAATTCCAGTTTTTTGTTTCTTTTATAAACCAAACATAGCATGTTACGGTGAACTTCCAAACTTCTTTGTTAACATCGTTCGAAAACTCCCAGTCATGGCTATTTGAAATTCTATTATTGTATTAGTATCTTAAAATGAATTTCATATTACTTCGGTGTTTGTGGAGTTATAAAACTACGTTTGAGGAAAACTGAAACTTGAAAATTCGATTTTCAGGCCGAGCGCGCGCAGATGATGGCAACTAGGTAATGATCCGAAAAAGTTCCAAAAAGGCAGTTTTCTAGATTTTTATTTAAGCTACCAAATAGTTAAACTTATTCATGCCAAAACATTTCTGCGCGGCGAAGCAAAGACCGGTCTAAAAAGCGATTTTTAAATTTCGGCTTTTGTTAAATGCAATTGTAAACAATGCAACACAACTTAAATTATCGTAAATAGGTAGAAACAATTTGCGTTCGTAGGTTATTTCAAGAAGGCCTTCTGGGGACAGTGGCCAATCCAAGGTCATTTTGTACACTGATTCCGATTATGACTGTACAAATTTGCCAAAACTGTTTTCCGAAAACAGCAAAAACCGAAGTGGGTCTATATTTATGATACGCCCTTTATTTACCTTGGTCATTGTATGCTGAGAAAAGTATCCTAATGAATCCTTTCTTTCGCAAAATCCGAGCCGATCGCCCTTGGATGAAAAATTTGCCACGCCCCTTTCGCAGACCAAAATTCAAATGCAAAAAGGAATTTGAAGTGCATGTGACTTGATGATGCGCTTCAAATTAGGACGTCGTCTCGCGAAAACTCGAGCAGGCTACTTTCTTGGGAAAAAGTTCATAGTCTCAGAATTGGGACCAATACACAACATTTTGAAACTTACCGATTTTTCGATCTGGGTTACGGTAGGGCACTGTATTTTTACCAAATTGATCAAATAAAGTAAATGTGTAGGGTTTTTTTTGAAAGTTTGTTGCATGAATACTTCAAATATAACACTGAAATAACGAAGATTTTCTGTACTTCGGCAGCGGAGTCCGAAAACCTCGGAAAAGTAAAATAAAATTATGTTTAAACATGCAGTCTCTTGCTTTTACGACCTTTGACATAAAAGCGTCGGAAAACGCCTCCATAATACAAAAAATGCGTTAATTTTCTGCACATTTAAAAAATTGAAGTCCGAAGACTCCTTGACCATCCTAACGAAAAAAAAATTTACGATTCAAGGTTGCGACGACAAACATCAGAATAAACTCAATAAATAAGGAAAAAAATATTATTTCAATGTACATTTAGTTTTTAAGGAATGGAGAAAAAAATTATTATAGTATGTTTCCAATCGAGAGTTTCTTAAGTGACAGCCAAAGTTTGGGCTACAGTAAGCGCAAATAAATTGCGCGTCTCGGGGGTCGATCACCGGGCCTCCTGCATGAAAAACTAACAATCAGGCATTGCGCCATGAGGCCATCATTTTCATAACAAAAATAAAGAAAATATACAATTTAAACTACTGAAAAGGGGGAAACCTGGGAAAAAACAGCTCCGTTCGACTACTCGCTCCTTGAAGCTCCTTCCACGATCGTTTTTGGTTTCTCACTCTGAAAACGGACAATAGAGTGAATTAAAAAGAGTTATAGAGAATAATAAAAGAAAAATACAAATGTCAACGTGAAAACTCCGAAAATTCCAATTTTGCCGCTAAAATCGCCTTATTTCGGTAAAATTCACTTCCCAAAAATTTAAAAAATAATTTTTAAATCATATACAACAAAAATAAAACGAAACATAAAAGAAAACAAAAGAAAACAGTAGAAAACAAGAAAAAGGAAAATTAAAATTGCGCCGGCTGGCACAATCTGGCAAATTGCCAGCCAGGCAGCTGTCGTTAACAGGCCGCGGCGGGACCCATTACCCCTAGACCTTTAAGATTAGGTTCTTCATTTTTGGAAACGCACTATATTCATTCTTTCAAGACAAGGGGCTTATTTTGCCTTTAATATTTTTGTTATTCAAGCGAAAAATTTCAAAAAAGCGTGCCTGTTTCTTTGTCAAAGAGTGTTCCTAAATGAAAAGGCGTTTGCTGTACAGCCGCGGTTTCTAGCCCCGATCGGCCCAAAAACTCCCTCTGTCTTTAAATTTTTGCCATTTTTCGATTGTTTTGCTGAACATTTCGTTAAAATTTGAGATTTTGAAACATCGAAGAACAAATGTCAAAAAACATTCAGTATTGTTGTTGTAAAAATATAGTCAAATCGCTTGAGTGGGACGTTCTTGCCAACTCTTCAGCTACAATTTATTCATGGGATTTGGATGAATCCATGTTTGATCATAGACTTAAGGCTCCATCCGTTCTTGTAGTCTCCATCGTCGTAGAATTTCCATGTCCAGAAGGTCCATCCACCTACAGCTTTGGAAAATGCGTTTAGTTGTGCCTTAACTCTTAAGTTATTAGTTCCAAAAAGGACCTTTAAACCTGTGCATATCTTCTCATCTGATCGTCGTTCATAGGCAAACTTCCATCAGTCGCCATGCTCCATTCTCCAATTAAAAGCCAGTTTCCCTGCCACGACTCAATTTTACCCTTTAGGTCGTTGTTACAGTAGTTGATAACCTAGAAATAAAAGATTAGCAACGTTTGAAAAAAAAATGGGAAGATTAACACTATGAGACGCACTCCGCAAAGAGAAACAAATAAAAAAGGGGTTGGGTCCCCAATTTGTAGCATAAGGTTTCAAGGATTAAGACGTTTTCTCTGTAAAATTCGAGCCGGACCCTTAATAAATAGGCCATTCTTTGAAAAGTGTCTTAGAATTGGCTGAATTTTGGTTAATGACGTTTCTTTGACCTAAAATCCTTATACTGAAGCGATCGGCTCATTATCGATTTTTTTGACCAGGGTTACGGTAGGAAAAATGGTACTGCAAAATTTTCAAAGCTATCTAAATTAAAATCTGAACAAGGATTTTGTAACTATTTAACTTTGAGGCATAATGCGGGTTCCCACTTCGTCAAAAGCGGACCTCAAAAAACTCTTTGAAAAACAGGTTTTTTGGGGATTTCGACCTTTCATTATGAAAGCCAGGAAAAACGGATTTTATATTTAAAATCTTCGTCAAGTTTCGCTTCGAAAAACATTTGAAAAACTTAAAATATCGACGACTATTTTTGTTAAAAATCCACATTAATGTGCTAAATATAGCCGAAAAATGCATAAAATTTGTCATTTTGTGGTCACTGCGTTTCAATGTTTCAGGGCCGATTTATAAAGTAAATGTCCATTTCTTGTGGTGGGGCATTTCTAGGCTAGTTTTTTCATGTACACTTAAAAAAAAACACTTAAAAAGGTTCAATGTCAAGTACTAACGCGCTGCAAGTTATTAAATTACCGTAAAAAAAAAAGCATAGTTTATAAACCGATAATATTAGATCTTTTGGGCATTATTACGTGCTCTTTGCAGAAAAATTTCCCGAAATTTCCGTACCTTTTCCTGGGTCCATCCATTTCCTGCGGTAAATCCCCAGACCTGATAAGGGTGCCACTCATGACGGATGTTTTGGAAGTTTGGTGGCCTCATGAAGTTCCTCCAGTCACTGTCCCAAGGACCTGAGAAAATTATATTTTGCTTGAAATTGTTAACTAGGGAATGTTCCCAAGGGTCCCCCAGCCAATCCCGATGAGGCCCATACATCTCGATAGAGAATTCAACCCTGATTAAGCCTGTGAAGTTTGTTTTTGCTTAATGACGTTAGTTTTCGTGTAATGATCGATTTTGCCTGTGGCATCGCCGACCAAAAGCCTTATGCGGCCTTAAAAGCCCGCAATTGGTAAATGCAAACATGACTTGGCGGCGTATTGGTAGAGTCCTCGCTTCATAAGAAAAAGCTCACGGGTTCGACACCCCTATGCTAATTTTTTATTGCTTTTTTGTAAAGCTAACCGTCTCTCATGTGAGTAGGGATCTTTTACAATTTTTAGTAATAAAAACCGATTTCACACGATTTCAAACACGATTCCCCACATTGACAAATTTTTCGACTTTTTACAAAATTCTTGGGCAGCCCTTGGCTATACCGATCGACTTCCACTTTTCGAAACACCATCCTGTTAAATATTTCGTTAAAACTGCAATTTTGTTAGAGGATTGCAAAAATTTGTCAATGTGCGGATTTCTTGTGAAATTGGTTGTATTACTAAAAATTGTAAGGGATCCCCTACTCGCATGTGAGACGGTTAGCTTTACAAAAAAAAGCAACAAAAAATTAGCATATGGGTGTCGATACCGTGACCTTTTTCTCATGAAGCGAGGTCTCTACCAATACGCCGCCAAGTCATGTTTGCATTTACCAATTGCGGGCTTTTAAGGCCGCATAAGGCTTTTGGTCGGCGATGCCACAGGCAAAATCGATCATTACACGAAAACTGACGCCATTAAGCAAAAACGAACTTCACAGCCTTAATCAGCGTTGAATTCTGTATCGATATTTATGGGCCTCATCCGGATTGGCTGGGGGACCCTTGGGAACATTCCCTAGTAAGAATGTTGGAAATGAATTTTGGATTTCAATAGATTAGGTAAACCACAATTCCAAAAGTTGTAAGGGATTATTTGAATAACAAAATTACAGTATTGTGATTTTGATATTCGAATTACCCCTTATAACTTTTGGAGTTGTGGTCTACACTCATTTTCAAGCCGAAGAATAGTTAGGGACAGTGTTTATAAAAATTTGCATGAAATTTAAATAATTCAACAAGAACATTTTATCTCCCACCACCGTTTTGAAACGTGAACTTTACAAAAACCAGTCGGGTTCGCGCGCCTACGGCGCGCACCCTCCTGGTGTTGCGGCCTGCGACCGCAACAACACGCGGCCTTCGGCCGCTCAATTAGGCGGCCTGCGGCCGGAACATTGGTGCCCTACGGCCACTTATTAATCGGCCTACGGCCGTGAAAGTCACGTGAGGTACGTTTAACTCGGCCTACGGCCGACCTTCCTCTCCCCCTCGGGGGAAATGAACGCGTATACCTACGCTGATAGACAACACACACACACACCATAGCGTTTTGTTATATAAGGGGATGAAGTTTTTAACGAAAATATACAATTTTCTGGACAATAAAAATTCAAAAACCCACCTTGTTGACTCAACATTGGACTGATACTCAGCAAGCAATCGGACCCTTCATCATTTCTGATCCTTCCAAAAGCGTCGTAGTAGTACTGCTTCAGCACACCTTCGTCTTGATTACTCGGTTCATTTATAAGAGTGAGTCCTAAAAATTTCCGTCTTCTGTAGAATGTCGTGTTCTATTACCAAGGAAGGAGAGGTCGTTTTTATACCGATTAACGAGGAATTGTACGGAATCCAGGGTGTTTTTCACATTTTCCGGGTACTTTGACCAGTAAGTTGTACCTGAAACTTGAATGTTGCTCTTCAAGATCGGGCTTGGCTCAAAACTTAAAAAAAAACCGGAAAATATTATACAGAAATAAAGTTTTTCTAACATTTTTCTGGATAAATAAAGATGATTCGAAATTTTCCAACTAATCAAAAATTAAAAGTTTTCTCGTTTTAGATTTTTGGAAACGATTACTAGGAAGTAAAAAAAGTACTTGTCAATGGCCGGGCCGAGACACAATTTTTCCAAAATGTAGAAAAAAAAGTTTTTCCTTCTGAAATGTTCTAGAATTTAGCTTCTAGCATAAATAAAAAGAAAAACTACAAAGGCAACAAAATTTTGACGACGGGGGATCGAACTGGGGTCACTTTGGTTTGCCAGTCAAGCCTCTTAGCCACTCGGCCATAGATTTCATTAAAAATTATATAGGGTAGTTCGAATCCTCCTTTAAACTTATTCTTTTTCACATTGAGAACTATGTTTTCCAACAAAAAGAATGCAAAAATTTTAATCTTGGAAGGAGTAACATAAAAAAAACTACATCAAAAAATCACTGGCCGACCCAAGTCGGCCCGTGATTTCTCGGCCCGACCCGGGCCGCCTGGACCGGCCCATTATTTTGCCATGCTTTCTTGTCATACAAAAGTTATCCTTAAAATCGGAACAAGTTTTTTCTTGTTTTTCAAATTTGTTCAAAACAAAAGATTCTATTCATGTTCAAAATATGAAAATTCGTGCTCAAAACATAAAGTCAACGAAATCCAACTGTTTTTTTTTCACAAACAACCATTTAGAAAAATGAGATTTTGATATCAAAGAGGGTGTTCCACACTATAAAATCAAGTTTCAAAAAGGAATGTTTATTCAAAAAGGGGCCATTGATAAACTATAGCGCGTTTCCAAAAAAGAGTCAAGGAAAAAGGGATTTTCTTAAAGGACAGGTACATTTGGTCCCGCCGCGATTTTGTAACTGTCTGTGCACTCCCCTTTTACAGTGCTCTTTCGCTTGTTTAAATTGTTTTCACTTCGATGTTTCAAACTGAGAGTGGTTAAATACGCGTAGGCATCAAAGTCGCTGAAAAGTCTTCGACTCTTTGTTGGAAATGGACTATAACTAGAACTAAATCTTAAACAAATTCAAAAATTTCAACGATTAAAGGGATTTTTAGGGGCCTTTTTATGCTACAGTACCCCCACGGTAATAAAAACCAACGCGGCACTACCTGCGATTACGATTGCCCGCGACTACTCCTTTGGGATTTGTTGAATTGATTTGGCTGCGAGAATCAAACCTATCGCTGAGAGACGCAGACAGAACAAGAAACGCCGCCGAAAGCCTTTTTCCACAGCCCACTCGGCTACCAGCTATATTTTTATGCATTTTCATATATTTTACGGCAGTTATTTAGCGTGTAATTATTTTAAATAGTGTAAAAACCGAAAAACGATTAAAATACACTTTTTAGAGCTAAAATTAAAACCGGGCTTGAAATTTTGCAAAGATAATTTTGGCCAAGTGCCGATTGCCGATTTGCGCACACTTTTCTGTAAACACCGCGACGTCGCCTCTGCGCATGGCCGTTGGCTGAAAGCCGTTGGAACAAAATTTTTCACTTATTCTTCGTTAAAATACTTTTTTATCTGATACGTGCATAAAAAATGGGTATGGAATCCTGAAATAATAAATTATGAATAATCAAATAGAATAAACTTGCAAAAGGCCCCTGACGGTCCCTTTAAAAACGTTTCGCCACGCACCAAATTCAGATATATGAATTAATCAATCTAAAAAAAAAAGGTTTGAAAATCAAATTTTTAAGGTTTAGCGGTGCAGTAGTGTCCAATTTCCATTTTTAATTTATTTTTGAATCTTTAAAAAATAGGTCAAATTTGAAAAAAAAAAATCGATTATCGATTTTTGGGTGATGAATTCGACCCCGGGATAAAATGGAAAAATTATAGTACCTGGCACCTGCGGAGAACTATTATCATTTCCATTCTGAGATCCTTTCGCTGCGTGGAAAGAAATCAAAACAAGAATGTTATTCCTCGGACCCCATTCCCTAATTGCACGATCCAAGTAGGCCAGACCTCCCGGGGCGTACACCTTCCATCCATTTGGGTCTCCTCAACGATTGTTACGTAAACTTATATAAGAAGGTGCAAAACCTCCGCCGCTGTTATCAAATCCGACTATCCAATAGCCAACAGGGATACGGACTGTGTTTACTCCCGCAGCTGACATGTCACGGAAATCTTGCTCAGTGATGTAGCGAGAACGGTGCTGTTCCATTCGAGGGTCTCCTGAAAATCATCGAAATTCCATAACTGTTAAAAGCGAAGTTTTCATTCCGTCATCACTTTTTCTCGGACCTCACAACCACAAAATATCGCGACATTTCAGACTTTTCAGCAGAAGCCATTTAATGAAAGTTGAACGCGTGGCGCTAGTAGTTAAAGTTGATTTTTTAAGTGAATGTTTTAAAAATATTAAAAGTTAATAGCGTTTTGTTTTCGAAATACGCATGAAAACATGACCTAAAAAAGTCCCATTATATAATCGGGCTAAAAAAAACTCGCGTTTGAAACATCGAAACACAGCGATCGCTAAAATCTAACTTTTTACCATTTCTCGCCTAAATTGGACTGTAATTATGCAAATGTTTAACAAACAAAATGAAGTCGTCGATATATTAATTTTTAAATTTTCACCCGACGCCAAATTGATCGTTGTATATATTGGTGTAAATATACTATATTTCCAACGAATGGGCAAGGATTTTCACAAATTTTAAAGGACTAGGTACCTTTCGTCCTGCAACGAGTTTTGTTGATTGTCTGTGCACTCCTCTTTTTCAGTGCTGTTTCGTTTATTATATCTCTGTTTACTTCAACGTTTCAAATTCTTTTTGGTTAAATATAAGAATTTCCCAAGATTGCCCGAATATCTGCATGAATCTTTGACAAGTGGTCAAACTGGCCAAAAACATAATTTTTGCGGTTTTTAAAGTTTAACTTTTTACAGGAGGACAAAACGTACTACATCCAATAGCTGATGTTTTTGGAAATAAATTTTCTACAAAATGCAATGTTTAAATTAAAATTTTGTCAACGTTGAAAAGTGTACCGTACAATTTTCGCATTTTCCTTTTCGCACCCGGATCAAAAAATCGATACCGAGCCCAAACAAAGCATTTTTAAAAGTTCAGGCAGAAGTATACTCGAGATTTAGAGAGACGACGTCTTTTCGGCATGTATTCTTAGCCAGATGGCTTACAAGGGAAGTGCACCAACTCGTCTATATAGAACCGAAATCGGTCGATTGGGCATTGTAGGGGACCCTTAGGGCTACCCAAATCTGGTTTCAAAAAGTGCCAACACGGCTCCGTTTTTGAAAAACTGATTTGCATTCTAATTATCACTGACAGCGAACAATGTGCAAACAAGGGGAAGTTGGCCGAGTGGTCTAAGGCGCCAACCAGAGAATTTTTCTTGACATGGTGCTGGTTCGAGTCTTTTTTGAGACAACCTTTTTGCTTTTGCTGATTATTTAAGAAACAAATTTCTTAAACCTAATAATGCGAAGCAAATTACAAAAGTACAAGACACATTTTTCTGTCGCATAGTGGAAAAGGTTGAAAATGTTATTTTCAAATCAACAGTTCGATGCAAGTAAGTCAAACTAAGAAAGCAAAAAGGTTGTCTCAAAAAAAGACTCGAACCATCACCATGTCAAAAAAGTTCTCTGGTTGGCGCCTTAGACCACTCGGCCAACTTTCCGTTGTTTGCACATTGTCCGCTGTCGGTGACAATTAGAATGCAAATCAGTTTCTCAAAAACGGAGCCGAGTTGGCACTTTTTGAAACCAGATTTGGGTAGCCCTAAGGGTCCCCTACAATGCCCAATCGACCGATTTCGGTTCTATCAAGACTAGTTGGTGCACTTCCCTCGTTAGTATCGTTGAACATTTTTGCAACGGGTCTCATAAAATTGATTTCTCAATTGTTTATATTAACAACTTCATCAAATTGATACCGTTGATGCGAGTCTAAAACTTACAACTTTTCTATGTTTTGTACTGCCACTGGTGCGGGTGTACACGATTGAAAAATGTACAAACAAGAAAGTGTGAGAAAAGGCGAGACACAGAATGGCGCGCTGTTAAAACGATGTTTTCGGCAAATTGTCTGGCGTTCGCAAATTGGTTGGGACTCTTTTATGAATCAGATGCAGAAAAAATGTAACCAAAAATTTTTTTTTAGAGTCAACATTCTTTACCACAAGTTTTAGTGCCATCATTTCGAAAGGCTTAGTCAATCCTAAATCCTATTTTTCCAGGGGTTTTATTAATTTTCAAAAAGCAAAAAGATGATTTTTCCGTTATGCAAAACCAAACTTTTTCATCAATACACAATCCAAGTTCTATGTCTAGGGTTCGAATCCACCTTGCGATTATTTTTGTTGTTTTGCCAAAACACTCCCAACTCACTTGCGATTTGCATCATGATTATCCAGAGCGTACTATTTGAAATTTTTACAACTTTTTCTTATAAAACCGTTATAATCTATTTCCAACGGAAGGATTTTCCCTAATTCTGAAGGACTAGGTACCTTTGGTCCTGCAACGATTTTAGTAAACTGTCTGCCCACTCCTCTTTTACTGTGCTCTCTCGTTTGTTCTATTCTTTTCACTTCAATGTTTCAAAACCATTTTGGTTAAATACGTGTAATTTTTCTAAATTGGGCGAAAGTTGAAGACCGTCCGTTGGAAACAGACTATACCTCTGTCATGTCCGAGATGCTTCATCGTGACGTATTCTCCGCCGTTTGCGATGCCGTCGTCGACTCCTTCCCAGATTGGAGAACCTTAATTTACTCTTTTTTTTGATGAACTGTAAATTTACCTCCAGTCATCCAGCGTTCCAAAACCAGCCATCCTCCTAGGTTCACTCCTCGAATTTGTTTTCGACCACCCTTGATGTCGTTTTTCAGATCTTGCAACGCAGAATTTGCCATACCTACGATGAGAAATAAAACCACAAGGGTTCTCATCTAAACAAGAAATATCGTTTTTCGGGATGAATGGAAGTTATTGTAAACTTGTACTGAGAAAAAAGACAGGGTTTCAGAGAACCTCGAAATACTATTGGTCTAAAAATTCATTTTAGTCCAGGAAAAAAATCGATTATCGATTTCCGTATGGCATGATGTAAATATGCTCCGAAGCGAATGATCAAAAGCGAAGTTTGAGAAATGAAAATCGGGAAACAATGCCGAAAAAGGAAAATTATTTTTATCCAAAATTTGTAAAACTAAAAAAATGAAGAAGTGTCACCTCAATAAAATAAAACCAGAAATAATGAATTATCGAATTCTGGGTCGGGTTTTACCGTAATTGACCCATGCGTAATTAAAATGTGCTCTTTAAGACGCGATTTAAGACGCGACTCTTAGCGCTGTTTCATATTATGTATCATTATATTATGTATAGTTGTATAGATGTATGTATTATATAATTTTAAATATTTTGTATAGTTGTATATTATGAAAGCATGCAAAATAAAGAGGTTTTAACAATAATTTTATATTTTAAAAATACATTTGTAGGTTAACTATAAAACAATTCAGTTCTACATCCAAGCGAGAGTCCGTATGGCTGGGGGAAACAGGATCTTGTTTCCGCTGATTAAAAATAATTCTACTGACAACATATTTTTAATTATTTAAATTTCTCCAAAACATTGAATTTTAGAAAGTAATAACTTCTATTTTAATTCTTCTTAAAATTTGAAGCGTGAAAATTTTTAAATTTGCTTCGAGAAACAAAAATAGGCTCGAGACGACGACATTCTTCACAAGTTTTTTTTCTTAATATAATCGTTCTTTTATTATAAACTTTTTTGTTGTTTTCGTTGCTACCAACTACCACTTTGAAAAAGCAAACCTTTACTAAACCATCGAAAAACATTCGAACAAACTAATTTTTCACAACAATTGTCGGCTAAAAAGGAAATGTTGTTTGTATGCAATTGCCAGCATATATTTTGTTTATTTTTAAATAATTACCACACATTTAATTTTTAAAACAGTTTTAATGACCGAAACATAAAAATGATCGAAAAAAAAACGGATTTCTTTGGAAAAGTCTTGTGTAGAAAATTAGTCGAACAAATTAACAAAACATTTTGACTATTCCAATTTCGCTCGAATGTTATTTCATCAAATTAAAAAAGTTCAGCATGGCATTACTATAATTCTGTAGAGGAAAGATCCGCTTTCATCATGATTGAAGTAGTTATTTTATATTTTTAGATTTTTGAGATTTACAAATTATAATTTGTTGGTATGCAAAAGTTAGCACTAACCGAGAAGCTAAAAAAAATAAATCTATTGCAGATTTCGCAAGTTTTAATCATATTCTACTTTGTTTTCATTTTGACATTGAAAAATTCAGTCAAATCATTATTTTGCATTAAGTCATAGAAACGGCGGGCTCACATTTGTTTCTTTTTTTTCAGTGTTTCAACCTTGGGCGGGAATTGGGAAATCAAGATAAAACATCGGTTCAAAACCAAAAAAAAGCAGAAATGAAAGGGCAGGACTAACGGAAACCGAGCTCAGTTGCCTGATATTTATACAGGGGAAGATGAGAATTTAATTCTTATCTTCAATTTTTTTTTTTCGGCAACTCTGGTGATTCAGTTAGCTGAGAAATGCGGACTTCCGGCAGTCACGGGTCGGCTGTAATGTGATAAACGACTTATTTGTCGGGAAAACGTTGAAAATGGTTTAAAGGGCAGTTACACACCCATCGAATCAATGAGCAAATGCTTTTCCTAAGGGAACTTCGATTCAAAGTCGTTGTCCAAAGGATAAAACGGCTTCATGCATTTTCTAATGCAAAATACGGAGAGATCGCAAATATTGCATACCATGAGTTTATAACAGTTTATACGGCACAAAAGAGGAGCAAACAGGCATTAGCAAGCAAAATATGTATTTGTTTGCTCATCAACCCGTTTTCTATCCATACTTCGTAAAATATTCGAGATTTGCATCTGTGATGAAATTTTGTTGACTTCCCTCCAACAAAACACGGTCGAGGGGAATCTAAGCTCGATTGGTATAGTGTGTTTCCGGTAAACGGCACCGGTTTTGACTAAAACCTTAAAGGATGGTACATAATTTCCCGCCGCGATAGCTTATTGTATGTGCACTCCTCTTTTACTGTGCTATTTCGCTTGTTTTATATCTATTCACTTCAATGTTTCAAGTCGTCAGTGGTTAAATAGGAGCAAAATACCAAGGCCGCTCAAAAGTCGCCGACCTTTATTTGGAAATAGACTATACCTTGAAGGATTTTGAAAAAATGGGGCGGTGATTTCGTGGGGACAATGAATTTCACAGGACAAAATATAACTAAACAAAAAAGGTTCGTAAAGAAATTGTGGAAAATTGATAAATCGGTGAGATACATAAAAAAACGAAAAACGAAAAAGTTTCATTCGGGATGGGAAGGGATGTAAACGCGCTCCATCGCCAAAAATCTGTTCCACAGCTAATTTTTTTTTCAAACAGAATGAATTGATTTGCAAATGTCCTGTGGTCAATTTTACTATCACCATTAAAGAAATCGCTTGTTTCACCTTGAAAAAATAGAGGAAAACCTAGAAAAGCGATTTTTTCGACTTTGACATGCTATTTGAATAAGTTCAAACAAAACTTTTACGAAACAAAAAGCGGATGTGTTTTAGTTTAAAAAAAACGGTTTGTTAATTTGAAAAAAAAAACCGCAAGAAAATATTGAATACTATATGAAAAAGTTTCATTCCGGTGGGGGGATTTAAACGCGCTCCATCGCCAAAACCACGTTCCATAGCTAATATTCTTTTTAAACAGAATGAATTGATTCGCACATGTCCTGTGGTCAATTTCACTATCACTAATCGCTTGTTTCACCTTGAAAAAATAGGGGAAAGCCTAGAAAAGCGATTTTTCGACTGTGACTATTTGAATAATTTCAAACAAAACTTTTACTATATTAAAAGGATATGTGTTTTAGTTCAAAAACGGTTTGTCAATTTTAAAAAATCGCAAGAAAATATTAAATTGACTGAGATACGAAAAAAAAACAGTATAAAAAGTTTCATTCCGGGGGTGCGGGGATTTAAACGCGCCTCATCGCGAAAAATCTGTCCCACAGCTAACTTTGTTTTTACAAGTAGGGAATAAAATTGAAAATATCCCGTTGTCATTATTTCTTTAATAATTGAGAAATTCGCATGTTTCACATCAAAAACTAAAGGAAAACCAAGAAGCTCTCTTTTTTCGATTGTGAGTCAAGTGAGTCAAGAAGTCACAATCGAAAAAAGAGAGAACTTTGTAATTTTTTAACAATTTTTTTTCTTCAAAAATTTGCAAAAAAAAAGATATGGGCGTAGGGGCATAAAATAATCGGTTGAACACGGCGTGACCCAAAAAATTAAAAAATTCAGCCCGGGTCAAAAAGCGCAATTGACCTTTTTTTCAAATGCAGAAACAGATGTCTAAAAAGCTATTTGAGCGCCATTTCCAATTCTATTCAACATTCAATAATTTCTTAAAACTTGAAAATGTTTCAATTCCGATTGTTGATGCCTTATTCTACGAAATATTCACAAAATCAGAATTCTTGGCAAATTATACAATTTAATTTTCAATTCGCCATGGGCGAATTTCAATTTCCACCTATGAAAGCAATGACAGAATGGACAAATATCACAATTTCACACCAATTTGAATGTTTCTTTTCAGGACAGACCAAAAACTTTCGAGATGGCTTTACCTTCTGTGGATGCAAGCGCAATTGAAAAAATAAAGGTTTGAGCCTAAATTTCCAATGTTTCATTTTTGTTTTTTAGAACATCTATGGCGAATTGGCCCGAATTCCTGCACCAATTGAGGGAAGAATCCATCTCAGTGGAGATATGATTGAGGTAAAACAAGAAAAAGAGTTCAAGGTTGAAAATTTCAGATTACAACTGGCTGGAGCAACCGTTCATTGGCTATGAAGAGATCTTCAAAGACGCAGAGGGTGACTTCTGTTCGGCGAGGAAATTTGGGAGCGGAGCATGAAATTGTCTCCGATGTTACTTTGCCTCTTGTGAACTACACGTCAGTGCCTCTCTCTATCTCTTTCTCTCTCTGTCTCTCTCTCTGTCTCTCTCTCTGTCTCTGTCTTTCTGTCTCTCTGTCTCTCTGTCTCGCTGTCTCTCTGTCTCTCTGTCCCTCTGTCTCTCTGTCTCTCTATTTCTATGTCTCTCTGTCTCTCTGTCTCTCTGTCTCTCTGTCTCTCTGTCCCTCTGTCTCTCTGTCTCTCTATTTCTATCTCTCTCTCTTTCTCTCTCTCTCTGTAAAGACTTTTCAGAAGCCAAGCTGTCGCTTACACCCACAACAACTCCCTAGTCGCCCAGCTGATAAGCATCGCTGAAAGACAGTTTCTAAAGGTTTTCGATTTTTGATATTATATAGTCTGTTTCCAAGGAACGGTGTTCGACTTTCGGGCAATCTTGAAAACTGACACGTATTTATCCAAAAAGGATTTGAAACATTTAAGTCAACAGAGATATAAAAAGCGAAAGAGCACTGTGAAAGAGGAGTGCGCAGACAATTAGACGAGTATAGACGAGTATACGGAAGATCAATGCTTCAGGTTTTCGACAATAATGCCCACATGGAAGTTCTCTGCGTCGACTTGACAGCCCAAAATAAACATGGAGTAGTTCACGCCTCAGGTATCATGAATTCAATTTCTGTTTCAAAAAAAACCTTTTCAGAACCTTTTGGTGCTTTCCGTTTTTCAAACAGTGAAAAGAAAATCTTGTATACGGCTGAACTAAATGTGAGGACATCTGAGTATTTCGATGCTGGATTGGACTGGTCGAGTGATGAAAAAATTCGGGATAGCAATGTGGTGAGATCTATCCTAGCTCATTTTACATTTTACCTCACTCACTCACTCACTCACCTCACCTCACCTCACCTCACCTCACCTCACCTCACCTCACCTCACCTCACCTCACCTCACCTCACCTCACCTCACCTCACCTCACCTCACCTCACCTCACCTCACCTCACCTCACCTCACCTCACTTACTCATTTTCAGGGTCAAAAGTTCGAAATCGTCGAATCTTGGGGAGAATTGTGTTCCAACATCAAACGACCAGTAATGTCTGTGATTGATCTCTTAGATGAAAAGATCACAATCCTCGAGCATGAAACCGTCTCCCCCGCATATGTAGGCGAACTTCCCAAGTTTATGAAACTTTGTATCTTCAGGCCATTTGGTCCCCAGATGACAAAGGAATTGTCTACTTTGGCCTCGAAAATGAACCATTCAAACTGGGAAAGTTCGCTTGTAACAATAGGATGTGGGATTTTTTTGTTTTCCAAAGTTTAATTAATGTTTAGTGGAACTTTGCGCTACTTTGACATTGAAACCGGCACTTTGGTCAACATTGGTCCATCTTATGTTGCAATTGAATCCCCGATTTTCACTCCTGATGGGACAAAATTGGTTTACTTTCAGGTATGTTGAGCCTCCTGCTATGAATCTGTCTCTATGTCTCTTTCTCTCTCTCTCTCTCTCTGTCTCTGTCTTTCTCTTTGTAAACATCTCTTTTTCAGAGATCTACCTTTGGACCCCACAACAGCAACTTGGAACTTGTTTCTGTGAGATTTCCCACAAAAAAAAACATATTTTTAATTTTCTTAGGTTCCCTGGCCTTACGAGGACTCCTCTCCAGAAGTTATCGTCCCACTCAATACTGGCAACAGTTTTGGGGAATTCCCTGGATTGAGCAACATTCACATCGCTTCGAGACCTTTCACCGCGGATGGCCGGCGCTTAATCGTTGAAATCACTTGGAACAGCAAGAATGAACTGGTTTCGATTGACATTGAAACTGGAAATGTAGCCAAGCTAACGAATCTGGGTAAGATAAAGTCGAAAACCGAAAACAACTGGTAAGCGGTATCCTACGGTCACTCATTAATCGGCCTTTGGCCGTGAAATTGGCGTGAAGCACGTGAAGCTCGGCCTACGGCCAATCTCACCCTCCTCATCTGAGGAAATGAACGCGTGGTTTTACGCTGATAGACCATAGACAAACACACAGAAATCATAGTGTTTTATTAAAAGGGATCGAATATATGAAATATTTTACAAGCCTAAGATTAACAATCTAGGACCCTGTCTCGGAACTTGGAGGATTCTCGATGTGGCTGGAGACGATATTCTTGCTAGGGTTGCGGCTCCAAACCGACCTCCTGTTGTTTTACTTGGAGCCTTACCACCCCGTGGATTTGAAAATCAGGTTTGAAACACACACACTCACACATACACATACCATTTCGATTGTCTGGACCAAACTACACGATGACGTCATCCCCGAGAGCAAGAAATCTCTTATGAACCACTCCTGGTCTCTTGTTGAAATCGAGCGTGACGGTAGCCTACCAAAATTTAAAGTATCTTGATTTCTTCAGGCCAAACCCCTTACGAAGGAGTTCTCACATTTCGAAATGAAGGCGAATCCCATCCACTGGTGGTATACCTCCACGGCGGTCCTCACGCATCATCGCTTGCCATGTATTTTTAGAAGGCATTTTTAGTAAATTATATGTTCAGGTGGGCTCCGAGAGATATCAACACCTTGGTCAACTGTGGGTTCGCGGTGTTTGAGGTCAATTACCACGGGTCACTTGGCTTTGGAGAAGATTTCACTAGGTCTTTGCCTGGAAAATGTGGAGACCTTGATGTGAAGGATGTTCATGTAAGCGAGGGTGGGTGTGTCTGAGTGTAAGTGAATGCCGCTATACTCCTGTCTTTTAAAACCTAGTTACAGCACGCCGTTGAGTATCTCCTTGACTGCCACCCACGCCTGGATCGAAACCGCGTCGTAGCCTTTGGTGCTTCTCATGGTGGCCTCCTCGCCTCCCACCTAGTTGGCCAGTATCCGGTAATTTTTGCATTTTGCTTAAATGACACTGATGCTTTCAGACATTCTACAAAGCTGTTGCTGCACAGAACCCAGTTCTGAACATGGTCTCCATGTTCGATATCACTGACATCCCCGACTGGTGCGTGGTTGAAGGCTGTGGAGAAGACTTCGATTGGACAAAGGTTCTAAGTCTGGAGCAGCAAAAGAAAATGTTTGAGTCGTCGCCAATCGCTCATATGGGAAAGGTTCTCTGTGTCTCTGTGTCTCTGTGTCTCTGTGTCTCTGTGTCTCTGTGTCTCTGTGCCTCTGTGTCTCTGTGTCTCTGTGTCTCTCTGTCTCTCTGTCTCTGTGTCTCTCTGTCTCTCTGTCTCTGTGTCTCTCTGTCTCTCTGTCTCTCTGTCTCTCTGTCTCTCTGTCTCTCTGTCTTTCTGTCTATGTTTTTTCCCTCTCTTCTAAGCAGTTATGTCTCAGATTGTGTCCCCATACCTCCTTCTGATTGGCGAAAAAGATCTTCGTGTGACTCCTCACTACCGCCCCTTCATCCGCAACCTGAAGGCTAGAGGGGTGCCAGTCAAGTAATTTTGATCAGTCAACTTGAAAAAAACGCATTTTCAGGGTTCTGAGCTACCCTTCTTCAACCCACGGCCTTGGTGAAGTGGACGTTGAAGCCGACTATGCGATCAATATGGTCCGCTGGTTCCAAGATGCATTTGCCGCTGAGAATTGAGATCAACTCTGTTAGCTTGAAACATTAAACAATAAAGATAAGGGAAGTAGAACATGAAATTGTAGAAACATCCAGATAGATGGCGAACAACAGTCTGTGTGAGTGTGTGGATGTGTGTGCGCGTGCGCGCATGCCTGTTCGAAGTGCGTGCTTGTGTGTGCGTATGTATTCGTAAGTGCGCGCACGTGTTTCTGTCTTTCCGGACATCAGTACCACCAATTTCTGGGCTCCTGTAGAAAAAAACACTGTAGTTACTCAAAACTTTTTTGGCAGATGAGCTACGTTTCGTAATTATCACCCCAGCTGCCCCTAGATCTAAATTTATAGTGCAGAGCTTGCCCTGGTTGAACACTATCAAAGCACTAACCGGGAATGTCTGAAACAAGTTTCCGATACTCGTGGAAAAAGAAACTCACAAATTGTCCACCATTTGAACTGCGGTTTTGCCTTACGATAACGTTAAAATCCATAGTACACCCTATCCAGTTAACCCAGCTCCCTATCTTCCAATCATGAACAAGAGAATGGATTTTCATCACTGTGGCCAAATAAACCGAGGTATATCGCAAAGTGTGCCCCAGTACTTCAGTTTTAAGGAACCGTTTTCAAAATTTGCTTCCGACAATTGGTTTTCATAAAAACGCATATTTTTTCCGTTTTTACCCCACTGTCATCTTCTTTTTTACCCCATTGTCATATTCGCTTCCCGAAAGTGAGCGGGTCAAATTAAAATGTGATTTGGTGGTGCATTAGTAGCGTGCCTGAATACTAGGTAAAACAAGAGTTTCTAATTTCTAGAAAAAAATGTTGAGTTTGAAGCAAGATACATTTGGACCTTAAGGCTTCCCGAAGGACCTCAAGGTAAACACATTCAAAATGAAGTATGTCTAGCGACTATTTGGGTCGTAAGAAACTAAAATTTCCAGTTGGAGCAAATTCTATTTCTGCTGGGACCGCACCTGTTTCGATTGGCTCGACAATTACAGATATCGCGTCATAAATAGGGACCGCAGTAGTTTTAAACTGCAGAATTGCAGACTTTAATAATAGTTCATTCCCTTATTTATTTTTTTTACAAAATCAATCAGCTCAAATTTACTGAATCAAGCGAATGTTTCAAGTTTGAACCAAAGCGTCAAACTGAGCCACCGTGCAAGCCCCAGTGTAAGAGCGCCAATAATGATTGTCTACCAATGATGGTCGTTTAAACTTTGTTGAAATTTTGTTTGCAACAGAAACTAGTAATAACGTAGCAATGTTTATGTTTAGCGAAGCTTTTTATTTTTTTTAAAGAAATTTAGTCAATTGTGCACATTTTAATATTTTGTTTTGTAAAATTATATATTTTGTTTTTCCAAATTTATTGCTACCTCAATTTTTACCAAGGCGACAAGTGTATTCTGCACAGAAAACAAATAAAAAAAAAAAGAAAAAGTTTGAAAAAAAAATTCAGCGTAAGGTTTTGGGATCATAGGAAGGTTTATACAACTTTTGAGCAAAATCGGTTTTTTTCTATGGAAACAGCAAAATTCGTTCCGCAAAATAAACATGATAAAAACGCTACCTAATCAGAATTTTTGAATTTTCCCATGGAAAAACAGCAATTTCTCTTAATTAGTAGGTCATTAGAATACCCTTCCAACCCCGCTTCTCCCATTTCATTCTCCCCTTTCCAACCGACGATGACGGCCGGTTCAAAGAAGTGAGTTTCCTCTTTTACAAAAGCAAACTTTTTCAGGAAAATGGAAAAGTCGAAATCGAAATCGAAGAAGAAAATCGGGAAAAGCCCGAAACCGGTTTCTATTAATCTTGGAAAGACAATTCTTATCCCGTGTGTTCGCAATGAGAGATTTCCCGAGTTATCTGTCAAAAAGGGACCTATGAAATTGGCTGACGATAGAAAGGTGGGATAGTTTAAAATACGTTTCTAGTTATTTTTTTGATGGAAATAATTGCCGAAAATGATTAAGTTGAACAAAAATGGATAAAAGAAAAAACTAAAATATTTTAAATATGTTTTTTTTTAAACTTATAGCCCAGTCCCAACATCTTTTTTCATCTAATCGTTTACCAAAATAGGATAAAACATTAAAAGGAAAATGTAAAAAAAAAATATCAAAAACTCACGAATCAGCTGAAAGGCGATTTTTAGACGATCGAATACTCGAACGGTCTTAGCTCATTCACTTTTTTTGTTTTGAAAATATTTTAAAAAATATAATCTGTTTCCAAGGGAAAGTTTCGACTTTCATGGACCTTCAAAACAAATGTTCCCCAATTCTAACGAAAAAAATGTTTTATTGTAGAACATCTGTCCAGTTCATTGAAAAGTGGTCTAGCTTGCAATGAAAATGATTCAGTAAAACAGTAAAACAAGCTTCAATTTTGGTTTCACATTTTTTGTCAAATTCAAATGTTAACAACAACACCATTCTGGAAATGACACAAAAAATTGAAGTTTCAAATTTTATGCAATTATTATGGAAAAAATACTTTTATGATGGTCGCCTCAATGTTTCACATTTTTATTTCAATTAGGATCAAAAGTTTGCTGTAATTATTCTTGGTCATTTGAAGGTTCTATTTATCTTTTTTTTTTCAACGATTTGTAAAAAACAACTGCTAGGTCTCTAATGTTTTCAGTGGAGAAATGTGGGCAACAAAAAGAAATAAAATGCTTATTTTCACATATTACATTCGTGAGCATTATGTTATAAAAATAGTTCCTTGGCCAACAAGGTGCGATAATTTTCTTGATTTATTAGTCTTCTTTGACAATGAAAGTTTAAAATACTTTAATTTGTAAAAAGCAAAAACAGAAAACAAACACTTCGTAACTCAAAATCGTTTGTCTTTCATATAATCTCGTCAAATCTACTTCAGCCTAATTCACTGCGAAAATGAACTGAGTATCCTACATTTTAATGCTTAAAACCATTTTCATTGAAAGCCACTTTTTAATGAAGTGGATTCACAAATGGTTTAAAATTTATTAATTTTTTTTAGCATTTTTTTCAAGTTCCCTTAAAGTCGAAACCTTACCTTAGAAACAGACTATAATTTTTTTTTAAATAGTTTTAAAAAAAAGTTAATATCCTAAAACTGTTCGGTTTTCAACCTGAATTTTTGATTGAAAAGTTTTTCGTATTTTCTTTCAATGTTTTATCTATTTTTGGTGAACGATTAAATGTTTAAAAGATGTTTCTTTCCTAGACCCCGACTATAATCAAAGTAAAAAAACGTTTTTTAATTATTTTTGTTTTACAAGTTGAAGTTTTACAAAAAAATTTAAATTTGTCGCCTCATTGTTTTAAACTTGTTTACTGAGTAAAATCAAAAGTTTGCTGTAATAAATTCTCCACATTTTAAGGTTCTTTTCATCAAAGTTTTTCAACGTTTTGCAAAAAAAAATCTGTTAGGACTTTAATATTTTTATTGTAAAATCTGGGCAAAAAAGAAGTGAAATGTTTATTTTCACATTTTGTGTTCGTAAGAATTAAATTCTAAAAAAAGTTCATTGACAAAAAGGAGAGTTTTCCTTTTTATATTTTTGGGCTTTTTCTGATAAAAAATATTAATAAAAGCAATTTTTTGTAAATGTTTAGAAACAACAAAAAATAAACACGTAACTCAAAATAAGTAATGGCCTGAGTATTCTACATTTCAATGTTGGAAAACGCATTGCTATAATGGCGACATCAAAACATTGGCACGATGTCATTATTTTTATTCGTTTTTTTTTCTAAATTTAAAAAAATTTGGTGTTAAATTAAATTGTTCAAATTTTATTATTTTATAGTTATTCGAAAAAATAAACGAAAGGTTCAGTTCTCATAAATTTGTAAGTAAATTTGTAAGTGCAAAATTTTGCAAAGAAAATTTTTTAGTCTCATTTCCAGAATGGTTTTTGAATTTGGCAAAATTTGGCCAAAAAAAATGTTGTAAATGTTATTTCTCTGTGTTATGCGCTTATGCTAGATGTACTTCATAAATTTTGTTCTCCAATTTTTATACCCGTTCAACAATAATTTGCGAAAATGCGGATTTAATAAACATTTTAATAAAACATTTCAAAACTAACTCACTGTTTTGGTCATTTATTATCCGAATAAGAGGTTTTGGGCGTTGGTGTATTCCTCGCACAGTAAAAAAAATTAATTTTTAATTTTTTTTTAGTTTAAAAGATTGTTTTTTTAATTTAAAAAAACAATTTGTGACTGAAAAAAATTAAATTTTAAAAAAATGGTTATAACTAAAGGTCAATGAAAGGTCCGCAGTGTTAGAATTCTTAAAAATTCAGTAGTAGTGCAAAAATTTAAAACTTAATAAAAAACTGTTTCATGTATTGTATTGTCGGCAAACCTGAAGTGCAACACTTGTAATACTATTATTTTACAACTTTTAAAAGTTTTGGCTGTTTTGGTTGCCTATTTTTCTAAAACATGGAAATCTTGAATTTTACACTTTGAAATTTTTTATAAATGTTCTTTTCCGAAATTGAATTTTTTGGCAGAAAAACATGAAAAATTTGAACATTGCTAATTATATAAGTTCATTTTTAAATGCTTTTTTAGACGGTTGTTCAGTTGATTTCGCCCCGAAATTCCACCGAAACCGCACACGCACCCGCTGCGTGCGAAAGTATAATGCTTGGAGTACTTTTGTTCTAAACTTTTTAAGTGTCGGCTTTTTTGTAGGCTTTTTTAAGTAAAACTTTCAACCATAACGTTTTTATCGAAAACGTTTATTTTACACTTTGAACTTCAAGTTTCAATCGAAGTTTTTCAATATTCATGGAAAAATGATTTTCAAGGACAATGTAGCACCGATTCAATGTTTCGTCTATTTCGGATACAGAAAACATGTTCTACCTATCAGTATTCTAATGCGTCGCACACCAAGAAAAATTTTATGAATATTGTTTTCCGAAATTGAATTTATCGACTTAAAAAATTAAGAATTTTAAAATTTATAAAGGAAAAAAGTCATTTTTAAATGCATTTTTCAGGCGGCTGTTCAGACAAGTCGACTTTTTCTGTTTTTTTTTAATCGTTAAATTTTTAGTTTAATATCCATATTAATAAATCGCCAATGTCCGTGACTGTCTGTGTCTGTGTGTGACCCCATAGAGATCTCAGGTCCCCGTGAACCATTTCACCTCATCTTTCAATATGTTACTATATCATTGACAAGAGTAGCTCATAGCCCAAAAATCGTACTAGGGTCCCACAGCGAAAGCGCGCCAGAACTTTGCGGCGAAGGCGCCCCTCCCGCTGGCTGGTGAAGCAATAAAGCATTAAATTTTCGCTGCAAAAAAAATGATGTGGTTTTTCTAAGATAATGAATCTTATGCTAAGTTGCATATTTTTTGCCTTTTGTTGTATGTTGTCTTGTTTTCCTATTACGTACTTAATTTTTCTTCCCACGGAAGATTTTTTAAACTATCTTTTGATTGCGGATCACGTTTAATAGTCATGTTTGGGTAATTAAAACAACAATTTTATTTAGAATGATAAAAGCATACTTTATAACTGTTTTTTAAGGGATCATAATGTATTTCACATTGTCCCGTGCGACTGAAAACTAAGATTTTCGACGACAATACAAAAATACATTGGAAAACGAAACTTTCACTTTTCTATCTTTCTTTCCTTTTTAGAAAAGGGTAAGCTCTATTAACTACTTTGGCCTTTTGCCATTCAAAAAACTGAATTGTTGCAACATTTGCGTAACATAAGATTGGTAACCAAAAATAATTTCGAAAAATTGGAGATTTAAATTTTTAGGTAAATAAAAAATTAAGAGAAAAATCCAAGTTCAAGAATTAATTTTTTTAAAAAATAATGAATAATTTTTAGGCTGCTGTGCAGTTGATCGACGACCGGGACCAGAGTTCCAAATTCTTCCGTCTGCCCTCCTTCGCCGACAAGTTCAACAAGCGTCTTTAGTAGGAAAAATCCTTGTTTGGAAAAATATAATTGAATTTAGTCGCAATTCTTCGACGAAAAACTTCTCTTCGGTTATGAAGAAGAGCTACGGTTACTGGTATTTGTACAAAACCTTCACCAGAACGGACAAAGTGAGTTTGATCTTGAAACAAATTTTATTTTTAATAAAACTATTTAAAAAAAAAAATGATTTCAGCTGGTTATGCACGACATTTTCTCTTCGCAGATGAAGTTTATGATGAAGATTATGCAGAAGGAAAAGCAGCCGAAGGAGAGCATCATTGGATACATGAGGTTGCGTTTTTTGATTAACCATTGATTTTTGATTTTGATTTTTACAACTTATATTTCTGATTATTTGAGAATGAACAATGTGGTGCTTTTTTACAGGTGAAAACTGGAAAATATTGGTTTTTTTAACTTTTAAGTCCAAAAAAAACCAATATTTTCCAGATTGAAATCAACAGCTAAAATCAAAATCTACATTATTAGAAATGTAAAGAAAATTTGGTGAAACAATGGGGTTAACTTCATTATTCGGAATTTCAAAAATGTGAAATTTTTTCATGTTATATTCAATGTTTCTGTTTTCAGAGAAGAAAATTGATAAAATCTTTTCCATTAAGCTGAGAAGTGTAATTGTATAAATTCGTTTATAAATTATGTACTCCAAAAAATGCCTAAACCGCATTTTTGGAGTATATATATTTTGGAGTATATATATTTAATTCTAAATAACTTTTTTTTTAAATATTTTACGGAATGATTAAAAGGGTTAGAAATTTAGGGAATATTTGCTATAATTAGACTGTGGAAAATAATTTTAAAACAAATTTTACAATTTGACAAATTTGTAAGCAGCGTAATAATAAATTTTTCAAATTATATACTTTCAGGTGTGGCCATTTTTAAAGTCAATGTTTCATCGCCATAACAAGAACTTCGATAATTCCCGTTCGCATTATAACCGCGGTTTCAGTACTTTAAAAAAAACGTTGGTAAACGCTTTTGCGATAATTTTAATTTTAAAAAAAACCTGTCAAACTCTTGCAGGCCATTGGAAGGATTCCATTAAAATAGTGAAATTATCCAAATCTGAAAAAAAAACTGTAAGTTGCGATTGCTCATAAATTGTTTTAAGGAAAGCATCAATAAAATTTTGCAACGGCTTTATTTCCATAAAATATAACATTGTAGCCAAAATATATATGTATTTTGTTTTACTGTTTTACTTTTACCGGAAAGCAAAACAAACTGTAAAAGGGACGTTTACGATCCATTCAGTCCAAAAAAAAATTTGAACCTTACAAAAGTTTAAAACATTTTTGTTTCAGAATGACTCTTCAATTATTGGGTTCTGCTTTCTTCAAACTCAATATATTTTTTACTCTGAAAACAGCACATGAAAGCTAATTCGATTAAAAAAAATTTAAAACAATGTAGTTAAAAAATCCTACTAATTTTTTTTTGGATAGCAAAAATTTAATCTTTCGACAACAGAAAGTGAAAGGTAGATTTACGGATATTTTTTTCGATTTTCAGTTTTTAGGATTTTAGGATACGTCGAAATAGTGCGCTACAAAAGGGGCTTGGCCGGTTTTTGGCCCTAGTAGAATTGAACAAGTTTTATGTCAAAACTATATTTTTTGTATCAAACTTGTGATGCATTTTTAAAACTCAACTTTACAAAAATGTTATTTCTCAATTATTACATTTTTTATTTGTTTCACTGTTTCACTAAATACGGAAAAACGGCATAAGTGGCAGCTAAGTTTAAGCCTCATACAAAAAATTTGTTAAATTTGTAAAATCTCAATGCAACTTTTTTCAGTATGACTCCTTCAGTATGAAAAAAAATTATAAAAAATGTTGCTCATGAGTTAACTATATATGATGAAAGTATCAATTACAATTTCGAGAGGTATAATTTTCCAACAAAGATAAAACATTTTTTTTCTCAGAAAATGTCAGGGTAAACATTTTTGTTGTTTTATGTGTGACGAGAGAAAACAGAAAACTGATGTAAGCAAAGGAAAATCTAAATTGCAGTATATTTTGGTCCTGAGAGTTTTTTGTCTGAGACAATGTTTCGCCGTTTACAGAACAATATGTAATTTATCCCATTTGCAATCCATTCGCAGTTGGTATTCCTGTGTCGGTTTTCATCAAAAGTTGAAGGGTGGATATCGATCAACTCTATTATCTTTTTAATCAAAATTTTGTAACACAGAATTATGAAAACATAATTCAAACATTAATTTTTTCACTATGTCATTCTCACCCGAATACAGAACTAACATTACAAGCAACGTTTCAGTTCCAGTCCGTCTAGAAAAAAAATTGTTAACTTCACTCCGCAAAGACTAGGTGTATATGGTCCCGCCGCGATCGTTTTTGTCTCTGCGCACTCATGTTTTACAGTGCTTTTTCGTTTTTTTTTTTACTTCTTTATAAACTTCGTTGCTTCCAATTATCCGTGGATAAACAAGAGTTGCGGAGAATCAATGTTGCTGAAAAATCGCCGAAATTTTGTTGGAAATTGACTATGTAATAAGGCGTCTAAAATATTCAATGTTCATTTTTCAGTATGACTTCTCAAAAAAAAAAAAAAACCTCAAATTAAGTATTTGTTTTGTAGGTTTACAAGTTTTTTTGTCAAAAACTATATTTTAAAATCAAAGTTCTGATGTATTTTAAAAATTCAATTTTATAGAGAAAAACAATTCTGACGAAAAAAGTGCGAATTGTTAACTTTATAAAATGTTTATGCTATTTTTTTCAGTATGACTCCTCTGGCCTCGAAGCACCATCGTTTCCGTCGCCTGGGCTCCTGGAACCGTATCGGATTGGGCCATCAGCCGCTGAATGTCCGTTGTGTGCCGATGATGACCTCTCGCAAGTCCTTCGCCGGCATTTTTGTAACTTTACAAGTATTTTTACAAACAAAAATGGATTTTAGAAGGAAGACCGTGGCTTCGCTCCCATGTTCCTGGCTCTCAACATCGGAAATATCAAAAACTCTGTTCAGAAGCGACTGCTTCAGATAGAGTACGAAGCTAAGAAGGACGTTCAGAAGATGACTTCCGTGGCCAGGGTTTGAATTTTTTCAATTTTAAATTTGAAGTCGCTTTTTCAGGCATTTAAGAATGATAATGGAGTGATGTGCAAGGAGAGACTGGAGACTGATTTGGTGAAGCCGATTCTCCTTCCCATTGGGCATTTCGCTCCTTTGTGGGTTTTTATTTGTTTATTTAATTTGAATTTCAAATTGGTTACCACTTGACTGAGTAACATTAAAAAAATTATCCACGTTCTGTTAGCTTCATGCAGTCTCTAGCTGTCTGCGCCCTCCGCGAGAGAGAAATGCAGAAATTTCAATTTTAACCTATGCTACTATTTTCTTTTGCCTATTTTGCGCGAGCTGTAAAGAATTTTCATCCAATACTCATTAATAAATTCAATGATAAAATTTCAAGAAACATACAACCAATGTTTGCAACAACAAAATGGGAATAAATTCGAAGTAGCTGTTGAGTTCTTTTTTACATTTCGCGCCATTGTGAGTTATTTGATTTATTTTTTAAGGTTTTTTTAATTGAAATTTGATTTTAACTGAGTAACATTAAACACTTCTCTACGCTCCCTTAATTTCATGCAGTCTCTAGCTGTCTGCCCGACTGCGCTTTCTCCTATTCTTTTTTTTCTTTCTCAGTTAATTCTTAAATTAATTCTCAGAAATTTGACGTCATCAACTTTTTTTGCGTATTTAAATTAGATTTTTTTTTGCTTCTATATGTGTCAATTATAATGTCGTCCTTTCTGCGCTCTGGAAATGTAGTTTTTGCGGTATCTATGAAAAGCTTATTGTGTGCCAAGTTAACCGAATGATATTGAAAAACGAAGAAACACAGGACCAATTTTCAAGCACAAAATAGCTGTTGTGGTTTTATTTAATTTAATTTTGCCTGCTTTTTTTTCAGCAGGCCGCAGCTTTTCCGATTTTTTTCATATCTCGAAACTCAAAATCAAAACCCGTGTTAGTTTTTTTTCTGTTATCAGCAGACAATTTGCTACCGAATGAGCCCCCGAAGAGCCTGAAAGCGCAATTTTGAAAGGATGTATGCATTTTTAAATTAATGTTCCATTGTTTCGCTGTAAAAAATGAAAATGAAATGTGAAGTGATTTTTCAACTTTTTGGATCCCAAGTAGACTACAGGAAACATGAAAGCTTAATCGGAGACAAAAAATTCAATCTGCCCGCAGGGTGCTCATACCGCTCGAACTTTTGAGAAAACGTGTCTTAAATTGCGCCTTTCTTTGAAATAAAGTCAGCCTTTTAAAATTTTGTAAAAAGAATTTGCCATTGTGACCGTCGTTATTTCTAAAAACGAGGATTGATTGTCAAAGAACGTTCCTAAAAAAAAAAACGAAACAAGGAATCAATTTAGATTTTAAAAAAAGAATTGCGGCTAATTGATAGTGTTCTTGTGCATTTTCCCATTCTAACATTCGTTTTTTTTAACCATAGTTTCATAAAAAGCTTTTAAGCTTAAATTTCTAATTTTTTTTGGATTAGTAAAAACTTTTGTTTACAGGTTCGCTTCATTCTAATGCAAAAATAGAAATTCACACATTCTGCGCACTCCGCATTAGAGAAATTGTCATTTTAACCTATGCCACTTTTTACGCTTTATCTTTTGCAACTATTTTCCCTTTCGCGCGAGTTGGAAATTTAAATTTACAAGTTTTACAAACCATTTGCGAGGTATATTGTTAACTTGTACGATATTGTTATTAGACTTCCCGACCCAGTAAATCAAGGTGATGAAATTCACCCACTGAAGCCAGTTGTTGAAATTCAATAATGAAATTTCAGGAAACAAACAATATGTTTTTTATATGTGAAAACATATATGTTTTCACATATAAAAAACACCTTTTAGATTTTTTTTTTGGCAAATCAATCTTTGTTGTATGTTTCGCTTTGTTGCAAAAGGAAATTTTTTAATTTACCAAAGCTTCTCATATCAAAAACCAGAAAAATCGATTTACAGTTGGAACATTTGATTTTTTTTTATTATCGAGGTTTTTGTTCAACGTAAAACACTTTTTGTTGGAATTGTTAAAATCTAGTCTTACAATTACAAAAAATTACTTTTACAAAAAAAACTAAACACTATCAAAATCTGCTCATAATGTGGCGGCAGATAAGTTTTGAAAATGAAAATTATTGATGACTATTTTCCATTTAAAACACAAATAGCAAAAACGAAATGATGAAAAAGGGATTTCTTCCAGTCGTTGTGTTTCAATGTTTATTTATGAATTTTTTTGTCGAATTGTATAATTGGGCTGTTCTACATTAATTTTTAGTGCTCATTTTGAAAATCATTACACACCTGTCAATATTAAGTACTGATGCGCTACGACGCTTAAAACAACGAAATAGCGCAAAATAAACGAGTAAAAATTAATTCGCGCATGAAGCACCCATGGACTATCAATTCGGATTTTGACGTTTACTCTTTCTGGCCCACTGAAACTTTGACATAGGCTTAACAATTAATTTTTTTTAGACCAAAATGGACTTTTGAAATAAATTTTTTCCTTTGGTACATTAATTCGAGAATATTTATTACTTTTTTATAACCTTAGAATAAAAAAATAACACAGTTTGCGTTTTTTCGTTAAAAGTTTCAAAATTTTAGGAAATTTTACAATTTCAGCCAAATGCTGCATCTTCCGGCGACTGATCGCATCGCCCTGGGTCAACTGAAGAGGCCGATCTGCTACGGAAAAGTGACTCCGTCTCAGTTCATGTCCGAGTTGAACCAGGTTTTTCCAGAAATTGATTAAAAACCAACGATCTTTCCAGTTGCCGGCCGATTTTCCCTTGAATTACTTTGTTCTTCGCGCCAATAAGGACCTCGAGTTTGAGATGAGGGAGTTCTTTCCGATGAGGTGAAATTTGAATTTTTTTTAAAATTAAATTAAAATTTCCAGAAACATCAATATGACCAACAATAATGCGACCGATGCGGCGATTTATAAGTTCCAATACGCTGGATTTTCTTGCAGAAAGGTACACCTTTTTATCAAAAAAATTGAAAATATATTTTAACAACCTTTTTTTATTTTTTGGATTTTAAAACAGAAAAATATTTTTAGTATTGTTTTTTTTTTTTAAAAATTAGTATTGAAAACAGCGGGCACAGAAATCTGATCAATTGAGGATTCAATAATTTGACATGGATTTTGATATTTTTCGATAGAAACAAGCAAATATATTTCACAATTTGAATTTAATTTTGAAAACGGTTTTTTTAAAATATATTATTTAACTATAAACTTTTTAAATCTATCAAAATTGAAAGATAAATTTAAATACAAAAAATTTAATTTTCCAACAAACGTTTTCGGCCAAAATACAATTGTTCGTTGTTAACAGACCTGGCCCTTGGCCAATTTTCAAATGAAGCCGACATTCGCTGTCTTTTTACACATTTAATAATATTTATTTCAAAATTTTTACCAAATTTGGAATTTTTCACTATATAATTACTATGAGATGTTTAAAGAAAGCTCTATTAACAATATAAATGTTGTGTGTAGAGATAAGTGCCTCGGCTGCCTTGTGCTCTCGTCGTCTGCGTCTCACAGCAAGAGATTTGCGCATTACGCCCAAACGAAAGCAACGCCTCTCGGAAGAGTAGTCATTCACTGCGCGCTGTCCGTCAAATTTTCAATAAAGCACAATTCTGGGGTAATTTTCAGAAAAATTGTACAAATACATTTTTTCTGAAAATTACGCCTGAATATGAAACTTAGTTTTCATATTTTAAAAGTATTGTTCAGAATGGAGCTCTGAACCTCCGCGGCCAGCTTAACTTCCGTCCCCTGAGCATCCGCCGAAGCTTCTACCGCTATGAGGTTGACCCTGCCGTCACCTTCAAACAGAAATGTAAGCGAATTTGGAATTTGTAAAATAATTTCAATTTTAGCCTATAAAGACGATCCTTTGGTCGCTCAAATCTTCCATTTCAAGGAGTACGATGCTGCTTCTTTGGAGTCCGTCAGTGGATTCAGCACGGAGTCCATCGCCAGTACTGCTACTTTGGTGAGAGACAGAGACAGAGACAGAGACACAGAGACACAGAGACACAGAGACACAGAGACACAGAGACGCAGAGACACAGAGACACAGAGACACAGAGACAGAGAGACAGAGAGACAGAGCGACAGAGAGACAGAGAGACAGAGCGACAGAGAGACAGAGAGACAGAGAGACAGAGCGACAGAGAGACAGAGAGACAGAGAGACAGAGAGACAGAGCGACAGAGCGACAGAGCGACAGAGCGACAGAGAGACAGAGAGACAGAGCGACAGAGAGACAGAGAGACAGAGAGACAGAGAGACAGAGAGACAGAGAGACAGAGAGACAGAGAGACAGAGCGACAGAGCGACAGAGAGACAGAGAGACAGAGAGACAGAGAGACAGACAGACAGAGAGACAGAGAGACAGAGACAGAGAGACAGAGAGACAGAGAGACAGAGAGACAGAGAGACAGAGAGACAGAGAGACAGAGAGATAGAGAGACAGAGAGATAGAGAGACAGAAATCTCTCTTTCTAGACTCCCGGAGACTATCTTCGCAATTGGCGCGATGCGCACAAATCGAAGGATGTTTCTTACCTCAATGATGACAGATGGTGCCAGGTGATTTTAAATTTCAAAATCAATTTTCAAACTGAAACTTCAGAATCGCCGTGCTTGGAGCTACGACGCCAAGACCTTCTTCGCCGGAAGGCTCTCCATGGAGACTGAGGAACGCGTCATCATGGCCGGGTAGAAGGAAATTTCATTTTTAAGTGGAATTCAATGTTTCAGAATTTCCGGGAGTAGGAAGCTGTGTTTCCAGTCGAAGAACGAATATTTCCAGAGGATTATGCAGAAAGACAGGGTATTGATTGATTTTAAAAATGGAAATGAATCGATTTTTTAAGGAGAGGAAGATCAGGCGCTTGCACTCCGAAGATTTCACCGTTAAATATATCATGGGCAAGATTAAGGAGGTTTTTAAGAAATCTCGAGTTACCAAGAAGAATGAGGCCGCGGTGAGTAAATGGAAAAACAAAAAAATATGACTGGTTCAAAAAAATACTTAAAAGTTTTAACTAATCGCTAGGTCGCTACAATGTTTTACTTAAACCTTAATTTTTCTTTGCGCCCTTGACAACAATTGCACGATCGACCGCTTTAAACGTTTCAGAAATACAAAAACAAATTAGTTTTGTTTCCTTAATATTATTTCACAAAAAATTAATCAGGAAAATTTTTTGAAGTACAATTTTCTGGTTTTCTGCAAAAAATCTAGACATCCATGTTTCATCTTAATTTTATGCACTGTTTGAGTCGTGAAATTTCGTTATTGAGGACTTTTTCAAATGTTTTTGCTCTGCTCTTTTCATAAAAACGACTAATTGACTTGTATTTGTTTTTTAACGGCGTATTTTGTTTATTTATAAAGCGAAAACATGATGTAAATGATGATTTTTAATTGAAAAAAATCAGTACTGTTTTTTTTCCGATTTTTTTTCGGCTTTTTGGCTTAGACGGCGTTCCTTTCGAAGCACTGTTTCAGAATGTTTCCAATGTTTTCGTAAAATGCTTTAGAAATCGAACAGTATAATTAGTTTTTGGCTATTTTTTCTAAACATTATTCTTAGAAAACAAATTATATAGGAGAATTTTCAAGTAAAATATCCTTGTTTTTTTTGAATTACGAGAACTTTTTCAAGGCATCGAAATCCTTTCAGTAATTAAAAGTTTTACTTTGAATTTAAAAAAAAAGTTTTACTTAAAATATGCGATAAGCTTTTTTAGGTACTTCATATAACAATTACAAGTGTTCTCAAAATCTTCGCCAGATTGGTTTTTTTCGGCTTAGACTTTTTGAAACAACTTTGATGCACTTTTGTGACAACCTTGAATTCACTTTTTTGTACCTTTGAAACAATTTTTTCGTTTAGATCAACAATAAAATAAATTCGGATTCACTCTCAGCTCAAATTCAAAATTCAAGCTTTCAAAATTCAAATTCAAGCTCAAATTCAGGGACGTTTCGAAAAAAAAGCTTAACGTAATTTTTTTTTTATTTATGTGGTAAAAATTAATCAATTTTATAAATATTTAAAACACGATTTAATGCGAATTTCATCGAAAAAATAATATTTTTCTTTAGTTCGCCAAATGTTTTATTGTAAACGTAATTTTATGGAAACAACTTTTTCAACAACAGCAAATACCTTAGACTGCTTCAAAGACAATTGCTCACAAAACACAAAACCATTTTTATATTATTTTCACAAAACCATTGAAACAATAATGCATCAAATTCGAGAATTTCATTCTGTTAACAATTTTCCATATGAACTTGAAAAAAATGGGATTTTTCAAGTTCCTAATTCAGAAAAAGTCTGCAAAATTATGTATGCAAAAACATTTAAAGTAAAGTTTATTGGGTCAAGAAATGATAATAAATTTGAAATTGATGCGTCCATGCATTAAAAATTTAAAAAAAACTGTACACGGACTTCGAAAAATAATTAAAATTTCTGTTCCAGGTGTTCCAGGCAGTTCTGTGAAAAATTTCAAATTATCTTTTATCAAATATATTTTTTAGAGAAAAATCTATCAAAAAACTATTTAATTCGTTTTCATTCGAAATTTGCGCTATAAAGATAGTAATTTGGGAACGTTTCTGAACATTATTCCCGACGCTATTTTTATACGTTTAAAAAAAAAGAAAACGGCAATCAAAACTTTAATCAATTTTGAAAAATATTAACAAAGGTTTGCCAAATGTTTCATTGAAACAATAACACTTTTGAGATATTTTCAACAGCAGTACAGTTGAGTCTTAGTCAACTTTGTTGAACTGAAAAAAATTGCTTCCTGCTTTACATAAACTTTTAGAACCTTGAAAATCCTGTGTAAAACTGATGTTTAAATGTCATAATACGGAAAATATAATTTAGAATAACGTCAAATGTTTCAAAAAATTCAGTAAAATCGAAATTACCGCCTTCAGGAATAATTCCATGGCAGCTAAACAAACATTTTAACTTGTGTTTCAGGTGTTGGAGGAGACTTTCCGCAACCTCTTCCACTTCTACCCCTACCCGGAGATGGACAAATACAAGGGGTAAATCTTCAAATTTTTTAAATACATAATAAAAAAATGTAGCTTGGACATCACCCCTGGCTGGAAGTCGGCCATCGACTCCGAGTGGCTGAAGCCTAAGAAACTGGCCTTCCTTTCTCATTTGGTAGGCTATTTTTCGATCGACATCGATCTATTTCGAACAATTTTTTGCAATCAATCGATAAGTTAAGCATTTCGAACCATTCTATACAATCAATCGATAAGTTATGAATTTCGATCAATTCTTTGCAATTAATCGATAAGTTATGAATTTCGACCCATGCTTTGCAATCAATCAATTTGTAAGTTGTACAACTCATTTATAGCCAGAAACTGTGTTTTTCTTTTAATCAAGACCTATTTGCATGGAGTCCTGCAACGATTGCGTGCCAGAAAGCAATTTTCCGCTTCAAAGTGGGCTTTTTCAAATTGTGGCAATGTTTCTATCTTTTTTTTTCTGATCGGTCTGCAATTAACCTTTTGCCTGCAATTAACCTTTTTGGTTATAAAAAGTGTATTTTTTGCGGTTACAAGTCAACAGACACTACAACAGTAAAATAATCGGAAAAAAATCAATTTTTTAGAAAGTTAGGTCTCGCAACAAAAACGCGCCAGACAGTAACTTTTATTTATAATTATGCAAAACAGTTCAATTTGTGAAAGACAAAGCCAAGAAATAAATCGATACCGTGATAGGAATCAATAATTTGCTATCGATCGTGAATGTTTTACCAGTTTCTTAAAACAATCGATAGTTCGCAATCATTC
Organism: Oscheius myriophilus; assembly: GCA_964057215.1. NCBI lineage: Eukaryota > Metazoa > Nematoda > Chromadorea > Rhabditida > Rhabditidae > Oscheius > Oscheius myriophilus. Next base: position 1,096,731 of record OZ059905.1, on the reverse strand, counting down.
AATGACTCGATAGATACTTTGTAATTAATCGATCTTTGCAAACACTCGATAAGTTGTACAACTCATCAATATCCGAATTTTGAATCTGTGTTTTGTTATTAAATCGATACGTTAGCATTGGGTCCTGCAACGATAGCACGCCAGAAAGCAAATATATGAATATTTGTATTTTGTTGGTGAAATGGCACAAAACAGTCGAATATTTGCAAAAATTTCTATTTTCCAAAGCTAGGTCCCGCAAAGAAAATGCGCCATATTTACTTTTATTTACAAATACGCAAAACAATTTAATTTGTGAAGGAATAAGCCGAGAAACCAATCGATATCGTCTAAAATATCGATTTTTTCCAATGGATACATCTAGGCAAACTTTTTCACCATTTAATTTAAACAATCGATACTTTGCAATCAATCGATACCTACTAGCCAATCGATAGTTTTCGATCAATTAATGCATAGCTATTAATCGATACTTCTCAATCAATCGATATTTCAGATCAGCTCGCACGACAGCTGGGTTGAGAGCAGCCCCGTCTCCGACAGTAGCCGTCACTTGCGCTGTGACAAGATGCCCGTGGAGCAGAGGGAAGATACGGTAGATTTTCATAATTTAGACCTTTAATCGGTATCGATGCAGCTGCTATCGATCGAGGTGCTCTGGGTGGTCGTGGTCTCTGTGGTGGTCTTCGGTGCCGTCGTCATCATCTCTTTCCTCTCTCCCATCGACAATTAGAAGATGAAAACGACCAAAGAGACTTTTCCTGTCGATTATTTATAAATAAAGAGTTCAGTTTCGAAAAAAATGGCGTTTTTAAAAATTTTAGTTGGAATTTCGGCGTTTATTCGATTTTTACAACGCATTTATTAACTTTTACGTGGCTAAAAATGTTTACCTCAGTTTAACTTGTTTTTTGATGACCTTAGGTTTAAAAAAACGAAGAATTCTGCAAATATAACAATTTTAGTTTCGATAATTTCTTTTCTTTTTTTTTTAAATCCTGTTCAGTGTTTCAACAAAATTGAATTTATTCACGACCATTTTAAACCCAATACAAAGCCGAAATTACCGTCAAAAATTTATAAATGACTTTTTTTTCATCTTGAAAAAATAAAAGATTATTTTAAATTTCAGTGGAAATTTTTGGATATTTTAATTTTTTTATTTTGCTTCAAAAGCGAAAATTCACGTTTTTCTAAATAATTTTACATTGCATTTTTAAATGTATGTTTGACAAAAGAAAACAAATAAACTTCGTTTTTTTTTTTGTAAATTTGTTCACTGTTTCAACAAAACGGTATTCTTTCACGACCATTTGCAAAACAATCGAAACTGGGTTTCAAATATTTCCGTCAATGTTTTACAGATAAGTAAGTAGTTCAGTCTCTTAAATAAAAATGCGTTTTAAAAAAATTAGTTGCGATTTTTGCGTGCTTCGAAAACGAAACGAATAGTTTTACTTTTTAAAACAATTTTAAAATATCTTTTTAAACGTATGTTTTGACAAAAAAACACCTAGTTAAAACGTTTTCTCTATGATTAAAAGAAAAACTTTTCTTTAGAAGTTAGGTTTCTGCAAAAAAATTTTTGTTCAAAATTGGGGGAACTAAAAATTTGTCTTGTGCTTAAAAAACTAAACGAATAAATATTTTTTATTTTTTCTCAATAGGATAGATCCCGAAGGCGATAAGAGTATTTGCAAAAAATCTTTTTCACTTATTAATTTTATGTTGCAGTTCTCACGCGACAAAAAAGTACATAACTATTGCGAAATTACTACTAAGACGATTCGATGAAGGTATTTCAAACATTAATTGAATCAATCAATTCTTTTTCTTTAAGCATATTGGTATAAAGAGACGGGCGATCTAGGAGTCGGAGGGGAGGCTTCCGAAATGAAGAGAAAACTTTCTTCTGGAACAAAATGGATCGCCAGCTACGCAACGCATGTGCATAAAATTGGTCTCGCAAATAGTCGAGAAGTAAGTAAAGAGAGAGAGAGAGAGAGAGAGAGAAATAGAGGTTTAAGTGACCGTAAGTATACTTCGGATGTTGCATTACATTTCATAATTTCTCATAACAAAATTCGTTTTCAGATGCCTCGCTTTGGAAGGGTCAGCAAGGCTTGTTTAGAAGATTTGGCCAGCCTCATAAATTCCGCCCGATACCAAAATTGAACAAAAAACGTGTTAAAAATAAACAACGTCGTTTTATATATGAGTTTTCAAGCCATTATATTGTTTTAAACATAAACAAAAACAAACAGTGTAATTTTTATTCATCAACTAAACGTAGGACTCGTTTTGCACTAGTTCACGGTGTTTCTTCTGGGCCTTGTGGTAGTGGAAGAGAATGCCGATGAGCAACAAGAGGATGGAGACACAGAGGATGGTGCTGAAAATTAAGTTTGAAATTGTTCAATAAAACTATTAAAATCATGGATTCTTTCATGATTTTGTAAAATAACAGAAGGCAATTTATTATGGCTTATTGTTTCTAAAAATGAAGAAAAATGTCATTTCAAAATATAATTCAAATTTTGAAAACTAGACTTTACGATTGCGTTTGTTCCACCAAAAACGATACAAATGATTGGAAAAGCTTTGTTTTTAAAAAGATTGTTCTAATACAGATAAAGCTGCTGTTTCAGATTTAAAAATATTGCAATCGCCTAGATATTTCATTTTTAAAAATTTAAAGTTACAAAACTGCAACAAATTTTTAATAGATATTTAGGTTACAACACGTAAATAATGGCACAATTTTGCATAAAGTTGTCAAAAAGGTTTCTTAAAATTTAGTTTGATTCATAAATGAAGAGCCGTTCGTTTCGTTTATGAATGTTGCAAAATGTGTGTTTTTTCCATTATCATCAAAATTTGTACTAAAACAACCTTTCGCGAATTTTTTATTTCGGATATGTGCTATATGTCATTCAATTTGAAATTTGATGCAGTATACAAAAAACCACTTCATTTTGCACGCCCAGTATTTTGGCAATTTTGTAAAATATAATTTTTAAATAAATTTTTTCATGTCATTCGAATATTAACTTTATTTTAATTTTATGCTAATTTCAGTTTATCGCGCGCCACGGCGCGTCAAAATCGCGCGGGGCAACTGGCTAGCAAAAACGTGTAGGCGCACAAGAAGACTTGTTTAACATGAAAGTTTAAAAACTTCAGGAATATGAACTTTTAGTGTTATATTAAATTTATTTTAAACAACAGGGGGTCGAACAATCTATTTTAGATCAAACGGTGAGAACGGTTCATTAAAATCTTCAACAAAATTAAAGCCAAATATATTTACCGATAGAATTTTCCTTTCATAGACTCTTAAGAGCTTTAAGGGGATTTGGCCGCTTAGGTCTTAGTAAGCTCTTAGTAAGAAAATATAATATAAACTGTTAACTCACGTCAAATTGAAGTAGGAGTCTCCGCTTCGCAAGAGGTACTCCCAGGACCGACAGATACGCATTCCATAAAGCTTCCTGTTGTTTTCCGGGACGTACTGCAAAATCTTCACACTCACACACTCACACACTCGCACACTCACACACTCACACACTCACACACTCACACACTCACACACTCACACACTCGCACACTCACACACTCACACACTCACACACTCACACACTCACACACTCACACACTCACACACTCACACACTCACACACTCACACACTCACACACTCACACACTCACACACTCACACACTCACACACTCACACACTCACACACTCACACACTCACACACTCACACACTCACACACTCACACACTCACAAACTCACACACTCACGCACTCACACACTCACACACTCACACACTCACACACTCACACACTCACACACTCACACACTCACACACTCACACACTCACACACTCACACACTCACACACTCACACACTCGCACACTCACACACTCACATAGTCACACACTCACCCACTCACACACTCACACACTCACACACTCACACACTCACACACTCACACACTCACACACTCACACACTCGCACACTCACACACTCACACACTCACACACTCACAAACTCACACACTCACGCACTCACACACTCACACACTCACACACTCACACACTCACACACTCACACACTCACACACTCGCACACTCACACACTCACACACTCACACACTCACACACTCACACACTCACACACTCACACACTCGCACACTCACACACTCACATAGTCACACACTCACCCACTCACACACTCACACACTCACACACTCACACACTCACACACTCACACACTCACACACTCGCACACTCACACACTCACACACTCACACACTCACAAACTCACGCACTCACACACTCACACACTCACACACTCGCACACTCACACACTCACACACTCACGCACTCACACACTCACACACTCACACACTCGCACACTCACACACTCACACACTCACACACTCACACACTCACACACTCGCACACTCACACACTCACACACTCACACACTCACACACTCACACACTCACACACTCACACACTCGCACACTCACACACTCACACACTCACACACTCACAAACTCACACACTCACGCACTCACACACCTACACACTCACACACTCACACACTCACACACTCACACACTCACACACTCACACACTCACAAACTCACACACTCACGCACTCACGCACTCACATACTCACACACTCACACACTCACACACTCGCACACTCACACACTCACACACTCACACACTCACACACTCACAAACTCACACACTCACGCACTCACACACTCACACACTCACACACTCACACACTCACACACTCACACACTCACACACTCACACACTCACACACTCACATAGTCACACACTCACACACTCACACACTCACACACTCACACACTCACACACTCACACACTCACACACTCACACACTCACACACTCACACACTCACACACTCACACACTCACACACTCACACACTCACACACTCACACACACACTCACACACTCACACACTCACACACTCACACACTCGCACACTCACACACTCACACACTCACACACTCACACACTCACAAACTCACACACTCACACACTCACACACTCACACACTCGCACACTCACACACTCACACACTCACACACTCACACACTCACACACTCACACACTCACACACTCACACACTCACGCACTCACACACTCACACACTCACACACTCGCACACTCACACACTCACACACTCACACACTCACACACTCACATAGTCACACACTCACACACTCACACACTCACACACTCACACACTCACACACTCACACACTCACACACTCACACACTCCCACACTCACACACTCACACACACACTCACACACTCACACACTCACTCACTCACACACTCGCACACTCACACACTCACACACTCACACACTCACACACTCACACACTCACACACTCACACACTCACACACTCACACACTCACACACTCACACACTCACACACTCACACACACACTCACACACTCACACACTCACACACTCACACACTCACACACTCGCACACTCACACACTCACACACTCACACACTCACACACTCACAAACTCACACACTCACACACTCACACACTCACACACTCGCACACTCACACACTCACACACTCACACACTCACACACTCACACACTCACACACTCACACACTCACGCACTCACACACTCACACACTCACACACTCGCACACTCACACACTCACACACTCACACACTCACACACTCACATAGTCACACACTCACACACTCACACACTCACACACTCACACACTCACACACTCACACACTCCCACACTCACACACTCACACACACACTCACACACTCACACACTCACTCACTCACACACTCGCACACTCACACACTCACACACTCCCACACTCACACACTCACAAACTCACACACTCACGCACTCACACACACACTCACACACTCACACACTCACACACTCACGCACTCACACACTCACACACTCACACACTCGCACACTCACACACTCACACACTCACACACTCACACACTCACACACTCACACACTCGCACACTCACACACTCACACACTCACACACTCACACACTCACACACTCACACACTCACAAACTCACACACTCACGCACTCACGCACTCACACACTCACACACTCACACACTCACACACTCGCACACTCACACACTCACACACTCACACACTCACACACTCACAAACTCACACACTCACGCACTCACACACTCACACACTCACACACTCACACACTCACACACTCACACACTCACACACTCGCACACTCACACACTCACATAGTCACACACTCACACACTCACACACTCACACACTCACACACTCACACACTCACACACTCACACACTCACACACTCACACACTCACACACTCACACACTCACACACTCACACACTCACACACTCGCACACTCACACACTCACACACTCACACACTCACACACTCACACACTCGCACACTCACACACTCACACACTCACACACTCACACACTCACAAACTCACACACTCACGCACTCACACACTCACACACTCACACACTCACACACTCACATAGTCACACACTCACCCACTCACACACTCACACACTCACACACTCACACACTCACACACTCACACACTCGCACACTCACACACTCACACACTCACACACTCACAAACTCACGCACTCACACACTCACACACTCACACACTCGCACACTCACACACTCACACACTCACGCACTCACACACTCACACACTCACACACTCGCACACTCACACACTCACACACTCACACACTCACACACTCACACACTCGCACACTCACACACTCACACACTCACACACTCACACACTCACACACTCACACACTCGCACACTCACACACTCACACACTCACACACTCACAAACTCACACACTCACGCACTCACACACCTACACACTCACACACTCACACACTCACACACTCACACACTCACACACTCACACACTCACAAACTCACACACTCACGCACTCACGCACTCACATACTCACACACTCACACACTCACACACTCGCACACTCACACACTCACACACTCACACACTCACAAACTCACACACTCACGCACTCACACACTCACACACTCACACACTCACACACTCACACACTCACACACTCACACACTCACACACTCACACACTCACACACTCACACACTCACATAGTCACACACTCACACACTCACACACTCACACACTCACACACTCACACACTCACACACTCACACACTCACACACTCACACACTCACACACTCACACACTCACACACTCACACACTCACACACTCACACACTCACACACTCACACACACACTCACACACTCACACACTCACACACTCACACACTCGCACACTCACACACTCACACACTCACACACTCACACACTCACAAACTCACACACTCACACACTCACACACTCACACACTCGCACACTCACACACTCACACACTCACACACTCACACACTCACACACTCACACACTCACACACTCACACACTCACGCACTCACACACTCACACACTCACACACTCGCACACTCACACACTCACACACTCACACACTCACACACTCACATAGTCACACACTCACACACTCACACACTCACACACTCACACACTCACACACTCACACACTCACACACTCACACACTCACACACTCCCACACTCACACACTCACACACACACTCACACACTCACACACTCACTCACTCACACACTCGCACACTCACACACTCACACACTCACACACTCACACACTCACAAACTCACACACTCACGCACTCACACACACACTCACACACTCACACACTCACACACTCACGCACTCACACACTCACACACTCACACACTCGCACACTCACACACTCACACACTCACACACTCACACACTCACACACTCACACACTCGCACACTCACACACTCACACACTCACACACTCACACACTCACACACTCACACACTCACACACTCACAAACTCACACACTCACGCACTCACGCACTCACACACTCACACACTCACACACTCACACACTCGCACACTCACACACTCACACACTCACACACTCACACACTCACAAACTCACACACTCACGCACTCACACACTCACACACTCACACACTCACACACTCACACACTCACACACTCACACACTCACACACTCACACACTCACACACTCACACACTCACACACTCACACACTCACACACTCACACACTCACACACTCGCACACTCACACACTCACACACTCACACACTCACACACTCACACACTCGCACACTCACACACTCACACACTCACACACTCACAAACTCACACACTCACGCACTCACACACTCACACACTCACACACTCACACACTCACACACTCACACACTCACACACTCACACACTCACACACTCACACACTCACACACTCACACACTCACAAACTCACACACTCACGCACTCACGCACTCACACACTCACACACTCACACACTCACACACTCACACACTCGCACACTCACACACTCACACACTCACACACTCACACACTCACACACTCACACACTCACAAACTCACACACTCACGCACTCACACACTCACACACTCACACACTCACACACTCACACACTCACACACTCACACACTCGCACACTCACACACTCACATAGTCACACACTCACACATTCACACACTCACACACTCACACACTCACACACTCACACACTCCCACACTCACACACTCACACACACACTCACACACTCACACACTCACTCACTCACACACTCGCACACTCACACACTCACACACTCACACACTCACACACTCACACACTCACAAACTCACACACTCACGCACTCACACACTCACACACTCACACACTCACACACTCACGCACTCACACACTCACACACTCACACACTCGCACACTCACACACTCACACACTCACACACTCACACACTCACACACTCACACACTCACACACTCACACACTCACACACTCACACACTCACACACTCACACACTCACACACTCACACACTCACAAACTCACACACTCACGCACTCACGCACTCACACACTCACACACTCACACACTCACACACTCGCACACTCACACACTCACACACTCACACACTCACACACTCACAAACTCACACACTCACGCACTCACACACTCACACACTCGCACACTCACACACTCACACACTCACACACTCACACACTCACAAACTCACACACTCACGCACTCACACACTCACACACTCACACACTCACACACTCACACACTCACTCACTCACACACTCACACACTCACACACTCACACACTCACACACTCACACACTCACACACTCGCACACTCACACACTCACATAGTCACACACTCACACACTCACACACTCACACACTCACACACTCACACACTCACACACTCACACACTCACACACTCACACACTCACACACTCACACACTCACACTCTCACACACTCACACACTCACACACTCACACACTCACACACTCACACACTCACACACTCACACACTCACACACTCACACACACACTCATACACTCACACACTCACACACTCGCACACTCACACACTCACACACTCACACACTCACACACTCACAAACTCACACACTCACGCACTCACACACTCACACACTCGCACACTCACACACTCACACACTCACACACTCACACACTCACAAACTCACACACTCACGCACTCACACACTCACACACTCACACACTCACACACTCACACACTCACTCACTCACACACTCACACACTCACACACTCACACACTCACACACTCACACACTCACACACTCGCACACTCACACACTCACATAGTCACACACTCACACACTCACACACTCACACACTCACACACTCACACACTCACACACTCACACACTCACACACTCACACACTCACACACTCACACACTCACACTCTCACACACTCACACACTCACACACTCACACACTCACACACTCACACACTCACACACTCACACACTCACACACTCACACACACACTCATACACTCACACACTCACACACTCGCACACTCACACACTCACACACTCACACACTCACACACTCACAAACTCACACACTCACACACTCACACACTCACACACTCACACACACACTCACACACTCACACACTCACACACTCACACACTCGCACAATCACACACTCACACACTCACACACTCACACACTCACACACTCACAAACTCACACACTCACGCACTCACACACTCACACACTCACACACTCACACACTCACACACTCACACACTCACACACTCACGCACTCACACACTCACACACTCACACACTCGCACACTCACACACTCACACACTCACACACTCACACACTCATACACTCGCACACTCACACACTCACACACTCGCACACTCACACCCTCACACACTCACACACTCACAAACTCACACACTCACGCACTCACACACTCACACACTCACACACTCACACACTCACACACTCACACACTCACACACTCACACACTCACACACTCACAAACTCACACACTCACACACTCACACACTCACACACTCGCACACTCACACACTCACACACTCACACACTCACACACTCACACACTCACACACTCACACACTCACACACTCACACACTCACACACTCACACACTCACACACTCGCACACTCACACCCTCACACACTCACACACTCACAAACTCACACACTCACGCACTCACACACTCACACACTCACACACTCACACACTCACACACTCACACACTCACAAACTCACACACTCACGCACTCACGCACTCACACACTCACACACTCACACACTCACACACTCGCACACTCACACACTCACACACTCACACACTCACACACTCACACACTCAAACACTCACACACTCACAAACTCACACACTCACGCACTCACACACTCACACACTCACACACTCACACACTCACACACTCACACACTCACACACTCACACACTCACACACTCACACACTCACACACTCACACACTCACACACTCACACACTCGCACACTCACACACTCACATAGTCACACACTCACACACTCACACACTCACACACTCACACACTCACACACTCACACACTCACACACTCACACACTCACACACTCACACACTCACACACACACTCATACACTCACACACTCACACACTCACACACTCACACACTCACACACTCACACACTCACACACTCACACACTCGCACACTCACACACTCACACACTCACACACTCACACACTCACACACTCATACACTCGCACACTCACACACTCACACACTCACACACTCACACACTCACACACTCACACACTCACACACTCGCACACTCACACACTCACACACTCACACACTCACACACTCACACACTCACACACTCACACACTCACACACTCACACACTCACACACTCACAAACTCACACACTCACGCACTCACGCACTCACACACTCACACACTCACACACTCACACACTCACACACTCGCACACTCACACACTCACACACTCACACACTCACACACTCATACACTCGCACACTCACACACTCACACACTCACACACTCACACACTCACACACTCGCACACTCACACCCTCACACACTCACACACTCACAAACTCACACACTCACGCACTCACACACTCACACACTCACACACTCACACACTCACACACTCACAAACTCACACACTCACGCACTCACGCACTCACACACTCACACACTCACACACTCACACACTCGCACACTCACACACTCACACACTCACACACTCACACACTCACACACTCACACACTCACAAACTCACACACTCACGCACTCACACACTCACACACTCACACACTCACACACTCACACACTCACACACTCACACACTCACACACTCACACACTCACACACTCACACACTCACACACTCACACACTCACACACTCACACACTCGCACACTCACACACTCACATAGTCACACACTCACACACTCACACACTCACACACTCACACACTCACACACTCACACACTCACACACTCACACACTCACACACTCACACACACACTCATACACTCACACACTCACACACTCACACACTCACACACTCACACACTCACACACTCACACACTCACACACTCGCACACTCACACACTCACACACTCACACACTCACACACTCACACACTCATACACTCGCACACTCACACACTCACACACTCACACACTCACACACTCACACACACACTCATACACTCACACACTCACACACTCACACACTCACACACTCACACACTCACACACTCACACACTCGCACACTCACACACTCACACACTCACACACTCACACACTCACACACTCACACACTCACACACTCACACACTCACACACACACTCATACACTCACACACTCACACACTCACACACTCACACACTCACACACTCACACACTCACACACTCACACACTCGCACACTCACACACTCACACACTCACACACTCACACACTCACACACTCGCACACTCACACACTCACACACTCACACACTCACACACTCACACACTCATACACTCGCACACTCACACACTCACACACTCACACACTCACACACTCACACACTCACACACTCGCACACTCACACACTCACACACTCACACACTCACACACTCACACACTCACACACTCACACACTCACACACTCACACACTCACACACTCACACACTCACAAACTCACACACTCACGCACTCACGCACTCACACACTCACACACTCACACACTCACACACTCACACACTCGCACACTCACACACTCACACACTCACACACTCACACACTCATACACTCGCACACTCACACACTCACACACTCACACACTCACACACTCACACACTCGCACACTCACACCCTCACACACTCACACACTCACAAACTCACACACTCACGCACTCACACACTCACACACTCACACACTCACACACTCACACACTCACACACTCACAAACTCACACACTCACGCACTCACGCACTCACACACTCACACACTCACACACTCACACACTCGCACACTCACACACTCACACACTCACACACTCACACACTCACACACTCACACACTCACAAACTCACACACTCACGCACTCACACACTCACACACTCACACACTCACACACTCACACACTCACACACTCACACACTCACACACTCACACACTCACACACTCACACACTCACACACTCACACACTCACACACTCGCACACTCACACACTCACATAGTCACACACTCACACACTCACACACTCACACACTCACACACTCACACACTCACACACTCACACACTCACACACTCACACACTCACACACACACTCATACACTCACACACTCACACACTCACACACTCACACACTCACACACTCACACACTCACACACTCACACACTCGCACACTCACACACTCACACACTCACACACTCACACACTCACACACTCATACACTCGCACACTCACACACTCACACACTCACACACTCACACACTCACACACACACTCATACACTCACACACTCACACACTCACACACTCACACACTCACACACTCACACACTCACACACTCACACACTCGCACACTCACACACTCACACACTCACACACTCACACACTCACACACTCACACACTCACACACTCACACACTCACACACACACTCATACACTCACACACTCACACACTCACACACTCACACACTCACACACTCACACACTCACACACTCACACACTCGCACACTCACACACTCACACACTCACACACTCACACACTCGCACACTCACACACTCACACACTCACACACTCACAAACTCACACACTCACGCACTCACACACTCACACACTCACACACTCACACACTCACACACTCACACACTCACAAACTCACACACTCACGCACTCACGCACTCACACACTCACACACTCACACACTCACACACTCACACACTCGCACACTCACACACTCACACACTCACACACTCACACACTCACACACTCACACACTCACACACTCACACACTCACAAACTCACACACTCACGCACTCACACACTCACACACTCACACACTCACACACTCACACACTCACACACTCACACACTCACACACTCACACACTCACACACTCGCACACTCACACACTCACATAGTCACACACTCACACACTCACACACTCACACACTCACACACTCACACACTCACAAACTCACACACTCACACACTCACACACTCACACACTCACGCACTCACACACTCACACACTCACACACTCACACACTCACACACTCACACACTCACACACACACTCACACACTCACACACTCACACACTCACACACTCACACACTCACACACTCACACACTCACACACTCACACACTCGCACACTCACACACTCACACACTCACACACTCACACACTCACACACTCATACACTCGCACACTCACACACTCACACACTCACACACTCACACACTCACACACTCACACACTCGCACACTCACACACTCACACACTCACACACTCACAAACTCACACACTCACGCACTCACACACTCACACACTCACAAACTCACACACTCACACACTCACACACTCACAAACTCACACACTCACGCACTCACGCACTCACACACTCACACACTCACACACTCACACACTCACACACTCGCACACTCACACACTCACACACTCACACACTCACACACTCACACACTCACACACTCACACACTCACAAACTCACACACTCACGCACTCACACACTCACACACTCACACACTCACACACTCACACACTCACACACTCACACACTCACACACTCACACACTCGCACACTCACACACTCACATAGTCACACACTCACACACTCACACACTCACACACTCACACACTCACACACTCACAAACTCACACACTCACACACTCACACACTCACACACTCACACACTCACACACTCACACACTCACACACTCACACACTCACACACTCACACACTCACACACACACTCACACACTCACACACTCACACACTCACACACTCACACACTCACACACACACTCACACACTCACACACTCACACACTCACACACTCACACACTCACACACTCGCACACTCACACACTCACACACTCACACACTCACAAACTCACACACTCACGCACTCACACACTCACACACTCACACACTCACACACTCACGCACTCACACACTCACACACTCACACACTCACACACTCACACACTCACAAACTCACACACTCACACACTCACACACTCACACACTCACACACTCACACACTCACACACTCACACACTCACACACTCACACACTCACACACTCACACACTCACACTTACACACTCACACACTCACACACTCACACACTCACACACTCACACACTCACACACTCACACACTCACACACTCACAACCTCACAACCTCACACACTCACACACTCACACACTCACACACTCACACACTCACACACTCACACACTCACACACTCACACACTCACACACTCACAAACTCACACACTCACACACTCACACACTCGCACACTCACACACTCACACACTCACACACTCACAAACTCACACACTCACGCACTCACACACTCACACACTCACACACTCACACACTCACGCACTCACACACTCACACACTCACACACTCGCACACTCACACACTCACACACTCACACACTCGCACACTCACACACTCACACACTCACACACTCACACACTCACACACTCACACACTCACACACTCACACACTCACAAACTCACACACTCACGCACTCACACACTCACACACTCACACACTCACACACTCACACACTCACACACTCGCACACTCACACACTCACATAGTCACACACTCACACACTCACACACTCACACACTCACACACTCACACACTCACACACTCACACACTCACACACTCACACACTCACACACTCACACACTCACACACTCACACACTCACAAACTCACACACTCACGCACTCACACACTCACACACTCACACACTCACACACTCACACACACACTCACACACTCACACACTCACACACTCACACACTCACACACTCGCACACTCACACACTCACACACTCACACACTCACAAACTCACACACTCACGCACTCACACACTCACACACTCACACACTCACACACTCACGCACTCACACACTCACACACTCACACACTCGCACACTCACACACTCACACACTCACACACTCACACACTCACACACTCACAAACTCACACACTCACGCACTCACACACTCACACACTCACACACTCACACACTCACACACTCACACACTCGCACACTCACACACTCACATAGTCACACACTCACACACTCACACACTCACACACTCACACACTCACACACTCACACACTCACACACTCACACACTCACACACTCACACACTCACACACTCACAAACTCACACACTCACGCACTCACACACTCACACACTCACACACTCACACACTCACACACTCACACACTCACACACTCACACACTCACACACTCACACACTCACACACTCACACACTCACACACTCGCACACTCACACACTCACATAGTCACACACTCACACACTCACACACTCACACACTCACACACTCACACACTCACACACTCACACACTCACACACTCACACACTCACACACTCACACACTCACACACTCACACACTCACACACACACTCACACACTCACACACTCACACACTCACACACTCACACACTCACACACTCGCACACTCACACACTCACACACTCACACACTCACAAACTCACACACTCACGCACTCACACACTCACACACTCACACACTCACACACTCACGCACTCACACACTCACACACTCACACACTCACACACTCACGCACTCACACACTCACAAACTCACACACTCACGCACTCACACACTCACACACTCACACACTCACACACTCACACACTCACACACTCACACATTCACACACTCGCACACTCACACACTCACATAGTCACACACTCACACACTCACACACTCACACACTCACACACTCACACACTCACACACTCACACACTCACACACTCACACACTCACACACTCACACACTCACACACTCACACACTCACACACTCACACACTCACACACTCACACACTCACACACTCACACACTCACACACTCACACACTCACACACTCACACACTCACACACTCACACACTCGCACACTCACACACTCACATAGTCACACACTCACACACTCACACACTCACACACTCACACACTCACACACTCACACACTCACACACTCACACACTCACACACTCACACACTCACACACTCACACACTCACACACACACTCACACACTCACACACTCACACACTCACACACTCACACACTCACACACTCGCACACTCACACACTCACACACTCACACACTCACAAACTCACACACTCACGCACTCACACACTCACACACTCACACACTCACACACTCACACACTCACACACTCACACACTCACACACTCACACACTCACGCACTCACACACTCACAAACTCACACACTCACGCACTCACACACTCACACACTCACACACTCACACACTCACACACTCACACACTCACACACTCACACACTCACACACTCACACACTCACACACTCGCACACTCACACACTCACACACTCACACACTCACAACCTCACACACTCACACACTCACACACTCACACACTCACACACTCACGCACTCACACACTCACACACTCACACACTCACACACTCACGCACTCACACACTCACAAACTCACACACTCACGCACTCACACACTCACACACTCACACACTCACACACTCACACACTCACACACTCACACATTCACACACTCGCACACTCACACACTCACATAGTCACACACTCACACACTCACACACTCACACACTCACACACTCACACACTCACACACTCACACACTCACACACTCACACACTCACACACTCACACACTCACACACTCACACACTCACACACTCACACACTCACACACTCACACACTCACACACTCACACACTCACACACTCACACACTCACACACTCACACACTCACACACTCACACACTCACACACTCGCACACTCACACACTCACATAGTCACACACTCACACACTCACACACTCACACACTCACACACTCACACACTCACACACTCACACACTCACACACTCACACACTCACACACTCACACACTCACACACACACTCACACACTCACACACTCACACACTCACACACTCACACACTCACACACTCGCACACTCACACACTCACACACTCACACACTCACAAACTCACACACTCACGCACTCACACACTCACACACTCACACACTCACACACTCACGCACTCACACACTCACACACTCACACACTCACACACTCACACACTCACGCACTCACACACTCACAAACTCACACACTCACGCACTCACACACTCACACACTCACACACTCACACACTCACACACTCACACACTCACACACTCACACACTCACACACTCACACACTCACACACTCACACACTCACACACTCACACACTCACACACTCACACACTCGCACACTCACACACTCACACACTCACACACTCACAACCTCACACACTCACACACTCACACACTCACACACTCACACACTCACACACTCACACACTCACACACTCACACACTCACACACTCACACACTCACAAACTCACACACTCACGCACTCACGCACTCACACACTCACACACTCACACACTCACACACTCGCACACTCACACACTCACACACTCACACACTCACACACTCACACACTCACACACTCACACACTCACACACTCACACACTCACACACTCACACACTCACACACTCACACACTCACACACTCACAAACTCACACACTCACGCACTCACACACTCACACACTCACACACTCACACACTCACACACTCACACACTCACACACTCGCACACTCACACACTCACATAGTCACACACTCACACACTCACACACTCACACACTCACACACTCACACACTCACACACTCACACACTCACACACTCACACACACACTCACACACTCACACACTCACACACTCACACACTCACACACTCACACACTCACACACTCACACACTCACACACTCACACACTCACACACTCACACACTCACACACTCACACACTCACACACTCACACACTCACACACTCACACACTCACACACTCACACACTCACACACTCACACTTACACACTCACACACTCACACACTCACACACTCACACACTCACACACTCACACACTCACACACTCACACACTCACACACTCACAAACTCACACACTCACACACTCACAAACTCACACACTCACGCACTCACGCACTTACACACTCACACACTCACACACTCGCACACTCACACACTCACACACTCACACACTCACACACTCACACACCACACACTCACACACTCACACACTCACACACTCACACACTCACACACTCACACACTCACACACTCACACACTCACACACTCACACACTCACACACTCACACACTCACACACTCACACACTCACACACTCACACACTCACACACTCACACACTCACACACTCACACACTCGCACACTCACACACTCACACACTCACACACTCACAACCTCACAACCTCACACACTCACACACTCACACACTCACACACTCACACACTCACACACTCACACACTCACACACTCACACACTCACACACTCACACACTCACACACTCACACACTCACAAACTCACACACTCACGCACTCACGCACTCACACACTCACACACTCACACACTCACACACTCGCACACTCACACACTC
Organism: Oscheius myriophilus; assembly: GCA_964057215.1. NCBI lineage: Eukaryota > Metazoa > Nematoda > Chromadorea > Rhabditida > Rhabditidae > Oscheius > Oscheius myriophilus. The sequence continues at coordinate 1,076,658 of OZ059905.1, read as the reverse complement.
ACACACTCACACACTCACACACTCACAAACTCACACACTCACGCACTCACACACTCACACACTCACACACTCACACACTCACACACTCACACACTCACACACTCACACACTCACACACTCACACACTCACATAGTCACACACTCACACACTCACACACTCACACACTCACACACTCACACACTCACACACTCACACACACACTCACACACTCACACACTCACACACTCACACACTCACACACTCACACACTCACACACTCACACACTCACACACTCACACACTCACACACTCACACACTCACACATTCACACACTCGCACACTCACACACTCACATAGTCACACACTCACACACTCACACACTCACACACTCACACACTCACACACTCACACACTCACACACTCACACACTCACACACTCACACACTCACACACTCACACACTCACACACTCACACACTCACACACTCACACACTCACACACTCACACACTCACACACTCACACACTCACACACTCACACACTCACACACTCACACACTCACACACTCACACACTCACACACTCACACACTCACACACTCACACACTCACACACTCACACACTCACACACTCACACACTCACACACTCACACACTCACACACTCACACACTCACACACTCACACACTCGCACACTCACACACTCACACACTCACACACTCACAACCTCACACACTCACACACTCACACACTCACACACTCACACACTCACACACTCACACACTCACACACTCACACACTCACACACTCACACACTCACACACTCACAAACTCACACACTCACGCACTCACGCACTCACACACTCACACACTCACACACTCACACACTCGCACACTCACACACTCACACACTCACACACTCACACACTCACACACTCACACACTCACACACTCACACACTCACACACTCACACACTCACAAACTCACACACTCACGCACTCACACACTCACACACTCACACACTCACACACTCACACACTCACACACTCACACACTCACACACTCACACACTCACACACTCACACACTCGCACACTCACACACTCACATAGTCACACACTCACACACTCACACACTCACACACTCACACACTCACACACACACTCACACACTCACACACTCACACACTCACACACTCACACACTCACACACTCACACTTACACACTCACACACTCACACACTCACACACTCACACACTCACACACTCACACACTCACACACTCACACACTCACACACTCACAAACTCACACACTCACGCACTCACGCACTTACACACTCACACACTCACACACTCGCACACTCACACACTCACACACTCACACACTCACACACTCACACACCACACACTCACACACTCACACACTCACACACTCACACACTCACACACTCACACACTCACACACTCACACACTCACACACTCACACACTCACACACTCACACACTCACACACTCACACACTCACACACTCACACACTCACACACTCACACACTCACACACTCACACACTCACACACTCACACACTCACACACTCACACACTCGCACACTCACACACTCACACACTCACACACTCACACACTCACACACTCACACACTCACACACTCACACACTCACACACTCACACACTCACACACTCACACACTCACACACTCACACACTCACCCACTCACACACTCACACACTCACACACTCACACACTCACACACTCACACACTCACACACTCACACACTCACACGCTCACACACTCACACACACACTCACACACTCACACACTCACACACTCACACACTCACACACTCACACACTCACACACTCACACACTCACACACTCACACACTCACACACTCACACACTCACACACTCACACACTCACACACTCACACACTCACACTTACACACTCACACACTCACACACTCACACACTCACACACTCACACACTCACACACTCACACACTCACACACTCACACACTCACACACTCACACACTCACAAACTCACACACTCACACACTCACAAACTCACACACTCACGCACTCACGCACTCACACACTCACACACTCACACACTCACACACTCACACACTCGCACACTCACACACTCACACACTCACACACTCACACACTCACACACTCACACACTCACACACTCACACACTCACACACTCACACACTCACACACTCACACACTCACACACTCACACACACACTCACACACTCACACACTCACACACTCACACACTCACACACTCACACACTCACACACTCACACACTCACACACTCACACACTCACACACTCACACACTCACACACTCACACACTCACACTTACACACTCACACACTCACACACTCACACACTCACACACTCACACACTCACACACTCACACACTCACACACTCACACACTCACACACTCACACACTCACAAACTCACACACTCACACACTCACAAACTCACACACTCACGCACTCACGCACTCACACACTCACACACTCACACACTCGCACACTCACACACTCACACACTCACACACTCACACACTCACACACTCACACACTCACACACTCACACACTCACACACTCACACACTCACACACTCACACACACACTCACACACTCACACACTCACACACTCACACACTCACCCACTCACACACTCACACACTCACACACTCACACACTCACACACTCACACACTCACACACTCACACACTCACACACTCACACACTCACACACTCACACACTCACACACTCACACACTCACAAACTCACACACTCACACACTCACACACTCACACACTCGCACACTCACACACTCACACACTCACACACTCACACACTCACACACTCACACACTCACACACTCACACACTCACAAACTCACACACTCACGCTCTCACACACACACGCACGCACACGCTCTCTCTCACACACACGCTCTCACACACGCACACACACATATATACACACACATACACGTGCTACGTAATCAAAACAATTGGCAAATGATGTCCCTGTATATGAGTGAACAGAGTTAGCAGAATCTAGTGAAAATTCTCTTTTTTTTTGAGCTGCTCTTTTGAAACATTTTCACATACATTGTTGCTTCACCTGAAAAACTAAAACGAACAATTACTTTTTTGACTAGTACTTTATCCTGAAAAAAATGTTACAACTTTCTTTTATATTTATAGCGCGTTATTGATTTTGGTTTCGTTTGTGAGTAACTAATTTTGAATACCGCGGCAGAATTGGAGTGACCCCTTTCTGCTAAGGGGTACTTGGGTCAACAGATGGCCCGTGGGATCGCTTTCTTCTTTCGATAGGCTAAAGAACGCCGACAATCTGTGTCTCACACTGTCACGTTCGCTTTTAGCCACCGATTCTCGTTCATTCACAAAAAACATGGCGCATTTTTCTGTTTCTCGCATTTTTCCTTTTTGTCTGTTCTCTTTAAAATTAAAAAATGCGTTTTAATGATATTAGTTTTCCAAATCGAACAAACACTTGACAATATTTTTTGCTCTTGCGTATTATAGTGGAAACATGGCGAAAGACGAATGTGACACTAAATATTGCCATAGTTACGTCCAAAAACATAAAATCATACCGAGTTTTATTGTTTTTTTTGTGTTTATTTTTATACGTTTTTGAAAGTATGATATGGAAAACTATTAACTATCATCATAGAGTTTCCTAAAAATGCGATTTGCAACATTTTATGACGAATGGTCAGGGATCGACTTTTTGTTGGACCCAACCAATACATTATTCATATCCTTCGCCCCGATCACAAGACCGTCCGCCCGCCAGAAAGTGGCCAAGAACGCAGCTCTGCATTGATTTGATTTTCGTTCACCGCCTTGGAACATGTTTTTTCAGAAACGTCTTGTTATTTTCTCCAATTCTTTTAAAAACGTTCAATTCACCTTAGACAGACCTCTATTTGAACACAATATTTGTTTTCAATACGAGTTAGTTAAACGTATAAGTTTTCAGGAAGTCCTACATACTTCTTCACTTCTAGAAATCACTAAATTGGATTCTACTTCTTGTGCGTTCTTCGACGATTTTCGGCTACTAACAGACCCCAGGACCGTTAAGGTAAGGTATAGTCCATTTCCAACAAAGAGTCGGCGACTTTCCACCGACCTTGATTTCCACTTGTATTTAACCACTGGCAGCTGGAAACATTGAAATGAACCGAAAATTAACAAGCGAAACAGCAAAGTAAAAGAGGAGTATGAGTGAGTGAGTGAGTGAGTGAGTGAGTGAGTGAGTGAGTGAGTGAGCGAGTGAGTGAGTGAGTGAGTGTGTGAGTGTGGGAGTGTGTGAGTGTGTGAGTCTCTCGGTCTCTTTATCACTTCATCTCTATCTCTCTATCTCCATCTTTGTTCGTTCTAAATCGACGTTTGCAGGAATTATTTTGTGACAACTGTGGAGAGAAGCATCCGGCGTGGAAAATTTGTTTTGTGGCAACAACAACAATGTGTCCCGACTGCAGATCCGGCAGAAGAATTGACTTTCGACTTGCACAGATGCACTGCCATTGTCTGGTAATTATTTAACTCAAATGTTGTCCATTTTTCATTTTCCAGATTTCCAACTACCATTGGAAAAGGCCAAACACTTCTACATTGACGCCTATTTGGAACTGAAAACGGTCAAAACGGTGAATCCAGGAACATCTGGTGAAAAAATGAGTTACTAATTTTGAAATGTGATTTTCAGCAAAAGTGGCTGACAAACAACGAGAATGAGATTTGCCACGGGTTTGGCAACGATTAAGTTCTTCACATCAACTCGGTGGTGTCTACATTCCGGTGCTTTTTTATGGCATTGGTTTTCCGCATAATAAAGATTTTATAATGTTACCAGAAATTTTCAAATTAGGAAACATAGGTTCAACTTAGGGTGTGCAATTACCGTCGGATGGGGGACATTGGCGGCCGCCGAATAATAGCGATTTTCAAACAGGTTGAGCGCTAATTTTTATGAAAAGATACAATGGGGAGCAAAAAAGACTCTTTACGATGGTTGAGAATTTTGTGGTTGCGCGGTTATTTTGCATTTGCCTAATAAAAATCGTCAAAAACGATCAATTTCCGTTTTCTCAGGAAGCAAAGTCGGGGAAAAGTCGCGGTTTTAGGAGCTATGTAAAATTCTGAAGTTACTTGGAAATAAAGCGTTCTGGCATTCACTAATCACAAGATTTTTTTATATAGCAATCTTTTTTTTTTTTTTTTACATTTTTTACGGTTACACATTACATTAGCTAAATTAGTAGTTTCTATTTTGTTCAATTTCTATGTAACTGGTGTTAAGAATGTTTTACTTATTACAGTCTTAAGGCATAAACCCTTAAAACAATAACCTTAAAGGCAGAGGACCGCGAAAATGGCCAGGGGGGCCTGGCCATTTTTTTGCATAAATCTCTCCTCATCTCACCATTAAAATGTACGATCTCTCGTCTACGTTGCGTGATGAACTTGTTCATTTTCTTTTTAGCGGTCCTCTGCCTTTAAGTTCTAATCTCAGTTGAACAAACCTCTTAGAGTAAATGGACTTTGCTGAATCCCTACCATAAGAAAAACATTTTTTTTGCACTTTCCGTCCCAGTGTTAAAAAACCAAAAAATTTTACGAAAAAGAGACCTTTTGCATCAAATTTACCACCCTTTTGCACTCCACATTCAATTTTCCCAGAGTTTTAAAATAAAATAAAACATAAATTAATAGATTCCTCGTTTTTCTCTTCAACTTTTGGGAAATGCACTGAAGCATCTGAAAAATGTCGTTTTTTATCAGAAAGGCCAATTGTTGTATGTAAACAGACTATATTATTGGTTAGGGCGCATGACCAATGTATTTTGTTTACGATTTATTGCAAGTCAGAATTTCAACCTCATTCTGTTCCAGTGTGCAAAGAAAACCATGATTTTTACTTCATCAAAACAAATACCTTTTTTGATACATCGAAATGATAAATATGCTTTTTAAAAAGTACACGCATTATTTTCGCCGTTTATACATTTTTTATAGAAAAATTAAAGATTGCAATGGTTAAAAACAGATCCGAAAACCACACTCAAAAAAATAAAACAAGATAAAATATATAAAGCGATTTACACACCTAAAAGCATTTTTTAAATAAAAAGGCAAAAAAATATTTTTCAAGTTTTTGGAAAATTTTAAAACTTACTTGGATGTTTAGAGATATCCTTTTCACATTTTGAATGATTGTGTCCATCGGTGAGGCTAAAACTTTTTCCTTTGAATTCTGAACAGCTATGTCTTTAAAGACCGACGAGTATCCGAAGAAGATGACGCGAACCTGTCGGATATGGCCGCACGGGAGAAGTAGAGAAGGTAGAATGAGCTTTCCTTTGGTATGGTTTCATTTTCACGCGAACGTTAATTTTCATAAATTCTCCATGGCAAGGAAATAATTTTTGTTGTGCATCTTTGTCTTTATTTGTTGGGAGTTTTCTTTTTTTGGTGTTTGTGGGCTTTATTAGGAATAATTTTTTAAACAGTTAGACGAAAGAAAAATGAGACTTAGAATATGAGTTATATGCTGGTATTCTAAAGAAGAAAAACACCAAAATGTGCAAACAGAAGATGACGATGAAAAATATTCCTCATGAAGACAAACACCAGAAAACGAAAAGTTATTTATGTCTGAAGTTTAATAAGAAAACAAAAAAATCAAATTCATTTTTACTAGATTACAAGAATTTTAAAACAACAAAATGTTTTTTAATATGTAGTACGCTGAGGAATATAAAATCAGTTTCATAACCTTCTAGATGCAAAATGAATTGAAAACAAAAAAATACGAAAAAAATAGGAGAGTGAGCGCTGAAGTATTTGTTGTTCAATGTTTTACCTGGCAATCCTGAAATGAAAAAACCGAATCCGACGATCCAACAAACTAAAAGAGCAAGCTGTAACAGTTTTAGAACCATAATTCAGCTGAAACTTACATAACCAGAAAAAGTAGGCTGACATCGAAAAAATAATGGATAGTATGTTGCGAAAAAATCGATTTCCAGCTACTAGGCAATTCAGCTGGAGACCTACGACATAAGCGCCGCAACCTGACAATTGACCCCAAAATGAGTTTGCTTGGTAAGGAAGGTAGAAATGTCCCAGTAAGGTACAGGGACCGGCCCAAGTGAGAAATGCGAGACAGGCTATAAAGTTAGTTACAGATCGCGACCTAAAAAGAGTATGTCTCCCTGTCTCTCTGTCTCCCTGTCTCTCTGTCTCCCTGTCTCTCTGTCTCTCTGTCTTCCTGTCTCCCTGTCTCTCTGTCTCCCTGTCTCTCTGTCTCCCTGTCTCTCTGTCTCTCTGTCTCCCTGTCTCCCTGTCTCTCTGTCTCTCTGTCTCCCTGTCTCTCTGTCTCTCTGTCTTCCTGTCTCCCTGTCTCTCTGTCTCTCTGTCTCTCTGTCTCTCTGTCTCTCTGTCTCTCTGTCTCTCTGTCTCTCTGTCTCTCTGTCTCTCTGTCTCTCTGTCTCTCTGTCTCTCTGTCTCTCTGTCTCTCTGTCTCTCTGTCTCTCTGTCTCTCTGTCTCTCTGTCTCTCTGTCTCTCTGTCTCTCTGTCTCTCTGTCTCTCTGTCTCTCTGTCTCTCTGTCTCTCTGTCTCTCTGTCTCTCTGTCTCTCTGTCTCTCTGTCTCTCTGTTTCTCTGTCTCTCTGTCTCTCTGTTTCTTTGTCTGTGTATCTGTGCCATACCTGCAAAACAAAAAGAATGATCCCTTGAACCGTTTACTTCTGAACATTCCTATAAAAACAACAAGGTTTACAACAATTCCTAAGAATGAAACCTGAAACTGTCAAGTTGAAAAACGTAAAATTTAAGAAGGTCTTACCGAAATCATCAAAATTCCTGCGGTAATAGATAAAACTGACATTTTCGACAAAATTTTCTAAAATCAACTGTAAAAACCGTTGACAGCAAACAGTTCTACGAGAAAACAAGCTAATCAAAAAAGTTGTCTAATCGAATTGGCGGAGGAAAATCTCGTTACAGTTGGGTGAATAATGCAGATTAAGCGACTCAATTGAGGTAATAGCAAAAAATGTTTTAAAAAAATATATCATAAACAAAAAAAAATAGTGTGGCACGTTTTATGAACTTTAAACAATATAGCAAAGCTTTGCATTTGAATGCGTCAGGAATATAGCAAAAAATATTTATTTGTTTCGTTTTTTGTTTTACAAATTTTAAACAACCCTAGAAAAAGGCGTTCATAGAAAAGAAAGTGCTTAATTTACGCTTCCTATTTTGGCTTTTTTTCCGCTTGACACACATAAAATAAATGAAAGTTAATTATTGCAAGCCAAAACAAATTTCACTAATTAAGGGAAACTGCCGACAACCAGTACGTTTGAATTTTAGAGTGAAAACGCGTTTTTTGTAACGAAATTAAATAAAAGCTATAAAATCGCTGAAGCTACGTAAGAACTGTGAAAAATTTCTGGATAAATGATCATGAACGAATGAATAATTTATGGTTTTTTCAAGCTTGTTTCCATCTCAATTTTCTGTGAAAACAGACCAACAAAGAGAAACAGGTGATTTGTAGAAATATTTATTGTTAACGCCCAGGTTCAAAAATTAGTTTTCTGAATGATTCAACAAAAAAGGAGATTATTAAAATGGCTTTTTTTTGTAATACGGCAAATCATTCGAACTCGTGGGGGCCTCGTATTGGCGAGGACTATAGGCAACTGCCAAATTTGCCAAACAGCGGTTTTCCTGCCAAACAGCGGTTTTTGCTTGATTTAAGGTTTTCATACATTTTCTCGCCTGAGAATATTACAACTATTGAAAAATGCCGTTTAACAGCTGATTTTGATTTGCGACAGTTCATTTTTTGATTTTCTTTTGTAACTCGAACATTCTCGTTTGCCAAACTTTAGAACGCCAAGCAAAATACGAAAAATCCCGGTAACCACGCTCCTTATATCTTCATTTACAATAAAACACTATAAAGCACATAAGAAGACGTTTAGGACGAATGAAATGTTTCATTCGACCCTCAGTTGAAACAATTATGTTACATTTTTTAATACAATTTAAGCATACCGTATACATTTTCTTTTTCCAAATAGTGTGCTTTCGAAGAATAATCATACTGAATCAAAATTCGGTTCCATTTCCATGCATTTAATTCTTCCATTTGGTTATTTCTGTGTCATCATAGAATTTCTCAATTTTGGGCTTTTCTATTGACGTTCCATTTAAAGAAAAGATATTTTTATTTTTGTTCGTTTTGATCCGTGATGGTGTCTAAATCATGGTGTTTAAAGAGAGCATCGTGGTGTCTAAAGAGAGCATCGTCTCAAGTTGACGTTGTTTTACCTTTCCTTAAAAAAAGTGTGAACAGCCACAACTAAGAGAAAAAAGATGATAAAACAGCTTAGAAATGAAAGAAATGAGACTTGGAATACATAGATATGCTAGTATTCTAACGAAGATCAACCAACGAAAGATGACATGCTTGCCACGGACAATTTATGCAAATTAACGTTCGCGTGAAAATGAAACCATGCCAAAGGAAAGCTCATTCTTCCTTTTCTACTTCTTCCGTGCGGCCATATGGGCGACCGACAGGTTCGCGTCGTGTTCCTCGGATACTCGTCAGTGGCCAAGGGATGTTCTATCTCAGTTCGTCTTCGTTTCACCGTATGTCTATTTAAAGCCTTTAAAAACATATCTGTTCAGAATTCTAAGGGAAAAGTCTTGGCTTCGAAAGGTCAGATTGCTATCGGAACGTTCCTAGACGGCAGGCCGCCCAAAGATGACAAAAGAAAGTTGGTAGTTTTGCCGCCCGGATGCCAGCTGCAAATGGATATCTACTTCGGAAACGGAAAAACCTGGGTATGTTTGGTTTTTGCCATATTAATTTGAAACAAAATGCAGTCCGACCTCCTGCTGTCGTCTGTTGTTATGATCAATGGACTGAAGACTACTTTCCGCGCGGAGAATCGGACCATGGTACTCTGACACGGGTGAGCCAGTTTAAAATACGCAAATATAATTCTCAATTAAGACATCTCCACCTCCCAGCTGATCAGACCTCTTCTTTCTGCTGCCGCCCACGTCGGCCCCGTCTCCTCTGCTGCTCCTCCCGACCAGACCGCCGCCGGAATCATCGAAGAAGTTTTCGCCTCCGTTGCCCCCACCATCCACATGAGTACGGATTATTCAAAACTGATAGTGGTTGAATTTTAGGTGCCAGAAGGTTCACATGTTATCTGATTTTCCATTCGGATGCTTCCATCGGAAAGAAGTCGATGAAGATCACCAAAAGCGACTCTTTTGATGAAGCCCACATTCGCTACAAAAAGAAGCAGAGCATCGTGAGTTGAATTCCAAAATGGGTGAACTCGGTTGACTTCATTCTTTCAAATCCGTTTTGGTTAAATACGGGTTTTTTCACCCGAAAGTCGAACACCGTCCCTTGGAAACAGACTAAAGTTTTTTTTTTATTATTGAGGGTTTTTTTTAGTAGATTGTTTATTTTAGTAGATTATTGCCTAAACTATTTTACTAAAAAACAAAGCGTCAAGAAGAACAGCATCGTGAGTTGAATTCCAACATGGTAAATTCCTTATCTTAGTTTTTGAAAACCATGAAGCTCACTGAAGAAATAATTTTTTAATGTTTTAGTAAAAAAATACAATATTTCTCTTTTTGGCTGTTTCAATTTTTCTCTTTACACACACACACACACACTTCAAAAAAAAATCATTCAGAATTCCGCTTTTTGTATTTTTTCTCTCAAAACAATACATTTGCACTTTTAAATGTTTCGGCATACCTTTATTTATGTGATTATTATTTTTCTGAATTTATGTGATATCTTTATTTATGTGAAGAGTTACTTACCAGAACGGTCCCTCAGCCGAATAAGCTACACCATTAAAATAAATTTAGTACCAATTGTCCTTATAGGTTTTTTTAACTTATACATTTTTTAAAGTTAAGGCGGATGTAATGTTCAAAAAAAAGTTTCAGAAACCACACTCACAAACCGGAAACGACATCTGTATAAATTATATCAAGTATTGTGCATTTTTTATAACTAAAACATTTTAAAAAAAATTATTTCATCCGTGAGTTCATCATGGTTTTCAAAAATATTCCGAAATCAATTAAATCACTCATTGTTGTTTTGTATAAATCGATGGCCAAAAATGTTTTTAAAGAAACTAATAATTTTTGCAAAACAATTTTTGTATTTTTTTTTTATTTAAGTGAGCGTAATCACGTTTCAATTTAAATTTTGTTTAGTTTAGACATTTGGTTTTACGAAAAACTTTTATTAATCTGTTTAACAACTTTGTGAGAAGATTATTCTATATTGACACACCTAAAAGCATTTTTGTAAACAAAAAACGAAAAATTATTTTGTAAGTTTTTGGAAATTTTTCAAACTTACAGGGATGTTTAGGGACATCCTTTTCCCATATTGAATGATGGTGTCCATCATTATGAGGATGTTAAGGACTACAGTCTCAATTTTCCTTGAAATTCCCTTCATGCGGATAATGGCTCCTCTCCATGATCATCTAAGATAGGCGTTTTACCATTCTGGAATTCAACTAACAGAACTATTCTTCTTCAAGCCATGTCAAACGAATCATTCTTTGCCATGGATTCAATGAAAGTTGAAAATTTGGTGGACTCACAACGAAAATTCTATTTAGGGTTTCACATTTGGGTAATAGGAAGACTCTGCAAAAGTTTTCAGAAATTTTTTTTCTATGCCACCAAAATAGAACGAGAGAAAAAAAAAACAAAAATTAAAGAGAAAGTAATAATTTTCCAAGGCGAAAATATCATTTGATGTTACCTTGAATTCATAACAAATTTTTTTTCTGTTCCGCTATAATTGACTGATTAAGAGCTAAAATACTTTTTTTTCTTTGAAATTGCAAAACGTTTTATTTTCATTTGAAATTGCGGAGATCAAATGCAAAATTAATAATATTATCTTTTTTCAAAAAGATTAACTTTTTGGTGTTCGTGTGTTTCATCTGTAACCAAAGAAGAAATTGAAATATAAAAAAGATCGCTTTTCTTCAAATAATATTTTTTTGGAAAAGCAGTATATATCTATGAGTGGCTTTCTTTCTATTTAAAAAATTAAAAGAAAGAAGCAAAGCTGATAGGGGTTGAATTTCAGGCGGTCGAAAGTATTGCTCCTTTTTGATCTTCAATCCACAAACTGTGATTGGAAAGAAGACGAAGAAATTCATCAAAACCGACGCCTTTTATAATGCTCATTTTCGGTACACCAAAAAGGAGTCATTTAAAATGTGCAAAGGATGTCCCTAAACCTTCAAGTGAGTTTGAAAATTTTCCAAGAACTTAAAAAAATATTTTTCTTGTGTTTAAAAAATGCTTTTATGTGTGTCCATATAAAATAATGTTCACACAAAGTTGTTAAATCGATTAATAAAAGTGTTTCATAAAACAAATGTATAATTTGAACAAAATTTTAATTGAAACTGGTGATTACGCTCACTTAAATTTTTAAAAAAAAAATCCGAAATTTCTTTTGCAAAAATTTATCATTTTTAAGATACTTTTCGGCCATAAATTTATAAAAAACAAGAAGTTTGGGTGCTTTTTTTAAAGCCATATTTAGCTCACAAATGTAACAATTTTTTTTGTAAATAGAAATACAAACTGGACTCGTATGATCACTTGATATGTTTTATACAGATGCTGTTTTCGTTATTTTTTGATATTTTATGTTGTTATGTTATAAGATGCTATTTTATTTTCAACCCGTGCATAAATGCCTTTGATCATGAATACATTCAGAGATAGAGATAAAAAATTCCAAAAACTTACAAAATTGCAAAAGTGCAAAAGTGAAATGTGAAACTTTCGTGACAATTTCAAGATGTTTTCAGATTTTTTTGAACAAACTCAACACAAAACACTTTGCCCAACAATCATACATAAAAAAAATTAGACGCAATATGTACTCACCTACAATATGTTTGTTATTTTGTGGACCTAAAAACATTTTTGTTGAAACATTTGAATAGTTTCGATACAAACAAAACACTTTTTCTCTTTAATTTTGTTTTATAAGCGCATTTAAAAAAAACATTCATTCAAAAACATTCGGTTACATAAATGTAAAAAAACGAGACAGAACATTTTATTGATTTCACAAAGTAGAGGTGTAATAAAATATACGAAACCAATTTTTCCTGTATCAAACAATTGCAGAAAAAAAGTAAGAAAAACGTTTTTTTTAATCTACTTTCCCAAATAAAAAAAAACCCCAAAATGTTTCACTCCTGGCACAAACAATCGGCACAAACAGGACATTATTTCGAATATTAACTCTCACTGAGCGTTTTTAAGGCCGTGAAAATTTGAGGCCGCAGGCCGTAAAATTTAAGGCCGCAAGCCGGCTTTCACGTCCTTTTCCACGGCTACTCTTCTCTCCGGAAAGGCTCCTCGGTCGCGGCAGTTGTACGCTTCGTTGTATGTCCATTTTTACGACTTGAAAGACATATCTCTATAGAACTCTCTTTTGGCCAAAGGACAGATTGCTATCGGAATAACTCGAAGTTATTCAATAAATGAAAAGGATGTCGCTAAACATCCAAGTAAGTGTGAAAAGTTTCCAAAAACTTACAAAATATTTTTTTGTCCATTGATTTAAAAATGCTTTTAGGTGCGTAAATATAGAATAATGTTTACACAAAGTTGTTAAACCGATTAATAAAACTGTTTCATAAAACAAAATGTATAATTTGAACAAAATTTAAATTGAAACTGGTGATTACGTTCACTCAAACTTTAAAAAAAAACGAAAACTGTTTTGCGAAAATTTATAATTCTATTAAAATACTTTTTTGGCCATCAATTTATATAAAACAACAAATGAGTGAATTAATTGATTTCGGAATATTTTTGAAAACCATCATTAACACACGGATGAAATATTATTTTAATGTTTTAGTTATAAAAAAATGCACAATCGTATGATACTTGATATATTTTATACAGATGTTGTTTCAGTTTTTTGGGTTGTGGATTCTGGGATTCGTTTTTAAATTTTACATTCGTTGCAATCCTTAAATTTTTTTTAAAATTTAATATCGGCAAAAGGGCAAAAAATATTTAAAAAAGTGTTTATATATATATATATATATATATATATATATATATATATATATATATATATATATATATATATATATATATATATATATATATATATATATATATATGTATATATATATATATATATATATATATATATATATATACATATAGTGGAAAACCATATATTTGTTTTATACGCAACCGTAAAATTATTTCACAAAGCCATGAAAGTTTTGAAGAACGAAAAATAAAACTGACACTTTGCTTTCTTTGACGTAAACCCTTATCTCTCCAAATGTGAGAAGAACAAGCAAACGCGCTGAAATAGATAAGAACAGTGCCGGCCGCAATATTGTGACCATTACGAAAATGTCTGCGAATCCGCTTCAAATATTTCAAATTTTTTCGCTTTTTTTCTTTTACAGCATTTCCTGTTCAATTTATCTCATCCTAGCTTTTTGTATAGGTAAACACAGTTGTATGCTTTAAACTTTTGTTCTAATCGTGAGAAAAAATACACCCGTTGTAATTCTCAAACTTATACAAAAATTGTTCCATATCTACATTCTGAATTTTCGGAAAATAAAAAATTTACTCACACAATTTTTAAAGTGTTGTAAATTTAGTCATTTTTAGGTTTACGGACCTTATAAATTAACAAAACGTTTAATTAAAGGAAATTATTTTTCCTTAAAATGCAGTTCTGTATGTTTCTCTCTCTCTTTCTCTCTCTCTCTCTCTCTCTCTCTCTCTCTCTCTCTCTCTCTCTTGACAGTTTCACTTTGTCACAAGCACCCCTTGACGGTTTAGTCGATAGATAAGAGGTGTGAAAAGTTTGCTCAATCTCTCCCTCCCGCTCACTTCGGGTCTCTCTCTCTCTCTTTTTTCTCCCTTTCTCTTTCTCTTCCTCTCTTTGACTCTCTTTCTCTCGCTCTTTCTGCCTCTCTCTATTTTCGCGTCTCTCTGTCTCTCTGTCTTTCTGTCTCTCTGTCTCTTTGTCTCTCTGTCTCTCTGTCTCTCTGTCTCTCTGTCTCTCTGTCTCTCTGTCTCTCTGTCTCTCTGTCCCTCTGTCTCTCTGTCTCTCTGTCTCTCTGTCTTTCTGTCTCTCTGTCTTTCTGTCTCTCTGTCTCTCTGTCTTTCTGTCTCTCTGTCTCTCTGTCTCTCTGTCTCTCTGTCTCTCTGTCTCTCTGTCTCTCTGTCTCTCTGTCTCTCTGTCTTTGTCTTTCTTTCCCTCATTTCTCTGCAGCTTTTTTCTTCTTTTAATTTCCTTTTCTTCCATCATAAGCAGTAAATATGCAGACAGATCTTCGCACATATCTCTCCCCTTTTTTTCTTTCCTAAATCACCAATTCCATCTTGTTTACCCCTTTAGAATGTGTTGTTTTCGCTTCCTTCCCTTCATTTCCTCCTCAATTACCTGATTCACCGCCGCATGATTACCATTTTCCTCTCAAATTCTAATTCCAGCCTCCTTTCCTCCTCCGTCTCCCCTCTGAGCGGTCGTCTCCGTTCCTTCTCCCCTCTCTTTCCGTGAAACCTTCGCGTGACGCCGTCGTCCGCTGGCTTCGTGGGGGCGGCGCTCATTTCGGATCGATAGGCGAGGGTCGTCACTCTCCGCGGGATGTGGGCCGCTGTGCTGCTGCTCCCCTGCGTGGTCTTCGCGACCGAACCCTCTTCTCAATGGAAACACTACCACAGCCAGGAACAGATGGAGGAGACTCTTCAAGACATCAACCAGAAGTGCCCTGATGTGAGTTCCATTGACTTTTCAACCAAATCCAACTTTTCTCAATGGAATGTTTCAAAACTGTGTTTTGTTCCGCAATAATTGACTATAGTTCGTAGAGTTCCGAGATTTTGTAGCATATGAGTAGGTGAAGTTCGGCGATTTTGTAACATTAGGGTGAATACAAAACTTGAATCCCAGAAATTTTCTTAAAAGACATTTGTAATTAAATTGTTTTAAAAACGATTCAAAGTTTCATAAGCTTTAATTTCATAACAGTGTAAAAATCTAAAAAGTAAGAATTTTTCTATAAAAACGCATAAAACCGCCGACCCTACTTCAGAGATTTTTGGAAATGAGTGAGCTTATTTCCGATGTTTTTATTCAAATTACCCATTTTTACATCAAAATTATGAGCTAGAAAAGGGGCGTGGCCGCTTTTTGTCGAAGAACGAACTCTTGTAAAATTTCACTTCAGAGCCCTATTTAGCATAAGAAAACTCAAAAGTAACCCATTTGACCGCGTGCCTTTGTTATGCTGTTGTTGTCGGACTTTGTTTAGAGAGTAGTGTTCTAATTGTTGAAAAGTTTCTTCGGGAGAAAATGTTCAGTGCTTGAAACATTTAATTTTGGTTAAAAAAAATGGTATAAACAATTTTTTTTTCCCAAATCGCCCAAAGTCCTAACAGCATTTTCTGCTCATTCAGACTATGAGTTTTTTCTGGCCTTTCGAAAAAAGAAAATAGTTTTTTGCTAAAATAATTATTTTTTGTAAAAGTAGGCATTGAACTTTTATTTCGCATTCAAATATTAATTATATAATTCCAACGATTTTTTTAATATTCAAAACACAGTTCGATTATTGGTTAAATCTGAACTCCCCAAAACTGTTCACAAAACTTTTTTTTTTAAATAAAACATGAAACTATCTGAATCGTGAAAATCTCAGAAATATAATGGAAAAAACTTTTGAAAAAAATTGATATATGAGAAATTTTTAATTATATTATTCCCCTACTTACAAGGGAATGGATTTTCATCAGTGTGGCCAAATGAAACGAGCAATATGGCAAAAGGTGGCCCTGTATATGAATTTTAAGAGACTGTTTTCAGACGTTGCTTTCGACTCTTCGTTTTCGAGAAATCGCGTTTTTTCTGGCGCAAACCTCATAGTTAATTTCTCGCGCGGAATGGTCTCTCGCCCGCGGGGATATACAAATGTGGTTCGGTGGTGTAGGGGAAGTGCGACAGATTGATAACCAAAAGGATGCTGGTTCGGATCCTGTCGTCGTTTTTCTCTTTGCTTTTGTTTTGAAGAGTTCAGAATAGATTTTTTATTTGTTTTATTGTATTTTAAATTATACTTTTGTCACATTTTAATTTGGTTTAGAATAGTTGAAATGTCGCCGTTGTTGTTATTTACCATAAAGTTATTAATTACAATTTATATAATAATATGTAATATTTGAACATGAAAACAAAACAAAAAAATCTATTCTGAACTCTTCAAAACAAAAGCAAAGAGAAAAACGACGATAGGATCCGAACCAGCATCCTTTTGGTTATCAATTTGCCGCACTTCCCCTACACCACCGAACCACATTTGTATATCCCCGCGGGCGAGAGACCATTCCGCGTGAGAAATTAACTATGAGGTTGGCGCCAGAAAAACGCGATTTCTCGAAAACGAAGGGTCGAAAGCAACTTCTGAAAACAGTCTCTTAAAACTAATAGGGCCACCTTTTGCCATATTGCTCGTTTCATTTGGCCACACTGATGAAAATCCATTCCCTAATTACACTGACGAATGTCGTTGAAAAACTTTCGTATATTCTGCACCACTTTGAAACATTGTTTCAATTTTAAACCAATACGATTTTTTTCGTAAAACCAATAACTCCCAAGTATATTCAAATTTTTTATAGGAGAAAAAAACAAAAAATTAGCCGTTTGTTAAAGAACGTTTGTTCATTTTGGACTCCTTTACAAGTTGTTCACAAAGGTTCCCCCAGTTGAAAATGCAACCTGTTTGAAATATTCACTTTTGGTTAAAAAGAAATGTGAAACCAATTTTTTTCCAAAGTCACCCAAAGTCCCAAAGTGTTTTTGTGTCCTTTCAGACTCTGTGAATAGCTTTTCAATGGCCCGCGCCCCCACGTGGGAGTTCAAAGTGCGCCCGCAATGGGAAAATGAAGTCAGCTTCATTTTTAAGAAAAAATATTGGTATTGTAATATTTACAAAACTGAATCAAACTGTAAGAAATAAAATTTTGTTTCATTTGAATGAATTTCATTGCGTGAAAAAATCCATTTTCAAGAAAGATGTACTTGAAAAATTTTATTTATTTAAAAATTTCCGATAGTCTTCGTTTTAAAATACAAAAAAACTGTTTTTTGCCTAGTGACAATTTAGACACTACTCAACTAGCAGTAAATTGAACATTGTTTTTCATAATTTTAAAAATGTTGAACTTGGATTTGCGAATTTGCAAACAAATTTTTTAAAAAAAATTAGTTTTGCATCATGAATGTTTCACTTAGATTTGAATAATTCGTCTTTCGATCAGCGAGTAATGCGATTGCGTAATTTTCTTTTTTTTTATCTAGTAAAATCGGCAAATAGACCGCCTGAAGGCTGTGAAAACGTGCGGCCGAAGGCTGCAATTCTGTGGTGCCGCAGTGCGCCACTTGGCGGCCAAAAGCCATTGAGGATCGCCTAAACCGGTCATCCGAGCTTTTGAAGCAATTATGGCTGTATTGCTATTTTTTAAACAATATTCTTATTAAAAATTCAAAAACCATTTCAAAAAACCCTTCATTAATTATTTGTGAAACTTTTTAAGCATAATGACACATACACGTTTTTGGTAGTAAATTAAACTTTGTTTTTCATAATTTCAAAAACATCCTTTTTGAAACTTGGATTCTAGAAGTTTGTATTTCAAAAAATTACAGAAATTTTAATCTTAAATTGCCTTTTTAAAAAATAATTGACTAAAAATATAATTTATACTTTGTTTTGTAACATGAGAGTATCAAGTAGGCTTGAATAATTTTTTTTTCGAAGAGCGAGTGATTGTTCTAGTAAAAAGACTAACTGAGGCTGTAAATCCGTGCGGCCGAAGGCTGCGACTTTGTGGTGCCGCAGTGCGCCAGGAAGCGGCCGAAGGCCACAAAGCGGTCAAAAGTACTTAAATCCGGCCATTGAGTTTTTGAAAAAAAATTATGGTTGTTTTGCTATTTTTTAAACAATTTTTTTATAGTCTGAAAACTATTTTCAAAAATCACTTTATTACATATAAAAGTTGTTATTCCCTCAAAAAAAGGCGTCAATCGTGTTTATCGCGGCTCATAACCCCTTCTAAGTTGGCTAATGCGGCGGAATGTTTGTCTCTCGGCTCGGCGAGAGAAAGTGACGTCATCTGGTGCCTCAGGCGTTCTTTTGGGTATGACGTCACCCCCTGCGCCTGGGCTGAATTGAGCCTCATTAGAGGGACGGGCGGCACACGAAAAGTGGCCGAAGCAAATGAAACACTCGAATGGACACAAGTGGAAAATGAGGAAGGGTTTCGAATTTGGAAATTTGACTTTCATTGAGGAAAAAATGTGCATAATACTGCACAAAATTTTTTCAAGTTTATAAAAAAATTGCTTACTTCCGGACAAATGTCAACACAAAGGTATTTTTTAATTTAAAAATAATGTTAAAAGATGTGCGAAAAATATTTGTAAAAAAATGTTAAAAAAAAAAAAATTAAAACTCTAAATTTGTAATTCTATATTTGTATTTTTTTGTAACTTTACATATACCTTTTACAAGCTCAAGGGTCGAAGATCAGTTGCTTGACGTGTTGTCTCTTAATGCAATAAAGCGAAACATTGGCTAAAAATAAAATTAGTTTTTCAATGAACGAGCTTTTTTATTTCTAATTAAAATCTTCTAAAAAACTTAAAATTGCACGACATTAAAAAAATTTTTCAGAAAAAAGGGTTTACAACACCACAAAGTTTATAACGAAAATTTTAATGAAACTTTCATGTTGTTTTAAAAAGTAAAAAAATTTTATAAAAAACAATTTTAAATTTAATAAAATAACAATTTCAAATTTCATTATTGTGCATCTTTAGAATCATTTCAAAAACGTTTTTTTTTCATTCTCAAAAAAAATTCTCAAAATTCAACGCGGATTCACGATTTCCCTTGAAGAAGAAATGTAAACGCTGTTTTCGGAATTTCCCTATTATTTTGAAGCGATAACATTTAAGCAAAATTGGAATATTGAAAATTTTCAAATTGTCTTCTAAATTGCAAGATCCATATTTATTATATATATACATTAAATTTTAAAAAATATATTATGTTTAAATTAAAATTTAAAAAAATGTTTAAAACGTAATGTTATTTTACTGGATGGTCCATTTTTTGGGGCTAAATTTTTTCAATTTTTTTACGCCTTTTGTTCTTTGCTTTTTGACCCAAGAACAAGCATGGCAAAATTTGGGGCCGGGCGGAGAAAAATTTTGAAGCGGGCCGGCCCGGGCCGGCCCGTTGCCGTGCTTGCCCAAGATGCTTTCAAAATTGAGCCGTCTTCTACAATTCCATCCATTTCCGGGGGAGGATGTTAAAGATCGCGGCCTAAAATCGATCCCGAAACACCCAGGGACGTTGAGAGGAAACAGCCTTGTTTCTGAAATTGTTTACGCTTGGCCTGGCCTACGATAACAAAAAAAAAGATTAAGTCAGTTTTTTCGTTGAGTAACAGACTAGTGAAATTGCAAATGTGTAGAATAAAGCTGTGAAGTTTAAAAAATATTGTCAAATAATTTTTTTTAAAATTATTATTTCTATGCTAACTTTGTGAAAAATTCACAAACATGGTATATTTTAATTTACTAAAAATTTGTTCCGTAAATTATTATGTACAGTAAACTTTAAATGAACTGCGTTTCCCGGTTTCCCCTGATGTTATATTTAAAAAACAAAACGTCGAATGCGAAAATCAAGTAAGGATCAAAATTTACAGAACTACAAAAATGCAAAAAACAGTTTTGCCGTTTTATTTCTTAATGTAAAATTCGTTTTAGATCATTTTTTTTAGTTTTAAAAAAATTGCCGCTAAGAATGAATTCTGAAACACCCAGGGACGTTTAGAAAAAAGGCCAACATTAAAATTCATTTTTCGTTCAGAAACTTAATTATTTCAGTTAAAAAAAAGCAACAAAACGAATTATTTCTGCGTTGTAATTGGTTTCACTGTTACATTCGCAGACGAAGTCACACATAAAAAAACTGACGACAGTCTCACTACGACACATAAAGTTATAAATATATTAATTTCAATCTAAATGTTTTTTTTTCCGATGCATTTTAAAGACTGCGGCCCAGAATTGATCCCGAAACACCCATCGACATTTTGAGTTTTCGACCAACATTTACAACTTGGAAAAATACAAAAAAGGCTTTTTTTTCAATTTTTTTCCAATTTTCATTTTGTAACTGAAATTAGTCTACTGTGAAATTTTACAGTAGAAAGTTGTAAAAACCATTTTTGCTTTGAAAGTTTGCTTCACTGTTACATTAGCCATTGGTGACTCATATCAAAAAACGAACGGCAGTTACACATCGGAACCTGCGGTCATAAAACAAGTTTTGATCGAAAAAAGGATGATTTTTTAATCAAAATTCAATTTTCCGAAGGATTTTAAGGATCGCGGCCAAGAATCGATCCTGAAACACCCAGGGACGTTGAGAATTTAAAAAAAAACACGGTTGGGTTAGTTTTTCTGTAGTTTTTTTGTTGTTTTTGCTCAAATGGTGTAAATCTATTTTTAACATTAACCTTTTTTTTAAATTTGATACACAACAGTGAAAGCAAAGTAGTAAATCGCGGCTCAGAATTAATCACGAAACACCCAGGGACATTTTGAATTTTAGGGCAATATTGACAACTTAGAAAAATACAAAAGCATCATTTTTTCTCAATTTTTTTCCATTTTTCATAACACAAGTACTTAAATTAGTAAAATTTTTTGTTAACGCAATTTATTTTTTTCAAACAGTTTCGCAGTAAAATGTTGTAAAAAAACACTTTTGCTTTGTAATTTGTTTCGTTGTTACATTGGTATTTGGTATCTGAAAGCATACACCAATGACAGTTCTCCGACTTCTTTTCTGGCGAATACAAGTTTTAACCTGTAACTATCACAAATTCCTTTCTTTTTGTAAATTCTTGTATAAAAAAATATTTTCCCAAAGGATTTTAATAAACCGCTGCTCAGAATCGATCCCGAAACACCCAGGGACGTTGAGTGGAAACAGCCCAGTTTCTGAAAGTTGTTTTCGCAGCCTGCCCTTCGTATTTTCTCCAATAACAAAAAGGAGAAAAGGGTATTGTGGGTATTGCGACGTGAAATGAGTCAGTTCCGCTGTGAATGACAACCTCGTCAAGACGAAATGTGGTTCCGTTGACGAGTGACAGCACTATTTTTGGACGTAAGATTGCGTTCGGCGAAAAATGAATAATGAGGGAATCAAGCTACAGTATTCTAAAAACCAAAGGAGGAAAATGAACAAAGGAAAACAAAGGAAATTACAAAATCCCGATAGAGTGAGTGAAAAGTTAATAAATCTAATTCAATTAAACCAAAATGAAACTTCAAAGTGATGGTTTTTGTTACAATTGGTGGGTTACCGCTTATTTTTTGAATATTCCAACAATAAAGCAAAAGCCATAAAAGTGTCTTAGTTTTTCTTTCTAATACAGTCAACATTGCATTTAACGTTGAATGATTCGTGGGAATTGCATAAAAGCACTTTTAAAAATGGCTAATGTATGTTCAAGACTTCGAATAAGAAATTAGAAACTTTTTAGAGGATTGGCGTAAATTATTCGCAAATAGAAAAATACAAAGTTGTTGAATCCAGTTTTGAAAAGCAAAGTTTTTTATATGCTGAAAAGGCAAAAAAAAGGAAGACGGAAAAAATTCTCTGCTCGTTTTTATGTTCTGTAAATAATAATTTTCTTTTCATTGAGAATTTTTCTTAAAATTTGCTTGTGTAAAATACATTAAATTTTTCGGTTTAAAATTTAAATCATTTCTGTTTTTGGCGAAACACTAAATTTTTACAAAAAACAGTAGAGTACTTTTAGAATAAGCAGAATGGTTTAGTTTAGAAAAACAAAAAATTTTTGATTACTTAACACAACTTTTTTATTTTAAAGCTACCTTATATACAAGTTTTATACACGTTTGAAACTTCAAACCGGTTCTGAAAAAAGATTTTTTATAGAAACTTTCGATGTTTAACCTATGTTTCTGAATGGTAAGCTGCAGTGAAGTTCGCTGCAACTTTATTTTACAAAATTATCAATAATTTTCACCTTTATCTTTAACAAAATAAAATCATTTCAAATTTTCGTATCTTCATTACTTTTTTCTCTCTCTGTGTGCGTGTGTGTGTGTGTGTGTGTGTGTGTGCGTGTGTGTGTGAGCACCTTTGACAACTGGGTCCAAAAATATGATCATTATTTTTGTATACTTCAGATGCATTCTTCATAGTAAAAATATTGTGTTCAGTTTGAGATTAGGGTAATAATTTCTCATATAACTGCCATTTATACAAAATTTAGGTTCTTATTTCCATCTAGTGTCGTTTTTTCCTCCGCCCCTGCCATGCGAGGCAACGAATTAGCCGCCTAGTCGTTAAGAAAGTCGAAAACAATTTACAGCCCGGGAACATGTATGAGAAATAAATAGGATCGGGGGTCGTTAGATAATGAAAAAAAATTGAATAAAATTGAATTCATCAAAGTCCAACAATAGGTTTTTTTCGGTATCATTGTTGACTTTCTAGGAAAAACGAATAGAAAATTCCTTTGTACTTTACTACGCTACTTTGCTATTGTACTATGCTAAGATTTTTTTTACAAATTGTGTTTTCCTAATTTTATTAAAATTATTATTAAATGTAATAACAGAAACAATGTTCAAAAAGACAAACATTTTTTAAGTATTTCCGAAATTTTCGAATGAGTGTAAAACCAAAAATGTTTTTCTCATTGAGATTTGTTGAGAGTAATAAACCACAAAAAACCTTTCATTGAATATTCTTTTTTTAAATCAATGAATTTTCGAATTGTTATTCTTCCGACAATTTTGAGAGGAAACTAAATCACTTAGCGCAGAACTTTCGTAGCATCGCGTAATACTTGAAACATTTAGATTAACAAAAGTTTTTTTTTTTTATCAAGGTTTAACAAACAATTTGTTTTAAATTTCAAGTAGATTTTTCACAAAAAAAGTGAAAATGACCTTAAATTTAAAAAAAAAAAATGAAAAAATTTGGCGTAAGTAAAAAGACTAACTTTAAATTAGACAAGTTTTCAAGTTAAGCAAATGAATCAATAAGAAATTGCATTTGAAAAAAAAACTATGATGAAGTTTTCCATTTTTTCACACACTGAAAAGCACTTGTGGCATTTTTAAAACTGCACTTGCTTAAACTTCTGATGCATTCAGATTTTTTGGTGGTACGATTTTGTTCATGAGAATTCAATTAACTTTTAATTATTTCTAAAAGTTTTCAATTGAATACGGGGAAAAACTCTTTATGGAAGCTGAACTGGAGTAGTGAGCTTGGTTTAGGAAAGGAAGAAAAATCTCGATGTTACTTTTTGATAAAATTTACATTTATCCAAGAAGTTCAACAAAGGAACTCTTTTTTTGGATACCATTTTTGATTTCATAAAAAGATCACGCAGAACAAGCATTTGTACATATGATTTTTACAAATTCATATGAACAAAGACTTGTTTTTGATTTTTTGTAAGTTTTAAAAAAAGAACAACAGTTTTTTCAAATTGTTTTCTAAAGATTTTTTCATTAGGAGTGAAATTAAAATCAACTACACATTGAGCTTGTTTTTAAGAAAAACATTTTTTGAGTGATATACAAAACTGTTTTTTGTGGAGTTTTGAAAATTCTGATTTAAAAAAAACAACTCAATTTAAAAATGACTTTTGAAAAATGAAAAATTTTCAAATTTTGTCGAATTCTTCATATTTTAAGTGAAACAATCATTTGCATAAATAAATCATTTGCATAAAACTAGCCTAATGCTTGAAGAATTTAGGTTATATAGTTTCATTTTTTATTACAGTTATTGAAAAAACTCTTTGAATGTAAAAAAGATCAATAAGGAGAGATAAGTGAATTAAGACAATTAAAATTTAAAAAAAATTAAATTTGGCCCAAGTCAAAAAACTAACGCAAATGAATCAATAAGAAATTGCATTTGAAAAAGCACTATGATGAAGTTTTCCATTTATAGAGAAAAGCATTTTTTCACACACTGAAAATCACTTATGGCATGCATTCAGATTTTTTGGTGGTACATTTTTTTATGAGAAGTCAATTAATTTTTAATTATTTTTAACAGTTTCTAACTGAATACGGAAAAAATCATTAGTGAAAGTGGGCAGTGAGCTTGGTTTAGGCTTAATCTAGGGTTGAAACATTTAAAACACAAAATTTAAATAATTTTTGTATACTTTAAATAGTTTTCTAACCGGATACAAAAAATAAACTTTCTATTAAAAAAATTATTAAAACCGAAACAACTTTGCAGCGAACTTGGTTTTGCCTTAAACATTTGTTGAAACATTTTGTTAAAAAAACAATTTTCGAATTGTTTTTTGTTCTTTTTCAAAATTTGATTCGTACTTAAAACAATGGTCACTGATGATAAATTATATTCAAAAAGTTTTTAGATAAATAAAATTTTTATTAAAAAAAAAACAAATTTCCAAATTTCGGAAGTTTTGTTTCACAAAACCAAAAAACAATTGTCCGTTTTTTAACGAAAATTGCCCTCAGCCAATTTTCAAATAGAGCCGACTTTCGCTGTCATTTTTAATTTTAAACTATTTTTTTATTATTGTTAAAAATAATTTGGAACTATATAATATAATATCCATATTAATAAATCGCAAATGTCCGTGTCTGTCTGTCTGTCTGTGTGTGTGACCCCATATCAGATCTTAGCTCCCCGTGAACCAATTCACATCATCTTTTAATATGTTACTACCCTAACCAAGAGTAGGTCATAGCCTGAAAATCGTGTTAGGGTCTCGCAGCGAAAGCGTGCCAGAACTTTGTTAAAAATTAAAGTTTCTTCAATTAATCTGAAAATTGTATCAATCGATAGAGTGTACAAAGGAAAACAGAATAATCCTAATATAATGGGTCTCGCAGCGAAAGCGTGCCAAAACTTTGCTAAAAATTAAAAATTCTTCAATTAATCTAAAAATTATATCAATCGATAGATCGTGCAAAGGCAAAACAAAGCAACCTTCATATGATGGGTCCCGCAGCGAAAGCGTGCCAGAACTTTGCTAAAAATTAAAGATTTTTCAAATGATCTAAAAATTGTATCAATCGATAGATCGTGCAAAGGCAAAACAAAGCAATCTTTATGTGATGGGTCTCGCAACGAAAGCGTGCCAGAACTTTGCTAAAAATTAAAAATTCTTCAATTAATCTAAAAATTGTGTCAATCGATAGATCGTGCAAAGGCAAAACAAAGCAACCTTCATATGATGGGTCCCGCAGCGAAAGCGTGCCAGAACTTTGCTAAAAATTAAAGATTTTTCAAATGATCTAAAAATTGTATCAATCGAACGAAAGCGTACCAGTGTTAAGGGGTTCTGGGGGCTTAGCCCCCAGCCAGCGGTCCCGCTGGTATAATATATAATTTAATAAAATATATAATATAAAGTTATGAATAAGTTTATAATAATTTAAATGTTGTGCCGCGAAAGTGCTCTCGTCGTCTGCGTCTCGCAGCCAGGGACTCCCTGCGCCCAAACCAATGTATCGCCTCTCAGAAGAGTAATCATTCGCTGCGCGCCGCATTTCGCATTTCAGTTTAAAAAATAGGGAAAAAAGGAAAACCCCCTGATAGTCCCTTTAAATTCATTAGTTCTCTCAATTTCAGATCACCACCCTCTACTCAATCGGCCAGTCCGTTGAAGGCCGTGATCTCGTAGCCATCCATTTTTCCACCACTCCTGGAGAGCACATCCCTCGTAAGTTAGCCTTTCCTACACTTTAAGAAACTTAGCTTTTAAATTTGAATCTAAAATTTCATTTTCAGTGAAACCGGAAGTCAAGTACGTCGGAAACATGCACGGAAACGAGCCAGTTGGCCGCGAACTCCTCATCCGATTGGCCGAGCACTTGTGCGACGGTTTCGTGAACAAGGACAAGGAGGTTCTGACTCTTCTGAATTCTACCTCAATCCATCTTCTGCCTACGATGAACCCCGATGGTTTCGAAATGGCTCTCAACACGGTGAGAATGGGAAAATATGTGTCTCATAGACGGAAATTAGAGTGACTGAATGGTAAAAGGATTATGAGCTTGATGAGATTAGATGGAATGCGTAGAGAGGGATAATGCGATTAAGATGAGGAAATAAGAGTGATGGGGAAGAATTGCGAGTGAGGAAATGATGGAAGTTATATAATGCTTGGATTTTAAGACGTGTGTAAAAATAGTATTTAGTATTTTATTTTTGAATTTTGGTCTGCGAAAGGGGCGTGGCAAATTTTTTGCCCGGTTAGATTTTACATTCCCAATTTATTCACAATGTATTTTATTTGTAAATTAGGATCAGTGAAGCATACAATGCGGAATTACGTTAACTTTATGCAAAATTTCATTCTCTAACCCCTTTTCGGCGTGGAATTGAGTGTAGACCACAATACCAAAATTTTAAGGGGTTTATTGAATATCAAAATTAGAGTAATGTGATTTTGATATTCAAATAACCCCTTATAACTTTTGGAATTGTGGTCTACACTCTTTTCCCTGCGGAAAAAACGGTTAGACGACAATGTTTCTGAATATTTGAATAAAATTGTAAATATTCAGCGTGAGCAAGAGCATGAAACCAGCGAATTCCGATTAAAATTTACACAGAATGAAAATTTTAGTGGAAATTTGAGAATGAAAATCCACAAAATTGCATAGATGAAAATTTTTGGTTCTAAAAATCATTAAAAGTTCAAGAAGAGGGGTTTTGGGGTTTTCGAACTTTCATTATAAAAACCAACAAAATTTTCCTTTCTCAAAATTTACGTCAAGTTTGGCATCGAATAAAGTTTTACAAAGAAAAAAAATCGACGATTATTTTTGTGAAAAATCCACTTGAAAGGGAAAAAATGCCAAAGTAGCCCAAAATGCTCAGAATTTAGATTTTTTGTACACTGCGTTTCAATGTTTCAGTGGCAATAACATTGAAACGCAGTGTACAAAAAATAATGCATGATTTCTGTGATAAGGCATATCTAGATCAATTTTTGCGCTCCTTTTGCAAAACATTTAAAAATTGTGAAAATTATGTACAAACGCCCTGGGGTGAGTGAAAAACCAAAAAATCAGCAAGAATACAAATTTTTGATAGTTTCAGTTCCTAGCGGTAAATTTATCTGCCCAGGGCATTTGTATCCGATTATTTTTCAAATTGTAAGAGTGATTTTCGAAGAAAAAAAACGCGGGAAAAAACCCCATTTACAATAATCATGTATCTAAGTTATAAATTGCCACTGAAACATTGAAAAGAAAGGACCGAAAAATCTCCCAAATGTACGGGATGTTTTTGGTTGTTTTTGCACATTGAAGTGGATTTTAACAAAAATAGCCGTCTAAATTTTCTGTTCTTCACATTATTTTATCTGATGCGAAATTCGGAGTACACTTCGATTCTAAAGCGTATTTCTTCCTGGGGTATTTTGTGGAAGATCGAAAACCTAAAGAAAACCTGCTTATCCTGCAGTTTTGAAGTGCTTCGTGGAAACATGTATTTGCTTTTTCTTCAGTGAAGACGTTTTACTACAACATTCGGGTAATTTTTATAACAACAAAAAATCGAACAAATTGCTTTTTCTTCAGTGAAGACGTTTTACTACAACATTCGGGTAATTTTTATAACAACAAAAAATCGAACAAATTATCCTTAATCTTCACTAAATGGAAAATTTCTTTATCGAAGAATATATATTGAAAAATATAAGTTAGAGCTAGGAATGCGATATTGGCTAAATAACCGAAACGTAACAGTACAGTAAGCCTACCCAAAAAACCGATATTCGATTTTTATTCGTTGTTTGCGCTTTCAAGGGTTTGCTTAAATTAGCACATACAAAGTTTTGACCCGATCCGCTTTGAATTTGTATGACCAATTGTATTTCGAGTCTCTCAGAGTTTTCTTTCAAAATCCTTTTCAAAACTTTTCCCGTCCTTTTCAAACAATTTCCGTTCAGGACCCCGAAGCCCGCAAGTGGCTGACTGGTCGTGCCAACGCTAACGGTGTTGATCTGAACCGCGACTTCCCCGATTTGGACAGCGTGTTTTACGAACTGGAGCAGATGAAGGTTCCTAAATTCGACCACCTGATGGACCTGTTCAAGGAGGACCAACCCGTGAGTTACGGAGAACATTGGCGTAACCGTTAAGACTGTTAAGCGCCAACCTGAGACTCAAGCTGTTGGAAACTGGATCCTGTCTCTTCCTTGGGTTTTGTCGGCCAACCTTCATGAGGGAGACCTGGTGGCCAACTATCCGTTTGACTCTGCTTCGAAGGAGGGAGTTAGGTAACAGAGACAGAGACAGAGACAGAGACAGAGACAGAGACAGAGACAGAGACAGAGACAGAGACAGAGACAGAGACAGAGACAGAGACAGAGACAGAGACAGAGACAGAGACAGAGACAGAGACAGAGACAGAGACAGAGACAGAGACAGAGACAGAGACAGAGACAGAGACAGAGACAGAGACAGAGACAGAGACAGAGACAGAGACAGAGACAGAGACAGAGACAGAGACAGAGACAGAGACAGAGACAGAGACAGAGACAGAGACAGAGACAGAGACAGAGACAGAGACAGAGACAGAGACAGAGACAGAGACAGAGACAGAGACAGAGACAGAGACAGAGACAGAGACAGAGACAGAGACAGAGACAGAGACAGAGACAGAGACAGAGACAGAGACAGAGACAGAGACAGAGACAAAGACAGAGACAGAGACAGAGACAGAGACAGAGACAGAGACAAAGACAGAGACAGAGACAGAGACAGAGACAGAGACAGAGACAGAGACAGAGACAGAGACAGAGACAGAGACAGAGACAGAGACAGAGACAGAGACAGAGACAGAGACAGAGACATTTTTTTTAGCCAGTATGCTGCCTCTCCCGACGACGCTACCTTTAAGTGGCTGGCTATGTCCTACGCCTCCAACCACGCCCACATGGCCATGAACGACCATCCTCCCTGTGACGGAAACAAGGAAGACGCCTTCGCCCAGCAGGGTGGCATCACTAACGGAGCCAAGTGGTACTCAGTCAGCGGAGGAATGCAGGACTTCAACTACCTCGGAACCAACGCAATGGAGATCACTTTGGAACTGAGCTGCGAGAAAATGCCCGTTGGAGAGACTCTGCCTCAGCTGTGGGAGGACAACAAAAAGTCGCTCATGGAGTACATGTTCAAGGTTAGTCACTGACTCACACTCACACTCACACTCACACTCACACTCACACTCACACTCACACTCACACTCACACTCACACTCACACTCACACTCACACTCACACTCACACTCACACTCACACTCACACTCACACTCACACTCACACTCACACTCACACTCACACTCACACTCACACTCACACTCACACTCACACTCACACTCACACTCACACTCACACTCACACTCACACTCACACTCACACTCACACTCACACTCACACTCACACTCACACTCACACTCACACTCACACTCACACTCACACTCACACTCACACTCACACTCACACTCACACTCACACTCACACTCACACTCACACTCACACTCACACTCACACTAACACTAACACTCACACTCACACTCACACTCACTTTCACACTCACACTCACACTCACACTCACACTCACACTCACACTCACACTCACACTCACACTCACACTCACACTCACACTCACACTCACACTCACACTCACACTCACACTCACACTCACACTCACACTCACACTCACACTCACACTCACACTCACACTCACACTCACACTCACACTCACACTCACACTCACACTCACACTCACACTCACACTCACACTCACACTCACACTCACACTCCCACTCACACTCACACTCACACTCACACTCACACTCACACTCACACTCACACTCACACTCACACTCACACTCACACTCACACTCACACTCACACTCACACTCACACTCACACTCACACTCACACTCACACTCACACTCACACTCACACTCACACTCACACTCACACTCACACTCACACTCACACTCACACTCACACTCACACTCACACTCACACTCACACTCACACTCACACTCACACTCACACTCACACTCACACTCACACTCACACTCACACTCACACTCACACTCACACTCACACTCACACTCACACTCACACTCACACTCACACTCACACTCACACTAACACTAACACTCACACTCACACTCACACTCACTTTCACACTCACACTCACACTCACACTCACACTCACACTCACACTCACACTCACACTCACACTCACACTAACACTAACACTCACACTCACACTCACACTCACACTAACACTAACACTCACACTCACACTCACTTTCACACTCACACTCACACTCACACTCACACTCACACTCACACTCACACTCACACTCACACTCACACTCACACTCACACTCACACTCACACTCACACTCACACTCACACTCACACTCACACTCACACTCACACTCACACTCACACTCACACTCACACTCACACTAACACTCACACTCACACTCACACTCACACTCACACTCACACTCACACTCACACTCACACTCACACTCACACTCACACTCTCTCATTTCAGTCCCACGCCGGAGTGAAGGGAATCGTCACCGATGCCGAGACCGGCGAGCCCATCGTTCACGCTGCTATCTGGGTCCGCAACGGAACCAAGACCGAGCCCATCCGCCACCCCGTGACCACCTGGGAGGCCGGAGACTTCTACCGCGTGCTCCCCGCGGGTCAGTACGAACTGCTCGTCGAAGCCGATGGCTACGAAACCGGAGCCAAAAACGTCACCGTGCAGAACACCGTCCGCGATTCGGCCCTCGTCGTCGACTTTGCTCTGAAACCCATCAATGTGCCGAATTTGGAGGGCGAGGGACCCACTGTAAGTGATTTATGAAAAATTGAGTCGAAGACTGTTTTAGGAGGAACAATTGGCCGAGATGATCGCCGAACTGCGCCAGCAGCAGTAGGTCCGACCACTGAAGGATCTCCAACCCTACGAGTCTATTTACATCTCAGACGCCCAGATTTCTAAGACCCACATGTATTATAGCGCCAATTGAGATTTCAATGAAGCGTACATCTGTTGGCTACGAAGGAAAGAGAGAGAGAGAGAGAGAGAGAGAGAGAGAGAGAGAGAGAGAGAGAGATTGTATGTATTGAGAAAATAACAAGTGGTTCAAACTGACCCTTTTAATGGGCTAAAATGTTTGAATGTTTGAACAAGGAAGTGGTTAGGAAAAAATACTTTTCAGCTGACTTTTCGAGATCAAACATCGATGTCATTTTCTGCGACCAGTTCGACTTTTTGATGAAATATTTATGAGGCGTGTTTTGTTACACAGGTGAAACTATATAGCTGTCGCCAAAATTAAATCGTATGCTTATTGAGCAAATGTGCGAGACAGAGACGCAGAGACGCCGAGACACAGAGACACAGAGACGCAGAGATATACAAAATGAGGCGCAAGACCGACCAACCTCAAGAGCAGCACGCGAATAAATGGCCACACTTTCTGAGTCAATTAGAAAATGCTCAGCAAATTCAGCGTGTCATCGAAAATCCACCTTTGATTGATTTTCTAGAGTAACGCCATGAAAAAAGACTTCGATTATAAAATTCTTCACAATTTGTTGCTCTGTTGGGTCCCGGCGCGAAAAATGACCACTACTAGATCTAACCCTGCGGCAATAACTATTTATCGATTTTTGCAGACAGTCGCTTTTCAGTGCTGAGTTTGTGGCGTCTCCGTCTATTTTTTATTTATGGTAACTTTCAATTACTTTAAATTAATGTGAAGTTATAGTTTTTACGTTTTTACAAAGAAATTTAACATTTTGTGCAATCTTGCCCGTTTCCTCGCTATTTCGCGTTTGTTTCTATTATCATTAGTGAATCCGTCTTTTTAGCATGTCTTCTGCAGAGGAGCCCTCGGTGGAGCCCGCTCCCATCGTGGAAAACGTCGTCGAAGAGTTCAAATACGGTGACGAAGGCGTCCAGGATGTGGTTTCGTCGTCGGAACCAGGGAGTTCCACGTCAACAGAATGGTGGGGTTTAAACTACCTTTTTGGGTAAAAACGAAGAGTATACTTGTGTGCACACCGAAGCCTAAATCGATAGCTTTTGTGGTCGGAATCGACCCCAACTTTTCACGGGGTTCTTCTTGTTTTGGGGTCTCCTCTAAATCAATAAATAAGTCTGTATTACTCACATCGCTCAACAAACATTGATTAGAGAGATAGTGGTGTTTATTCTTTTCCCGTCTTGTTTTAAGACACAGGGCTGTGCAATAGAACATTTGAAGCCGATTCGAAGACCCTTTTCAAAATCTTTTGCAAACCTTACTTTTACAGAGACGACGTTCTAACAGATGCTTTGTCCGATCCACATACCTCGGTAAGCACGTCATATACCCCTCGCCCAAAGAACTTGTAAAAGCGACGTACGCATTTGACCCTGAAAATTTTCCGCGTCTCCACGTTTCGCACGCTCATTAGCCGGTTAGATGTGCAGGTTCGTAATAACTCCTTCCAAAATCCATGGGCGAAGACTATTCATCATTGGCTAGTCTAAAACTCAACCGAATCAAGACATCGTCCCTTGAAATGTTAAGACTACCGTTGGCTTCAGATTCGGTTTAAAAAGTTTTTCGTATTCAGCCAATTTAGACCACAGCTGTTAACATGAATCAAAATAACACCTCGAAAACGCAGACTGTTGAGCAGATCGCTGTAATACCCATTGTATATGGTCTTTAATTTATTTTGGCCTAATCCCTGTGAAATTCACATTTTGAAACTTTAGGCTTTTTCTACCTGGGTTAAGGTAGGGCATAGTTCTCAAATTACGGGCCGGGCCGAGAAAAAAGTCGGCCCGGCCCGTTTCGGCCCGGCTTGTAAACTTGTCAAATTAAAAATTCTTTAAATCGTTTTTAGCTCACGTCAATTTTTTCAAACCCCGAAAACACTTTCATTATACTTCTATTATCGAACCTTGGTCGTGTGGGTGACAGTTTGACTGGGTGGTCCGAGTGGACGGGCCGAAGCAGGCCGGGCCGGGCCGAAGGTTTTTTCAAGTCGGCCCGGCCCGTGAGAACTATGAGGTACTGTGTTTTTACAATTTGCGCGCTTGAAATTGCAGTTTTTCACATTTTTCGACCTTTGACATAAAAATGTCACAGAATGCCTCTATGCCAGAAGAATGCGCAAATTTTTCTGCACATTTAAAAAAAACTTAAAGGAAAAACGTGACCATCCGGATGAAAATCGACTTTTAACTCGAAGTTTTCCGTCGATTTTTGATAAGAAAAACTTCAATTTTGGTAGGTCAAAATTTTTCCCTTACACGGATGCAAATGCTTATGACGTACAATAAAAACAAAAATATAGTAATGTGGGCAAGTTTGGAACAAACTTATAGCAAAAAATGACCTACTAAATTTGAAAAAAATTTCCTTATCAAATCGATGGAAAACGGGTTAAAAGTCGATTTTTTTTTTAGGATGGTCACGGAGTTTTTCGGACTTTACTTTTTTAAATGTGCATTTGCGTATCTTTATTTTGAATAGGGTGGAAAACTGCGATTTCAAACGTGTTTTTTTTTTCACATTTTCGTTTCTGGACTCCGTTGCCGAAGTACACAACAAGTTCGTTATTAAAGTGTTATATTTGAAGTATTCATGCCAAAATCTTTCAGACCAACCCCACGGTGATTTCTTTCGACCGATTTTGTAAAAATACAGTACCCTACCGTAACCCAGGTAGTAAAAAGTTTTAAAATGTTGTATAAGTGTCTTAATAAATTTTGAGCCATTTCTGAGACTGTCTACTTTTTCCTAAGACAGTGAGTGGCCTTTAGACACGCTTTCTCATATGTTCGAGCGGTCTGAGCACCCTGTGTACAGATTGGAAAATTTTTGTCTCCGATTGAGCTCTTATGTTTACTGTAATCTACTTGGGACCCAAAAAGTTCAAAAATCACTTCATATGTCCATTATTATTATTCACAATGGCACGTTTTATCGAAAATTCATACCCTTTTCAAAATTGCGGTATCAGGCAGTTCGGAGGCTCTTTCGATAGCAAATTGTTTGCGGATAACAGAAACAATTAACATTGGTCTTGGTTTCGAATTTGGGGCTATGAAAAAATCGAAACTGACAAAAATGTGGGAAAAATTTCGGTTTTTGGAATATCACGGTTTCACATGTTGCGTGCCAGAAAAACTGTTTTTTATTTAAGATTCTCCATCACATTCTGCGCTGAATGAAATGTTGAAAATCAAAAATCTTGCATTCCAAAGATTTGGAAAGTTCGATTGAAACGTCAAAAACCGCGTTTTAAAATAGGTTTGCTAAGCACCCCTTCTCCGCCAAAACATTGAGACGATTTTAGCGCGGGGTCGGTTTTGTCAGGCGCTTTCTCGGTAAAAATCGCCTGAAATAGCAGTTTTCTAAGTTTCAAACGAATTTTTCAAATCTTTGGAATACAAAAGTTTCAACTTTCAGCGCAGAAATTGATGTAGAATCGACTGATCAAAACATTTTGTCAGGCGCAGAACACATGAAATCGTGATAATCCAAAAACCGAAATTTTAACCACATTTTTGTCTGTTTCGATTTTTTTTCATAGCCCCAAACTCAATGTCAAGAGGAATGTTAGTTTTTCTATCATCAGCAGACAATTATCTATCAAATGAGCCCCCGACCAGCCTGATAGTGCAATTTTGAAGGAATGTATGAATTTTTAAATTAACGTGCCATTGTTCCGCTGTCAAAAATGAAAATAGAGATGTGAAATGATTTTTCAATTTTTTGGGTCCCAAGTAGCCTACAGTAAACATATATGCTCAATCGGTTACAAAATTTTGCAATCTGTCCGCAGCCTGCTCACTCAGACATCACGTCTTGAGACCGCTAAAATCTTTTAGAGGATGCGTCGTAATTGTTGTAAATTTAATGTTGTTCCCTTGCTGCATTGTCATCTAACGCTTTCAGGTCATTAGTTGTCGGAGGTTGTGCCTTGCTTCTACCCATCGGCTTCGGGCTTAAATCCGCCGACAACTTAGCAAAAATATTTGAATTCAGTAATGAAACCAAAATCACTGAAATAACAAAGTGTTCCAGCGGTTGGCTGGCCCTTGATATTCGATTCTGTGGGAGCATTTCTCATCGGAGCCTGTGCTCTTTCCATAAGGTACTGCTGCCGTTCGGTTGGTGCATTGAGTTTCTTTTTCAATTCTGGTTCAGAATGGAAACTACAACGGGAAAGTGGTACCCGCGTTATTCCTTTCAGGAGGGGTGATAAGTCTCGGGACCAATGTTCTCCTAGAACGGGCGGAGTACATTGTCGACCACTTCGAAACCAACTTCTGGTGGGGGATGCCAATGCTTGTATTTCATATCGCCTGTGGAGGCATTATCAACACTTTGTCGGCGCTCGGCAAACATTTTAGTGTGAGTTTCTATTTGTGTCTCCGTCTCTTCTTCCCTGTATAGTCTTCGCCGATTTTACTTCTTGGAAGATTCGCAGATTTAACCCTGACGCAGAATTGCGTACGTATCCTACAACACAGGTTTTTAGTACGCAAATTCGTGTTATTTGCACAGAGCTAAGAGCGAAATTGGGCGAAGTAGCATTGGCGACGACTATATCTCTTTGTAATTTCGCATATATTCGATCTTTTGCAGAAGAAATGGGCAAAACGTCACGACCCCACCTATCAAACACTTCGAGAAGGTGAGAACGGTGAGAATCATATGGCGTTCAGTGTGCAAATAGTCTGTTACCAAGGAACGGTGTTCGACTTTCGGGTAATCTTGAAAATTTACACCCAAAAATAATTTGAAATATTGAAGTGTACAAATATATAATAAGCGAAAACCCACTTTAAAAGAGGAGTGCGCAGACAGTTATACAAGATCGTTGCAGAACCAAGGTACTAACACCAGAGTTTGCGTACGAAAATCCTGTGTTTTAGGATACGTACGTTCAAAAGTTCTAAAAACACTACTCTGACGTAGAATTCAATGATGCAAAAAGTTTTTGCCGAATATCGAAAAAACGCTTGAAAATTTAGGATTTTTTTCATTTTTATCCCATTATTAGGGTAAATAGTCGTAAACAAGGATGAAAACCAACAAAAAACAGAGGAAGGGGCTGTAAAAGTTTTTCTTGTTTTATAACAAGCTTTACACCAAAATCGTTTCAATAGAGATCTAAAATTCACTTAAACAACATCACTAACAGAGATAATATTTAGCGTGCAAAATTCGCCTGCCCTAAAACATTTTTGTTCAAAAAAGGTAACATGTGGCAGATTGTGTTGCAAATCCAGAAAAATATATCGCTTGTAAGATTTTTGCGGTTTAATTGTGCTATTCTCGAAAAAATCGAAAATTTTGACTTTTCCGATTTTCTGTTCCTGATTTCATGACGAAAATATAAAAATATTGATACGACTTTGATCAAAACTTTTTCACAACACCATTGTCTCACTTTTTTCAATCGACTGTTTTTAATTTTGTTCACGTTCAATTGAGATATGGCTTATCTGTAACGACATCGCAACCTCGAGGTACAGTAATCCGAACGACCAACAAACGGTTTTATTTGTTTAAATTAGTCTCACAAAAGATATTCAATTTTTGAGATGAATATATTAACTTAACTACGACCATAATTAGATTATTTAAGGTAATTATCGCGCTTATTAACTAGTCTTAAGATGATGTTGAAAACAACGGTGATTCCACGGGACGTGCGGCTGCTCCTCTATCGTCAACTTCTGCTGAGGTTGAGGTAAGTAGATTAATGTTTTGGGTATAAGAATTCACTCCCTGTTAGAATAAAGCAGAAACTGAGAATTAGGAAAAAGACAGTAGCTTTTAAGCATTTTTCATTTTTTTTGAGCCGTTTAGAAAACGGGCACACCTGGTAAAACGATTTAGATAAAACAGTGAAAAATGTTTGGTTGGGGCCTGATAAATCGCAAAACAAACCTATTTTCGAATTTGGAAACCATAAGGCCCTTAAGGTATCGTTAAGGTCCATTTTTCATATCTCGTCTCAAAATCAGCTTTTCTGACTTAAAGGGGCAGTAAGGAGGGTTTTCCATTTAATTTTCGATCGGATACGGTCGGAAATTATGCGAATCAATTATGCTAAATTGTCGCGCACCCTCCTCATTTGCAGAGTTCTCTCATCCAATTAGAATGAGCTCATTATCATACCTTGTAAAAGACGGGCACGCAGGGCGTACTGGCCATCCGCACAATCTGCGGATGGTCGGCCGTTTTTGGCGACTTTGTAGCGTATTTTCTCGAAAACTGTAAATTTGCGACCCATAGTCATATGAATTTTCCTGATCAGCGAATTTTTATGGTTTTTTTAAGTCAAGTAAAACAAAGCAAGTAAAACAAAACTTTAGTCAATGGTACTTTGAACTCGAAACCCCCAAATAATCGATACACTACCCGAAGTCAAAAAATTTGGATTCTGAATTTTACGTCATTTGCATTTTCTACGAGGTATTTAAGCCGGAAATGTTACTAGCTGCCCAATTTCCGTTCACTAAAAATTGTGCAACAAAACAACTTTCTGAACAACGATACATCATTGTTTCCAAAAGCGACAAATTTCAGCAACACTGTCAAAAACCCAAAATTGTAAAAACTAATAATACCATTAGAAAGAAACTAAAAGAAGCCTCTTTCTCGGCCCAAACAGATAATGCGTGTGAAACTTGTTTGTTTTTACTGTCTTTTTACTGTCGATAACAAGCAGTTGCCGTCGGTTGTATGTTTTGCCGTTAGCAGGCTACTTTTATTGGGTTCGGGTGTAAAAAATTACCCGTCGGGACGCGCGCCTACTGCACGCACTGGCTTGCGGCCTGGGGCCGCACCATTCGGGACCTACGGCCACTCATTACTCGACCTTCGGCCGTGAAAGTAACGTGAAACACGTTTAACTCGGCCAACGGCCGACCTTTCCCTCTCCCTCAAAGGAAATGAACGCGTGTATATTTGTCACCAATGCTACTTTGCCCAACTTCGCTCTTAGCTCTGTGCAAATGACAACAGACGCGAATTTGCGTACGAAAAAACTGTGTTTAAGGATACGTACGCAATACTGCGTCAGGGTTACATTTGCGAATCGGCAAAGAAGTAAAATTGGTGAAGACTATATAGTCTGTTTCCAAAGAAAGATCGATTATTTTTCAGCATCCTTTATGTTTTGATCCTATTTATCCACTGAGGATTTGAAACAGTGAAGTGAATAAAGATAAAATACGCGAAAGAGCAATAAAGATATCGCTGCGGGACCTAATGTGCCAACCTTTTAGGTTTTTTTGGTAAAACTGGTGCCGTTTTCCGGAAATACACTGTAACTACGGTGATAGACAACACAGACACCAAAGCATTATTTCATATAAGGGGATATAAATTTCGAAACGGAAATGGACCTTATGCATGGCGGGGATTCAAATACGGCCGAGGATTCAAATATGTTATATTATCGCCGGCCTAAATTAGTCTGTCAAATTCATTAATAATTTGGCAGGTTTCCAATTAAAAAAAAACAGTCCTTTAACCGAAATTACCTTTATGGCTGCCCCGTCCCGGCTTTTATGCAAATTGCGCTATTTCTGTTCGAATGATTTTCTCCAACACCGCTCCATGAAACGGTTGTTCACATAATGATTTCCCTGAAAACCAAATCGAAAAAAATTTTAAATCTTGATGAGAAAATGTAATGAACATTTTATGCGAGTGATTTTGTTTTAGGGCGTTAAAAGCATGCCTGCGAAAGGAAACAACATCGGACCTCAAAGTCAGTTAGATGTTTCAAATGATTCGTCTGCACCGAACCCTGTGAACATAACGGTACAGACAGTACAACCAATTCTTGGAGATATCGAAGGCATTAAGGATAATGGTCCAACGTGCTGTTGCATATGCTTGAACAACACGTCAAATTGCACCCACCGTTTGTGGATAAGGTTGACCGCCTGGAACTCAGACACAGTCAAGACAGTCTGCACTTCTGCTTTCTTTGCAGGGTTAACAGCTCACCTCATCTGCCGCTTGCTGATCAACCTCACTTCTCTTCTGGACAAAGTATGGGTTTAAAGCTCAATTTTGAACATGAAGTTTCAGAAAAACACCAAAATCACACTCACACTCACACTCACACTCACACTCACACTCACACTCACACTCACACTCACACTCACACTCACACTCACACTCACACTCACACTCACACTCACACTCACACTCACACTCACACTCACACTCACACTCACACTCACACTCACACTCACACTCACACTCACACTCACACTCACACTCACACTCACACTCACACTCACACTCACACTCACACTTGAATACATTGCAAATTTCAATAGTTATCATGCATTTTCAGAACGCGGAAGAAAAATTAAGACAGGTTCTTCTCATCCTACTCGAATTTTCTTTGTCTGCGTTTATTAACAGGTTGTGCAGGTTATGTTTATCGAATTCTTTTCGTTTTTAGCCTCGATGACGATTTCTTCAAGTGCTGTTGCAGATGCTGTTTCAATTCTCAAAACATTGAAAACTGACTGACGTAATGCACAATTGATAATTACGTGTAAATAATTATTTACACCGACATTGTTGTAAATTTTTGGTATTTTGTAAATGGCATCATTATTACCAATTTCGCTCGAATGTAATTGCATCAGATTGAAAAAAAAAGTTATGTATGGCTTAAATATTTTTCTGAAAAGCATCGGTGCATACTTCTTGTTTTTCCCAACTTTCACTACTAAAACATGTTTGTTGCAAAGTTTGTCAGCTCAAAACTTTCTTTTCAAATTAGATTTTAGAAAGTTTTATGTAGAAGGATAAGCAGCAAGTCAAATGTAATTACCTTCAGGGAAAATACCTATTTTTTCAAACTGACGAATTCCTGTTAAAAAATGTATTCCTTAGCTTCTGAAGCAGCTGTTTTTCAAGGTACTGATGGGGAGGACTGTACTTTTTGCGCGGGACCATCGCATCGTCAATTGGGCATATCTTGGAATGACAAAAATGATTCGTTTGCAACCTAAAAAGAAAAAAATTAATAATTTCATTTAAACACGCGAAAGAATTATTCTCGATTCCAACCTCATTCATACAGTAGCCAGTCGAAGCAGAAACGTTATGTGGAGTTCATTGTTTCATGTTAACATAGTGAACACTGTGATTCTGTTGCCCACTTCGCGTTTAGATAAGGTTCAAAAAGCTATTATCAAAGCATTTTAATCTGTGGCGCGTAGTTAGAACACTTTTGGGAGGATAACCGCATTGACGTTATCAATTGTTAAGGTTGGCTATAAATTGGCAATTAAAGTTAGAAAAAATGGGGCATTTTAATGAATACCTTTTCCCTTTCCAACAATTCTCTCGGGTGACCAGAAACAAAAACCTTGTTTTCACTCGGAAAGTTGGTGAAAACTACATTTTCAAAACTGACTTATACGAAATTCTTTTAAATTCTCGGCATAGAAAAGCATCAACCGCGATTTTTCGTGGAGGGAGTTCGGCACAACCGAAAGGCGGCTCGGGCCACACGTCGTATGTGTAATGTGGGGGTCGCGCAAAACGAACCCCACAGAGCGCTTGTCCACTTAAAGGACAAGCTATTAATGTCAAAAAAATATTTTTAGCTTGTTTTTTTTTATTAAACTAGAAAACTGATTGTTTAGTGAAGTAATATAAAAATTAAAGATTAAAACACCGGATTATGAGTGAATTTTTCGGTACCTATTTTGTAAGTCTAGGGCATTTCCAGCTATAAAAAAAGAATTTTTATACGTTTTTTCTTATGATTTTTTCAAGTTTGAGACCAAGTAGCTCACAACAGGAAAAAATTAAATATTTCAGCGTAAGTAGTTAAGAAAATGCGAAATCAAACTTCCTGCATGGGCAGCCGAGAAGAACTGGGCCGGCCTGAACATGTTCCCGACAAGGCATCAAAAAAACGTTGGAAACTTGAAAAAAGAAAATTCGATTTTTGTAGGAATCGGTTTTCTCAAAATCGGGTTTTCTTTGTTCCAAAGTTACGCTGTAAAAAGCATTCTTCTTTCTTTCAAAGTTTCTGAAAAAGCAAATTGTCCGCAACTTTATTCATAGCAATATTTTCAAAACGTTACAAAAGTGACCGATACATCACAATTTTCTACACATTATGCATTCTTAATACTCATTACAGATGATCATTTTGAGAGCGTCGTCGAAATCAGCCACTTCCACCATCAAAACACTCGAAATTCCGTTGTCGGCGGGGCATACGGCTCGGTAGAGCTTCCTTTCTCCGTTGGTAACTCCGTAGGCTGTCATGATGTCGTAATTCAAAATATCGTCTAGATCTTTGTAAGCAATGGCAGTAGAGTAATGCATATTGGCATTCCATATGCAGATGTGGGGAATTCCTTTCAAGACCTTTGTGGGACTGTCGTTTCTACCCCAGGTTGTGGTAACCACGTCGAAACGGCCGATTCTGCGGGTTCCAGCGATCCATTGCTGAAAAAATTGTTTTTCTTGATCTGTTCTCTAACTGTCTCTGTCTCTCTGTTCTCTAACTGTCCCACTCTCTTTGTTCTCTAACTGTCTTTGTTTCTCTTTTCTCTATCTGTCTCTATCTCTATGCTCTCTGACTGTCTCTGTCTGAACTGTTGTTCTTACTTTTCTCTAAGTCTTCCTCTATCCCTCTTACTCTCTCTCTCCCCTCCCACTCTGACTGTTTCTCTCCCCTCTCTCTCTCTCTCTCCCTCTCTTTCTCCCTCTCTTTCTCCCTCTCTCTCTCTTACCTTCAAAAACTTGTTAAATCCTTCCGAAGTGACGTTTGTGTCAAAAATCATCATATCCAAAGCCTCCAGTTTCGGCAAATCCTCGTTTTGAAGTTTCGAGCACGCATTTATATTTTTCAGCTGAAATAGTCGTTTGCTGGGAAACCTAATTTGAAAACCAACCTTTTGAAAAGCCGGCTGTCTGCAATACTCGGGGTTCATGTGGGAAGGCGTCATGAAAGCTTGGGCCGGGGATATGCTGTGATTGAAGTAGACCGCCTTTGCGATCTGAAAAATTTTACTGTTTAACAATTTCTGTGATACAAGCAATAGAATGCCGGGCAAAGTCTATAATTTTTCGCAAATATGCCTAAAGTCATGTTTTCAGACTGAAATGACATTCTAAGACTATTGTTCCGGAGGTACTGTATGTACCCAAGGCTTGCTGTAACACAAACACTAAACAATTGGGTTAGTATATTCATGTTAGGCCAAATTTACGCTGAAAAACATATTCATCCAAAGAAAATGCAATATGGTCCGAAAAATACCATTTTTCAACTAATAAAACACATTATGAAAATACAAAAGTTTCTGCAAAGAACGTTGTCCCTGTTTGGGAAAAATACACCAATCATTTTTAAACAGTACCCAAAAAGTGACAAAATAAGAGCAAAAAAGAATTTGTTGTGAAATCAATTTTCCTACAAATTCCAAAGTTGATTCCCATTTTTTCATCGTTTTGTCGTTTCCTGTACGCAATGCGACGTCAGAAGGAAGATGATTATCTCCGATCCCATTTACCTGAATCATTTTCCCAAAAAGTGCCGGATCGCAGGATGGCATGTTACGAATTCCTTGCGCCTGCAGCTCCACCCAGGTTACGGTAGACTGAGTGGCTTCGAAACGGGATACGATTGCAGATCTCATTTGTGAGGGGAGTCTGAGCATGTAATTTTGTATTTTTAAAATATACAATCTCACCCGAATAATTAAACTGTTGGCAACAATACGGACCGGTTCCTTCAAAACACCTCAGTAAAGGGATGTCTTTTTGTGCCGACTGTGATGATATCCTCCTGAAATTTGAAAGTTTGAATGACGTACCTTACCACCTTAACCTTAGCTTTAACCTTAACCTTGATCTTAACCTTAACCTTAACCTTAGCTTTACCCTTACCTAAACCTTAACCTTAACCTTAACCTTACGTAAACCTTAACCTTAACCTTAGCCTTAACCTTAGCCTTAACCTTAGCCTTAACCTTAGCCTTAACCTTAACTTTAACTTATACTTAACATATTTAAGTAATACAGCAACCCAAAAACTGAAACCTACCCTCTCAACTTCCCAACTGTTTGCCTTCAAATGCAGATGTTTGGTTACGGAGTCGCAGATTTTCCAAGCCTGGCGACAGGTTCTGCGAAAACGGCGAAAGTCAACATATTCCACCTAAAATGCTCTATTAATGACAGAATAAACAGAAATCTTGCCTTTTCCACGATTTGCTTCTGGAGATGGTTGGGAATTTTGGCGAAGTGACGCATCTGAAAATGGACGTTTGGTGAAATTTTCACGGAACACAACGTAGAAAAGAAGAAAACTGGAATTCCCGCTTCTTGAGCAAATTGATCAATTGGCTGAAACATGTGAGTCACATGTTTTAATGGGGTTGGGAGATCGTCATCATTCATAAGACAACGAGCACCTGTATATCGGGCGCCAGATGTTATAGAAAAAGCAGACATCTGCGAGTTAAAGGATGTCTAAGTCAGTCAGAGAGACAGAGACGAAGACAGAGACAGAGACAGAGACAGAGACAGAGAC
The DNA here is from genome assembly GCA_964057215.1 of Oscheius myriophilus. Lineage (NCBI taxonomy): Eukaryota > Metazoa > Nematoda > Chromadorea > Rhabditida > Rhabditidae > Oscheius > Oscheius myriophilus. Next base: position 1,031,709 of record OZ059905.1, on the reverse strand, counting down.
AGAGACAGAGACAGAGACAGAGACAGAGACAGAGACAGAGACAGAGACAGAGACAGAGACAGAGACAGAGACAGAGACAGAGACAGAGACAGAGACAGAGACAGAGACAGAGACAGAGACAGAGACAGAGACAGAGACAGAGACAGAGACAGAGACAGAGACAGAGACAGAGACAGAGACAGAGACAGAGACAGAGACAGAGACAGAGACAGAGACAGAGACAGAGACAGAGACAGAGACAGAGACAGAGACAGAGACAGAGACAGAGACAGAGACAGAGACAGAGACAGAGACAGAGACAGAGACAGAGACAGAGACAGAGACAGAGACAGAGACAGAGACAGAGACAGAGACAGAGACAGAGACAGAGACAGAGACAGAGACAGAGACAGAGACAGAGACAGAGACAGAGACAGAGACAGAGACAGAGACAGAGACAGAGACAGAGACAGAGACAGAGACAGAGACAGAGACAGAGACAGAGATAGAGACAGAGACAGAGACAGAGACAGAGACAGAGACAGAGACAGAGACAGAGACAGAGACAGAGACAGAGACAGAGACAGAGACAGAGACAGAGACAGAGACAGAGACAGAGACAGAGACAGAGACAGAGACAGAGACAGAGACAGAGACAGAGACAGAGACAGAGACAGAGACAGAGACAGAGACAGAGACAGAGACAGAGACAGCGACACGATATAATTTATGCGCAAAAAGCGACGGTTTGGAATTTTTAGGCCGCTTTTATATGTTTTATCGCAAACTGTAAGAATGGCTGAACGACTTAAAAACGGTAATTGCTTTCAAAATTTCAAGCTTGAATCGCATGTTTTAAAAATTTTGCCAATTTTGACAAGAAAAGAACACAAAAAATAATATTAAAAAACTATTGTGTTTCACAAAGTTTAACACAGTTTTAAACTTGTTTTTTCTATTTTTAAAACACAAATGGCGCTTCTTCGAAATAAATGTTCTGAAATAGACAAATAATGAGATGAAGTACAAAAAAATAATATTTCTCGGGTAGAAATCGCACAAAGGAAAAAAATTCGTGATTAAGCCGAATGTACGGCGACATGGCGCATCCTCAAATGAATTTTATAAACGTCGCGGGTCCGATTAATAATAAGAAATAGCTACGCTTTTTTTGCATTTTTTTTACAAATAAAAAACGGAATAAAGAGTGGATTCTAGTTAAATTGGGTAAAATTCAAATTTACGAAGAAAGAAACGGAAAATGCCACCCCAAGGCGCTTTTAAGGGCTGCCGGCTGCTTTATTTGGTCATTAAATGCTGCGCAAATGTACACAAAACTTTCTTTACCCTAGCGGGCGAGCAATAAAAAAACTAGTTCCTGAATTGCGCTGTAGTGGATAATTGCGGTCCGCGCAAAAGTTTTGGGTGAATCGATGTTTCAAAATAAAATAAGAAAAAATATATAAAGTTTACAAGGCTACTTGCTTTATATAATAAGCCAATAAAAGAAAAAGCCTGCAAAAAACCCGTTTTAAAAAGCTATTATTCCACAAAACCATCCGAAATATTTGGGAAATCCAGTGTTTTCAAAGTGAAAATAGGAAACAAATTGAGTTTATATGGTAATTTTTATTTGTAAACAAAATAAAACGAACAAAAAACCGAAAAAAAAACGTGAGGAGTGGACGATGGCTGGTCAGCTGGATGGACAACCGTGTAACCAGCCGCTATTGTTGTTGTGTACGTAATTGCGTACCACTCTCAGCTTCACGACAATGTGCTTGAATTTTTAAAAAAAAATAAAGGAATGGAGTATTTCCTATAGCATTGTTTTTGTTACTGCTAAAACTTTTTTTTTAATATTTTATTTGTTTTATGGGGTGGTTCATTCAATAATGTAAGCACCAAATAATGTCTAAAAGTCAGAAAAGCTGCAAATTCGGGAGAAACAAAAAATTAAAAAACAACAAAAAAGACAAATGTATTTGAAATTTGGAAAAACACGTACCCAGAAAATGGTTTTTTCGGCTCTTTTTTTAAAACTTTTATTAAATTCATTTGAATGATTGATCAAGGCAGATTTTTTGTATTATTTTTTAAATCTACAAACGCAACATCGAAAGATATTTCTACAATTAAATATATTTTTGAACTTGTTTTTAAGTTTCAAGTACTTGGGAAACATCTCTCATTTTTTTTACATTTTAGACATTATTTAACCGATCAAGGCATTTTTTTTATAAAAAATATTTATAAGAAAATTTTTCTTATAATCTTTTCTTTATAAGACCGAATACTTTTTATTATCTAATGAACTTAGTTGTGGGTGAAAAAAGCATTTCTGCTGAAACATTTGAATAAATGCGAATGAACAGTAAAAAAATTTTTTATGTTAAAAAAATAACACCGTTAATATATTTTTTATCTAGATAGTTTTTCTAAATCTCGTACATGTCTTTCAAGGAATACTAAAGCAAAGACGGCCAGGAAAGCGAATTCGGCCCGCGCATAATTGTGAAAAAAATAATTTTCGAAACCCTTTTGGAAAATCGATTAGTTCCGGCAGAGTTTTTTAAGCCGCATCCAAATATTTCAATGTTTAATCTAACCAATGCCATTGCTTCTGAATTGTTCAATGCTTCAGTAGCTGAAAATGTATTCAACTGAAAACAAAGCCAAAAATTTATCATTTTTCACACATTATGAATTTTTAATATTCATGGCAGATTATCTTTCTGAGAGCGTCATCGAAATCCTCCACTTCCAACATTGAGATACTGCACATGTCACCATCACTACAAGACACGGCGACGTAGAGCTTCCTCTCGCCGTCAGTCACTCCGTAGACCATCATGATGTCGTAATTCAAAATATCATCGAGATCTTTGTAAGCGATGGCAGTGGAGTAGTGCATATTGGCAATTCCAGATGGAGTATGGGGAATTCCCTTGAACATTTTTTTGACACTGTCATCTCTTCTCCAGGTCGTAGTTACCATGTCAAAACGATTGATAGTGCGTGTTCCAGCGATCCATTGCTGAAAAGGGTTGAATTGACTAGTCCTCTAACTGTCTTTGTCTCTCTGTTCCCTAACTATCTCTTCATATCTTCTCTAACCATCTCCGTCTCTCGCTTATCGAAATATCTCTCTTCTAACTGTTTATGACGCAGTTTTTATAGGATTCGAGCTAGAACTAGCTGGTTGTGACATAGGAGCAAAACTCAAAAGTGCTTTCTGGGACTACCACCATTGGTTTTTATTACGTTTAATTACTATTAAACAAGAGTTTCCAGCCAAATTTTGTTGCCAAACAACTATCTATTTTGTACTTTACAACTTGCGTTAGACTGATAATAAAGTTTACATTGATAAACAGGCTTTATACTCTGTTTTTCACAACTTTTTAATTACTGTAATAACAGCATTTGTTTTAATATGTTTCTTATGCACTTAAAGCAAACGACACAAAGTTTTGAAAGCCTGGTAGATCTGATAAAGGACCTGGGGTTCCACACATAGTGACGAAAACAAATCGAACGAAATGTGTCGCTAAAGGCACTTTTGCGTTATAGCTGCGTTATAAGCTAAAATATCCAAAAAAAAGCGACTTATTAATTTTCCATCGAGTTTTCCTTTATGAAAATCTAGTTTTTATAATTTTACATCAATTCAAACTTTTTCAAAATGAAATTATCTAACTTTTTTTAATTGATGGTTTTCAATTTACTTGATCATATAAAGTGTGATCTGTCACAGGCAATTCCGAAGCAAAAAATCTTCTATGTCACAAGTGTGCGTGTGCGTGTGCGTGTGCGTGTGCGTGTGCGTGTGCGTGTGCGTGTGCGTGTGCGTGTGCGTGTGCGTGTGCGTGTGCGTGTGCGTGTGCGTGTGCGTGTGCGTGTGCGTGTGCGTGTGCGTGTGCGTTTCAAATGTTTCACAATTTAAGGCAAAATTCAATAAACGCAATAATCATTTACAAAAAACGCGAAAACTGATTTGTCCAATCGATGGTATATCTTTTCTATATCTGTCTCTTTCTCAAAGTTTTTCTCCTACCTTCAATATCTTGTTAAACCCATCGGAAGTGACATTCGTATCAAAGATCATCATGTACAACGGCTCTAGTATCAACAAATCCTCGTTTTGAATCTTCGAGCAAGCGTTAACTTCCTCCAGCTGAATGTTTGTCTGTATAAGAAACATTATTTTCAAAACCAACCTTCTGAAAGGCCGGCTGCCTGCAATACTCAGGGTTCATGTGGGAAGGCTTAGGCGGGTGAAATGTTGTGATTGAAGACGATCGCCTTTGAGATCTGCAAATGAAAGACCTACTGTTTGATCACGGTGTCCCATTAAAGCTATATCATGCATGGAAAACTCATTTTGTCAGAAGAAAGGAGAATTTTTACCTGAATCATTTTCCCGAAGAGCGCAGGGTCGCAGGATGGCATGTTATGCCTCCCTTCTGCCTGCAGTTTCACCCAGGTTACGGCAGACTGAGTGGCTTCAAAACGAGAGATGATACGGGTACAGATCTCATTTGTGAGGGGAGCCTAAACATGTGTTTCTCCATAAGTGTTTGGATTTTTACTGCCAATGTAACGAAAGATAAGCCCTTTACTTTAATTTTTCCTGGGTTTAACAAGTTATTGAAGGTAGGAGAAAAACTTTGAGAAAGAGACAGATATAGAAAAGATATACCATCGATTGGACAAATCAGTTTTCGCGTTTTTTGTAAATGATTATTGCGTTTATTGAATTTCGCCTTAAATTGTGAAACATTTGAAACGCACACGCACACGCACACGCACACGCACACGCACACGCACACGCACACGCACACGCACACGCACACGCACACGCACACGCACACGCACACGCACACGCACACGCACACGCACACGCACACGCACACGCACACGCACACGCACACGCACACGCACACGCACACGCACACGCACACGCACACGCACACGCACACGCACACGCACACGCACACGCACACGCACACGCACACGCACACGCACACACTCACATACTCACACACTCACACACTCACACACTCACACACTCACACACTCACACACTCACACACTCACACACTCACACACTCACACACTCACACACTCACACACTCACACACTCACACACTCACACACTCACACACTCACACGCACACGCACACGCACACGCACACGCACACGCACACGCACACGCACACGCACACGCACACGCACACGCACACGCACACGCATACGCACACGCACACGCACACGCACACGCACACGCACACGCACACGCACACGCACACGCACACACACTCACACACTCACACACTCACACACTCACACACTCACACACTCACACACTCACACACTCACACACTCACACACTCACACACTCACACACTCACACACTCACACACTCACACACTCACACACTCACACACTCACACACTCACACACTCACACACTCACACACTCACACACTCACACATTCACACACTCACACACTCACACACGCACACGCACACGCACACGCACACGCACACGCACACGCACACGCACACGCACACGCACACGCACACGCACACGCACACGCACACGCACACGCACACGCACACGCACACGCACACGCACACGCACACGCACACGCACACGCACACGCACACGCACACGCACACGCACACGCACACGCACACGCACACACTCACGCACACGCACACGCACACGCACACGCACACGCACACGCACACGCACACGCACACGCACACGCACACGCACACGCACACGCACACGCACACGCACACGCACACGCACACGCACACGCACACGCACACGCACACGCACACGCACACGCACACGCACACACTCACACACTCACACACTCACACACTCACACACTCACACACTCACACACTCACACACTCACACACTCACACACTCACACACTCACACACTCACACACTCACACACTCACACACTCACACACTCACACACTCACACACTCACACACTCACACACTCACACACTCACACACTCACACACTCACACACTCACACACTCACACACTCACACACTCACACACTCACACACTCACACACTCACACACTCACACACTCACACACTCACACACTCACACACTCACACACTCACACACTCACACACTCACACACTCACACACTCACACACTCACACACTCACACACTCACACACTCACACACTCACACACTCACACACCTATTTATTAAAACAGTTTATGAATTCTGTATGTTTCAGAAAGATGTTTTGGTAACACTGTTCACATACTGGTCTTCATTTTTCCGCTCAACTATTTTTTATATATTTTAAGATGTTTCGTATCACAAATAAAGTTTTGTTTACAAAGAGATCAATCAACACATAACGTGTGCAGACAAATGTGAAGGAAACGTAGATTTGTGGATAACCCAAGCCGAATTCCAACCTTTCGCTTTTGTGAATTGCAAAAAGCCAACAATTGATCAATATTTACTCAAAATCACATATCATGTTGGCCTTTTTCCATTCCTCCTACTCGTAAGATCGAATGTGCAAGTCATAGGTCAGCTGGCCTTGCATTTCGGCCAAATTGAACACAACCATACTGATAAACACGGTGGATGGGATTTCAGCCAAGTTCTGAAAATAGGATTTTAAATTCAATTTTAAAGAGTGGTTTACCGAAAGAGCGCAGACAATCTGAATCATCTGACTGACTCGGGAGATGATTTTCTCCCTGTGACAGCTGGGCCGTTGATCCTGCACCAGACGCATGAGAAAGTGCTCGTACTTGTGACGAAGGGTTCGAACCGTAGTGGAAGAGTCTTCGCAAACCATTGGAGTGGCTGAAACATTTGGTTAAAGGGACCGTCAGGGGAGTTTTCGGATTGGAAATGATTCGTATAGTCGTCGCCAATGCTACTTCGCCCAATTTCGCTCTTAGGTCTGTTAATTTGACACCAGACGCAAATTTGCGTACGAAAATTGTGTTTTAGGATGCGTACGCAATACGGCGTCAGGGTTACATTAGCGAATCGGCCAAAAAGTACCATTGGCGAAGGCTATATGCTTATCGAGTCACTTCAATTGAAATAATTTTATCGAACACCTCTCCAGCCAACGGTCATGCGCAAAATGCTTGCCAAGTCCTCATTTACGATTTTCGGAAATGAGGACTTCAGTCCGATTTTCAAAAGGCCCCTTCAAGAAGCCATTTGGAACGAATCTTTTCATTTTGCGTGAATGTGGTTCAATCGTTTTCTTAGATTTCTAAGGCCAATACAAATACAAAATAATCATGAAAATTGATTATCGATTTTTTGGTCTCAATCAATGGCTCACCTATAATTACCCCCCAAACTGTAATTACCCCCATATTTCAGGTATGGAATAAATTAAAATTTCTACGAAAACGTAGTCATGCTCAAAGAACGAAAAAACGACACGTTCAAAACGTTGGAAAAATCACTAAAAAATATTCTCAGAATAATAAATTTGTGTCACCTTGTTAAGCTATTTACGGACAGTTTTGACTGTCCGTACATGTTTTAAAAAAATTTAAATCTGCGATTAAATTTGAACTATAAGAAGGTACATCTCGCGAACCCATTTAGAAATTACTACGTGACTCGGCTGAAACATCCAGATGTGCGCCGTCTTATAATTGATAAAAAGGCTCAAAATCTCTGTTATAGAGGAAAATGACTAAATTCAGCTCCGAAAGAAAATGAAATTTTGTTTATAAACAATAAAATAAAGTTAAGTAGAAGGACAGACTTGTTTTATGCAACAAAAAAAAGAAGTTTGTTGGTACACATGATGAATTTTTGTAATATTCGAAATTTTGACTGAAAAACCAATTTCTTAATTTTGAAAAAACCCAAACGAAAAGACCCCCAGTTTCGGCTGAAACAGTGAGGTGGCGCGAGTCCTTATTTCGAAAAATGTCCTATTAACGCTGTGCAAATGTTGTAATTGTTACTTATTTGAAATTAAAAAAAAAAAGAATTTTTTCAAAATGCACAGAAACATTTTTCACTATAAGAATCAACTATTTGATCGAAACGACTAATTAAAAATACATTTATAAAAATTCAGCAGGAAACACAGCACACCATTGAAAATAGCGAAAATTAAGATTTTTATGAAATAGGCGCAACATTCAACTAATTTATTTTGTAAGTGTTTTTTTATCCTACTAACTTGGTATGATTACAAATTTTGAGTGCAGTCTATTTTTTATGAATTTAAAAAAATCGAAGAAAAAATGGGTTTATACTTTTTACGTCATTCCACAGTTATGACCAATTGGCATATATTCTGCTTGATGAATTGGTTACTGTATGGCTACTTCAAGTCTACTTCTTCCTGTTACAGAAAATTAATGAAAAATTACAACAAAAAATAGTTATAAAAAATCGAACAGCGTTACTGAATATAAAAATTACGATTTATAGGGAAACTGCACAAACTTCGACAAAATTATTTTACTTGATTTTTGTCGACTTTTAGAAGTGAATAGTTGAATGTCATGTATCTCGGATAAAAAATCTTTTAAAAAAATTGTAAAACTTTGTAAAAAAAATATAATTTTTTTTGTAAAATAATATCTGTCAAATTAAGTTCACAGACCATGTTACCAATTGTAGAGGGCAAAATCGATTATTAGAAAAATGGGTACACGAAAATATTTCAACGTAACTATAAAACTTAATATTTATCTTGAAGTTTGATCTTTTCTAATATTTTTTTTTAAAAATAATTATCACCACGTTTATTTAATTTTGGCACGAGTTACACCTTGATATTGAAAACATTAAACATCCAGATTTTTATGAAATGTGCGCAACATTCAACAAATTTATTTTGTAAATGTTTTTATCCTACTAACTTGGTATATTTACAAATTTTGAGTTCTGTCTATTTTTTTTTGAATTTTAAAAAAATCGGAGAAAATAATGGGTTTTTACTTTTTACGTCATTCCAGTGTTATGACCAATTGGGAAATGTTCTGCTAGGTGAATTGGTTACTGTATGGCTACTTATTCCTGGTACAAAAAATTATGAAAAATTACAACAACAAATAATAGTTATAAAAAATCAAACAACGTTAAAGAATACAAAAATTCCGATTTCTTGGGAAACTGCACAAAATTCGACAGAATTTTTTTTACTTGCTTTTTGGAATGTCTTGTATCTCGGATAAAAAATCTTTAAAAAAATAAATTTTAAAACTTTGTAAAAAAAAATTTTTTTTGTAAAATAAGATCTGTCAAATTAAGTTCACAGACCATGTTACCAATTGTAGAGGGCAAAATCGACTATTAGAAAAATCAGCACACGACAAAATAATTCTACGCAACTAAAAAAACAAAATTTTTTATCTCCAATTTGATCTATGTATTCTAAATTTTTTTAAAAATAATTATCACCACGTTTATTAAAATTTGGAACGACCAAAATCTTGACATTGAAAACATTAAACATCCAGATTTCTATCAAATGTGTGCAACATTCAACAAATTTATTTTGTAAGTGTTTTTTATCCTACTAACTTGGTATGTTTACAAATTTTGCGTTCCGTCTATTTTTTCATGAATTATCGAAGAAAAAAGTGGGTTTTTACTTTTTAGGTTATTTCAATGCTACGACCAATTGGCAAAATTTTTAATAGACTCATTGTGATCACTGGGTGAGGACTTTTTGTCATACTAAAAGTTTATCAAATTAAAAATACTTAAAGAACTTAATTTTAAATTTCAACACTGAATTATCGAAAATAGTATCATTTTATATGATCGCGTTATGTTTAACCATTTGTCGAAATTTTTTTGAATCTTTGTGAAGCATTTTGACCTTTAAAATAAAATTTGTTGTTGCTAACATTAAAAAATTTCTATTAAAATCAGATTCTATGAAATATGTACAATTTAACGTCATTCCACTGTTACCAAAAACATATCAAAAATTTCCCTTGGAGGCTCGGTAATTCTCGTTTACAAAAAAAAATCAAAAACTCACAAATCGAAAACAAGTTGACCAATTTCAGAAGGGAATATTCTTCTTCCGTAATCTCCAAGGCAGTCATTTTATCGATTACTTCTGTTTGCAGGCCGGAAAGAAGATAAGTCAATGGAGGGAAAGTGCTGAAAATACATATTTGATTTTAAAATTTTGGAATTTTACATTTTTTCGATGTTTTCACTTTGAAGGGAGTAGCCGTTGCACAGAAGTAGACCATCACTCTTGTACTTGTAGGTGTTGTAGGCCATTGTGAGAAGAACCATCGGGCAAACTCGGTTTGAAACCAGGGAGAGCTGAAAAATTGAAATTAACTGATTTTTTTGGGGTTTTTCGTTAATACCAGTAAATTATTTTTTAAATAAGTAAAGTACAATGTAAATTTTGAAAAACCCGATCCCTTAATAACAGTTGAATGTGTTTTGAAAAAAATTATATTTGATGCAATAACACTTTTTATTGTTTCAAAAAAGCGAATTTCAAAATTATTTTAACGATTTTAGTGAGGATTTGTATTTTTACTTATTAAAAATATAACTTATTCACAAAAAGTTTTATTAAATGTTTTTTTAAACAACAAAAAGTTTACTGTTTTTTTTGGTATTAACAAAAACTTCAGTTTAAGGCGTTACTAAAAATTTTACCTGTAATTTTTCTGTAAGCCGATGAGCAAAAAAGTTTGCAAATCTGCCTCAATGCAACATTCCGACTAATTTTGAAATACTTTAAGAGTTCTTTTTGACAACGATGATCGGAAATTTTCAGTTTTCTGATACCACAAGTGCGCATCAAAATATACAATAATTTATATTAACTTTAAAACGATCATAACACACTGAAACTGTCATGCGAGTTATATTTCAAAAAACAAATTACATACTCTATGTAAATGTATACTTTAAAAATGAAAAAGGTGAAAAAGGCTACCTAAACAAATTGCGTTGTTAGTGCAAGAACTGCAAAATTTTTTTCAAAACCTTCTTTTCAATAAGAAGAATTTGTTGAAAAAACGTCCTCCGTTTCGATTGATGTGCCTTTAATACAAAATGCTTAGGTGGGCATTTAAAACATCGATATGAACTTATAAAGTAAAGTTTAATGTATCTTTTTCAGAAAAATTAAAAATTTGCTTGCTTACCCTTTGCCTCTCCATGAGTTGGTAAAGGTCATCCACAGCTCCCAACCACTCCAGGTAGTGCATCACAAGACGACAGTAGGACCTTTTGAACTGGGCTACAGTACCCGATTTGTTGGCCTTTTGGTGGTACCAGGAGATCTGAAATGATAAAAGATTTTCCAATATTTTGAAATTTAGATAATGGAGGCTCGCAAGAGCTGAATTGTATTAAAAACTTTTGATAAATTTTTTAAAGTAAAAAATATTTTGAAATTTGAAAAACATTGAAAACTATTCAACACATAATTTCAGTTCCAAAATAGTCACATTTTCATAAAAAGTTTTTTTTAAAATTTATAAACAAAATTTTCAAAAGAGAAACTTTTTTGGTGCCCCAAATTTTTGCGTCGTAATTAAAGATCGTTCAAGACAATTGAAAATACATCAAATGATACTTATTTCCCATTGTTTGAAAAAAGATTAGAAGTCTTAACCGTGTCATTAATATAATAAATCACAATGCTTATACAAAACTTGGTTGAAACACGAAGTTGATGTTTAAATAGTTTATTTTAGGTACCTAAATTGGGTTTTTTTTAGTCAGTTTAACATTGCGAAAATAAAATTGCAACAACTCTAGTTAGCGAGAAAAATGTACAAGAACAAGAACGGCAATGGTAACACAGGAACGACGTTATATATATTTCTTTGTTTTCCAGATGAAAAATATTTTAAACGAAAAAATGTTCTTGAAATTATCCGCTTTTGTTTTTTTGTCAGAAAAATATTTTAGAATTTTAAAAAACTGCGTTTTTTTCTCAAAACTACGGCTAAACTTCGGTTTGTTTGGTTGAAAAATACAATAAAAAAAGAAAAAGAAAAAAAACAAAAAGGACAACAAATTTTCGGACCCACAATTTTCGTTTTGAAACTGAATGTGTCCAAAACAACCAATAAGAATCTTGAAAATTCATCAAATCATCAAAATTGAATTTTTTTTCCCTTTTTTTCGTTTCTTGTTTCATTTCGGGTTTGATTAATTATAATAAAAAAATATAAAATTTATTAATTTTCCATCTGTAACCAACAAATTGTACCAACTTGCTGCAGAATTATACGAAAATTAATTGAAACACAAACTTGATGTTTGAAAAATGTTGAATGTTTTACACCGAAAAAAATGTATTTTGTTCAATTTTTGGATTGATTCAGCCAAATTTGTTTCTTCGTTTAATTAAAATTTCAAACAGAAAGCGAATTCGTAACGGGTTGAATATTACGAAATTTGTTTTTTATATAACATTGTACGACCAGTCTATCAATTATATCGACAAGCAATAAAAAGGTACAAAAAGAGTTTGCAACACAAAAACGACGTTAGTTAAAATCTGTATTTTTTAGGTGAAATATATTCTAAACGAAAATATGCTCCTTTAAAAAACCGCTTCTGTTTTTTTCTATTTCTTACGTAAATTTAGAATCTAAAACCCAATTTACACCAAAAATTGTTTTTGTTTCACATGTCAATATTTCCTATCAATTATTAGCAAGAAAAAAATGTATAGGAAGCTACCATTATATCAACTTGCAGCAAAATTATACGAAAATTAATTGAAACAGAAACCTGATGTTTGAAATATTTTGAATGTTTTACTTTTTAAAAAATATTTTTGGTTAAAGTTTTGGAATGATTTAGCTAAATTTGTATTTTCCTTTCTTTTTTTTAAAAATTTCTTCAACTTACCGGAGTTCTTTCACAAACGGACAACGGGTTTCGCAGCGCATCAGCCATTGACACATTCAAATTGCAGACGTACTTCTCCGGAGCTGCACAGGAAAGGGAATCATTGTCGCAACTTCTGAAATTGTAAAATTTTGCAAAGTATATATTTTTATTACCTTTCAACGTTTGAAAACCTCTCAGCAATAAATCGGATCTGGAAAGAGCCTGGAAACTGTGAGGAGATGACTTTTTCCAAACGAAGTTTGTCTTCGGCAACCGACTGAAACCAAATTTTTTTTAGTGCAATAAAATGGTTTTTCAAAAGTAGTTTTTACCAAAACAAGAACTCTATTTTATATTTTAACAATAAATAAATGAAATTACCATTGCTAAAGCTCCTTTATCGAAATAGTGCACCACTGAACCTTCTTCCTTAGGGATCAGCAGAGAATCAGGCATTTTCATTTCACGTAACTTTCCGACTTCTGAAAAAAAGATTTACTTATCTTAATAATGTATCAAAGATTTAAAAAAAAAAAGAAACATTTCCGATTTTCGTGATTTTTCTCACGAAATCGTAAATGGGCCGAAAAGAAAGCGACAAATGTTTTTTCCTGAAGAATTTCTTTTTTATTGTTTTTGGAAACCTTTTGAAAATTTCCTAACAAATTTAACCATTTTACATTAAAATTAAAATATAAATAAAATTTTAACAACACGTTGGAAGTTGCCGCTAATTCGAAACACACAATGGTAATTAAGATTTCGTCTTTGGAAAATTCGTTTTAAAAAATCATTCACTGATTTTATTTATTTTCAGTCCGCCTGGGATTTTCACCTTTATCAAACAATTTATATTATAATTAATTTATTAATAAGGAATTTTTTGACTCTAAGAAGCAAAAAATATTTTTAAAAAAAAATTTGATTTCAGTTTACAGTTTCAACAATAAGTCAAAATTATTAATTATGGGGATATGCCGTTTCCGGATTCTGAAGTTGTCGTATTGAAAATATAAAAATTAACAATCCAAATTTAAGTTTGTGTATAGTACTTCGAAGATTTTTGTAAATTAGTGAGATTATTCTGATGTTGATATTCAAATTTTCCATTATTACATCAAAATTTTCGGCTACAAAAGGGGCGTGGCCTATTTTCGGCCAAAGTAGGATTGACGAGGGATATAGTGAACAAAACGTTAACCGTTAGAGTCTTCGCCAATTTTACTTCTTGGCCGATTCACAAAAGTAACCCCGACGTAGTATTGCGTACGTATCCGTAAACATTGGATTTTCGTGCGCAAATTCGCGTCTGGTGTCATTTGAAAAGAGCTAAGAGCGAAATTGGGCGAAGTAGCACTGGCGACGACTATAAAAACCTAAAAGAAAAAGAAAAAAAATATTCATTGAAAAAACCACCCAGTATTGAATTTTTTACTCTATTATTGCAAAAAAAAATAATTATAGAAAAATCATAGCAGTTCACTATTTCAAGAATAACTCGTTTTCCAAAATTCGCAAATATTCCAGTGGAAATTCGGCATTTGTGCAATTGAAAATATAATAACAAACTACCCAAATCTTAGTTTTTCCAGTGAATATAACTTTTTATCGAAATAGATATAAATGTCTGAAGCGTTTACGACGGTAATAATTGATCTAAACCTTTTCTGAAACACAAGACTCCCTTTAGCTAAAAAAAAAAGATAATTTGTTACAAAGTTATAAAAAAAAAATTTTAAAAAAAACCTTTTAGCTAAAACCTTTAAAACAGTTTTCATTCGTTTTTCGCAGACTGTTTGTGATGGCTAATCGTGAGACCATTGTCTTGATAATGTTACAAAATGTCTAAAACTTTGTTGAAACAGAAGGCTGAACTCCAAAAAAAAATTTGTTCAAGCAATTGTTTTACTTTATTCTTTAACTTAAAAAAAAAAGCCAAATTTCTCGGTTGTGAAATTGGATTACAAGCCGTCGAGGAACAAAACATTGATACAGAGGGCTCATTTTCATAAAAATATGTTTTGTTTTGCTTTTATTTTTTTTGTTTTGTTTTGTTTTGTTTTGTTTTTTTTTTTTTTGAAAAATAAGGTTGGTATGTTGAGAAAAAATCCAAGTACAACAGAAAAATAGTGGTACCTAGAAGAAATCACAAGCTGTACAATTTTCGACAAAATGCAATAAATACAACAAAAAATATTTTATATGGTTCAGATATGACCTCAGGGTTTGAAGACTAAGCAAACCGTTGTTTTCACATCCTGCGAACAAAAAAATTAAGTTTTGTGTAAACGACTAGAATGGATACAGAAATGTAAAATTTGTAACATAAAAACTTTTCGCTACAAACTGTTTTTTTTTTCAATTTTTTACTAGCGGTAAAATGGATACATTGCGTCGCGGTTTTACCATGAAATCTAGCGTATAGATGAAACAGAGGACTCACTTTCAAAACAAAAAGGTTCTAAAAATCTTAATAAAAACTAAGGGTTTTATTGACATGCAGATTAACAAAAAACGCCAATTACAAAAGAAAAAAACTACTCAAATTTCAGATTTTCTCGTGAATATAACTTTTTATCGAAATTAGGGTACATTTCTGAAGAATGATTCATTTTTCGACGTAATTACTAATCTAAACCTTTCTGAAAAACAAGACTCACTAGATTTTCGGAAAATAGATACTTTGTTGTAAAAAAAGAAAACAAACAACTTTCAGGTGAATGAAAAAAAAAACATTTTTTTTTTAGTATTTTTCTCTTTTTTGGCAGGTAGGTACGTTGTTAGACAATTGTCTTGATAATGTTACACAATTTCTAGTACTTTGTTGAAACACATGGCAAAACTTCAAGAAAATTTTTTTGTTAAAATAATTGTATTATTTTATGCATGTATTAGTTACATACACACACTTCTGTGCTAAATTGAAAGTTGACATTTCGAGCTGTATCACAGCTTTACCAAATGGACAACTAACCTCTCTTCAAATTGGTAAAAATTTATTTTTGCCTTTTACCGTTGCTGAGTATCTTATGTAGAATTCAAATGTGATACAAGTTTCAACTACAACAGATGAAGGTTGGCACTTTGAAAATTAAATTTTTTTATATACGGTTTGTTTCCGAAAAGCGGAGCGTTATTTGGCCAATTCTTAAAGGACTGCGGTCATTGCATCCCACCGCGAATCGTTTAATTGTCTGCGCACTCCTCTTTTACAGTGCTCCTTCGCTGGTTAAGTTTATAGTCACTTCAATGTTTCAAGTTAGTGGTTGAATATGAGTGGAAATCAAGGTCGGTAAAAAGTCGGCGACCTTACATTGGAAATAGACTATAGCTATATCTCAATTTTGTGGAAAAAGTTAAGAAACCCACCTTCAGGACACATCTTGGCTTTCAAACACCGCTGGAAGCGACATGAGCGACATTTCGATCGCTTTCCTAAAAATTTTGTTTTAGCTACCAGTAATTGTGAATTTCTTTTACCTGGCGGCATCCTGCAGTCTCCATTTTTGTCACATACATAGTATGTTTTCTTTTGAACAGCTCTGGCGAAGAAGATTTTGCAGCCACTGAAAAATTTAATTGTTCAGTTTGTAACATCTTTCAGAATTTTGGACTTTCATTGACATGAGCGGTCCCCCATTTTCATCAGCAAAAACCTTTTTTCTATAAAACATTCCAAGAGGAAAAAGTTATAAAGCAAATCAGTTATCGATTTTTTATGGCTTACTGTAACTGTAACTCATCGCTGCGTACCTCAAAAACCCAAAAAAAAACAACAACAACGAAATAATGTTTTCGGGGACATTGATTAAAGAAAAAAACAACTTTCTGCAAAACTTTGTTTAATTGCGGTTGAAAGAACCACTCTGTTAGATTTTTGCAAAGAAGAGCTTTTAAATGTTTGTGCTTTTAAGGAATGTTGACAAAAATCGTGACTTTTCGTGCATTCAGCAAACCGAGAAAACTTTAAAGTTTTAAAAAATTAAGAACAACTGAAAAAGCTTATATATTCGTCTTTTGAGCAGAATTTCACCCGAAACGCAGTTTTCTTTCGTTTTTGCATGTAGTTGAGTTGCGCGCGGATGAATGTTTTAGCCAAAACACGGGTCAAAAGCGCGGAAAAGGGTAAAAATTACAGTGCTACTACCCAAAAATCGATATTCGTTTTTTATTTGCGTTTTTGTTGTTTGGAAGTCTTATTTAGTATCTACACACATTTTCAACCCGATTGGACCAATTTCAATTTTTATGCGCAATAGTGATTTCATCATTATCGATTTCCTCAGTATATTATTATTTTATTAGCTCTTATATTTTTTTCAATTTTTAAGTTTCAGGATGTTGATTCGAAAAAGTACAAATAATCATATGAAGAACAGAACTCGTATCTAAAGTAACTAAACTCGTATGTTTTCAAAATTTGTCGACAACTTGAAACACATATTTCACTTATAAAGTATGTTTTCATTAAAACTACCCGTAGAAAAATATATTTCTTACGTATACGATGATATTTTTATTAATATTTTCAAACATAATTTTATGTGGTCCCCCTTTTGCTTGCAACAGACTTTGCCCGTCGTGTGAAATCGATGCAGGTGTGCTAATCCCGTGAACAACAAAGCAAAGCTCCTTGCGGCCAATGTTGAGAAAATTAAAAGACCAAACAAGTTTTCGCAGAAAGGGTATTTTTAGGAAATCATTTTATCAATTTTTGCATATTACAAATTTTAAGCATTGTCTTCACTATCAATTATTTTATATTTAAAAAGGTTGGAGAGGGTCGGAACGAAAACTTTTACTTCTCAACAACTTTGAAATGCGCATGCAACATTTGGTTAACTTTGCGTTAAAAAAAGGGTTTCCGTTTGTTTAAATAATTCAGTTTCCTTTTCAATTTTTATTGCCAGTTTTTTTCATAGCAATATTATGGTTATTTTAAAAGTATAGTATTTTTTTTGTCTTTAGAACATATTTAAACTTAATGTTTCGTTAATGACTTCAATGCTATTGAGAACCAAAAGTTATAATGCCTCGTTCACCGCCCTGTGTTCTATAGCTGTCGCCAAAATGAAATCATATGCTAATTGCGGAAACATGCAAAGCATGCTCTGTCGATTATGATTAGACTACGAATTTTTCATATCAACAGAGCATCACTTGAACATTCTAATTTTATTGGCACGATTTCAATTTGGCGACAGCTATAATAACAAATGCTTATTAAAGTTTTAACATTCTGTTTAAGCAATGCTGAAATATGCTAATTTACTTAAACTAGCATAAAAAATTTTGTAATTTTAAACTTTTTGTTTAAAAACACTTTATCTAGCAAGTTTTTTTTTAAAAGAATGATTGATTCATTTTCATAGTATAGCTCCTTCTTTTAGTTTTGAACTTGAACTGAACTTTTAGCCATGAAATTTTGATAATGTGCTAAAAAAGCAATGAATGCTTTTAGAAATTGTTGTTTATTCAAAATACACAAACATTGAGGTCAACAAAAATTGCAACAAAAAATTCAATTTTGTAAAGAGAGCGGAAAATTATGGCTTTGAACCAAATCGGTATTTATTTCGGTAAGATGAAAACAGCTGAGTTTTTCATTTCAAAAAACAGTTTTTCAGATTATCAAATAGTGATTTAACTTTCGTAGTTATTTTTTTCGCTTTTTGTCATTTCTCTGAAACCACTGGCTAAGTTAAAGAAAATACTAACAGCAAAGCGATTTTATAACTGTCTTTTTAATAACGTGATTAAATGTTTCGTTAATGACTTCAATGCTATTGAGAACCAAAAATTACAGTGTCTCATTCCTGCATTATTCAAATAACAAATGATTATTAAAGTTTTAAACATCTGTTTAAGCAATGAAAATTGCCACATAAGCATAAAAAATCCAAGTGATTTTTTTTAAATTTAAAAATGTTTTTTCTTCAAAGTTTTCACTATAATTATCGACTTCGGCGACATTTGGAAATGAGTGAGAATATTCAGATGTTAAAATTCAAATTTCCCATTACTACATTATATTATTCTGCTACAAATATGGCGTGGCCACTTTTCGGCCGAAGCAGGATTGGCGAGGAGTATAGACGAGTTTTTTTTTTAGATTAAACCACGTAATTTTGATAATATACAAAAAACCCAATGAATGATTTCAGAAATTGTTGTTTATTCAAAATACAGAAACATTGAGGTCAACGAAAATTGCAATAAGTAAAAGATATTACTAACAGCAAAGCGATTTTAAAACTGTCCTTTTAATAAGTGCTTTCAAGAAAACATTTAAGTAAATTGGGCCTTGATATTTTCGAAAAAAAAAGTTAAATTTACGAGAGATTTTGATAATTCTTTGAGATAATTGGCAATTTTTAGCCTCTCTTAAACAGCTTTCTCTTCTCAAACTTTAATAATAATTTGTTATTAGGATACCGAAGGCAAACTACATACTGCACCATTTGGTTCTCCATAGCATTGAAGTCAGTAACGAAACATTAAATTTGTTTACGTTCTAAAAATAATTCTATGTTTTTAAAGAAACCATAAAATTTGAAAAGGCTGTTTAAAAAATTAAATAAACGAAAAACATTACAACTGGAATGTTTTTAGCAAACACTTGGTATTGAATATGTATATTGCAACGTTGAAGAAAAATTGGATCCACACATTTTCAAAAAAAATTTAAGCAAAAAAGTTAAATTTACAAGAATTTTTTTACACCAATTTGAGTAAATTGGCATTTTTCAGTTTTTGATTTTTTTTAAAGTCAGTAAAGCTTTTCAAAACTTTAATATTCATTAATTATAAAAAAGAGCGAAATCCAGTCAATCAGGAACTGCAACTTTTGATTATCAATAGCATTGAATTCTTTAAAGAAACATTTAGTTTAATAACGTTCTAAAAATAAATAAAAAAATTATATTTTTCCTTTACATTTGTTTTAAATAGATAAATGGTAACCATAATACTATAATGAAAAAAGTTGGTTATAAAAATTAAAAAAAAACTAAATTATTTTCACAAAAAAAAACGGAAAAAAACAAGATTTTGAATGTGCATATTTCATCTTCAAATCGCAGTGGTTAATAAAACTTTATTATCTCTTGGTAATAAAACATTGATCGAAATGAGAAAAAAAACCAAATTGACGAAAAGCGGAGACTTGTTTGTTCGGAAAAAAACAAATTTTCAAGATTTAAAGAAATACATTTAACAAAAAACTCAAACTACTTGTGTAGTTTGAGTTTTTTTTGTTTTCGCATTTTCCCATTTTTCTGCTCTCAAAATTTCAACAAAAAGGTTAAATTCACAATAGCTTCTTATACCAATTTCAGTAAATTGGCATTTTTCAGTTTTTATTTTTTTTATAGCCACAGCTTTCCAAATCCTCAAGTTTCATAAGTTATAACAAAAATCGGAAGAACACGTATTGCAACTTTTAGTTCTCAATAGCATTAAAGCCATTAACAAAACATTAAGTTTAATTACGTTCTAAAAAAAAAGTAACAATACATTTAAAATAACCATTTTATTACTATAAAAAAAGCTGATATGAAAATTGAAAAGAATTTAAATTATTTAAACAAAGGTAAAAAAAATACTATTTTTTTTTTTAGCAAAAGCTTGGTTTGCCTTTAAATTCCATTGCGAAGCTGAATAAAACATTTTGATCCAATGGTAATGAAACATTGATAAAAATTTCAAACTGGACACAAAATTATTAGAAATAACAAAAAAAACTTGCTTGAGTTCGACCAAAAGTTTCACAAAATTCCAATCTAGAAATTTCACTAAAGATGGAACCATACATTTGTTTTATAAAAAAAAAGTAGAAACCTTTCAGTGGAAAAACGCCGGGAAAAAGGCTGAAATTGTGGGCAGTTCAACCCCCGGCCCAGATAAAAGCAGGACTTCTCGGGCCGGCCCGCCATGGTTGCCCAGAGTTTCACATAAAACCTACCCGCAAACAATTCCACCATATTTTTAAAACGTCTTTTAACTTTCAACTGAAATCATAAAGATCATGACCGAAAAAGGTATTGGATGTTTTCAGAAATTGCTGTTTATTCAAAAAACAGAAACATTTAGGTCATCTTCAAAAATCGCAAAATAATTTAATTTTGTTAAATGAGCAGAAAATATTAGATTTGACCAAATAGGTTTATTTTTAGGTAAGATAATAACGTAAGATGCAAAGAGCTGAGTTTTTGTTTTGGAAAATGAATTTTTCAGTTTAAAAAAATTATTTAACTTTTGTTGTTGTTTTTTTTCGCTTTTTGTCATTCTCTGAAAAACTGGTTAAGTCAAAGAAAATCAGTTGATCCGAGCAATTTTAACAGTCTCCTTTTAACAAGTGCTTCTAAGAAAACCTTGAAGTAAAATAAAAAAAGATTTTTAAACAAAAAAGTAAAATTTACAAGAATTTGCGATGCTCGTGTGGAATTTTGGTTCTCATTAGCATTGACATCATTAACGAAACATTAAGTTCGAATACATTCTGAAACAATTTTTTTATACCTTTATAACATAACCTTAAAATTAATATGAACAAGTAAAACGCTTCTATTTTCAAAAAATAGCTGCATTTGCGGGCGGTTCAACCCCCGGGCCCATTTAAAAGCGGGACTTCTCGGGCCGGCCCGCCATGGTTGCCAATGAGT
This sequence comes from Oscheius myriophilus, assembly GCA_964057215.1. Lineage (NCBI taxonomy): Eukaryota > Metazoa > Nematoda > Chromadorea > Rhabditida > Rhabditidae > Oscheius > Oscheius myriophilus. Next base: position 1,010,183 of record OZ059905.1, on the reverse strand, counting down.
GTCACATAAAACCTACCCGCAAACAATTCCACCATAGTGAGGAGCTGCATTCGCTGACATGCAGACGTGACACAGCTTTCCAGAGCTTTTTATGGGGAGAGGGGCCTGAAATTATCCAAGTCAACTCGTAACAACAAATTTTTGTGTTAGCATTTTTAAAACGGTTCGGCTTTTGTTGCAAAAAGCAAAAACAAAAAGCTGCTTTTATTCTGTAAACACATTTTCAACGTTTCAGCATAACTTTTCTGCTTTATTTCTTTAGTTACATCTAAAATTTGTTATACCTGTAAAAATAACAGTACTCTGTTGAGCTGGCATGTCATAACTCCCTGTCATAAATCGAGATGGGACCGGCTCATTTTCTTAGTAATTTTTCAATTTAAAAAAAAAGATTTCTTTTGGCCTTAAACTCAAATTTTTTCAAATGTGTGTAAATGACGAGAAATGTTTTAACGAGGGAAATCGATGCCCTCCATCGACTTGTCGTTACTAATTATGTGAGAATTAATACTGAACGTTAAAAATTTCGCTACTACTTTTTTACTATACCTAGAAATTTTTAAAACGTTGAAATTTACCCCATAAACTTGTACTTTTCGCTTTTTCATAGTGAAGTTTTTTGGCATTTCAATGTTTCACTACTGAAACATTGAAATGCCAAAATTATCACTATGAAAAAGCGAAAAGTACAAATTTATGGGGTAAATATTTTCTTCTGTTTTGTGAGGGAAATATTAAAATGCAAAGATACTAACATGAAAAATTGAAAAATATTGTTAACGCCACAAAATGGAATCGTGCCAATAAAAGCCTTGATGCGAATACGCAGGCGAAAAGATCAAAAAGCAAAGACGCAGTGAAAAGGCAGCTTTTCATAGCCGATGCTCGTTTGGCGACGGCTATACATAATTTTGAGTTTACATTTTAACGTTTAACATAAAATATAGATAAGATTAGCCGCGAAATTTTGCGGGGTCTCGATTCTCGGCTCGTAAAGTAATTGCCAAAAAACATTATGTTTTAAAGGGACAGTAAGGCGGGTTTTACAACATAGGCTAAATTAACAGAGAAAAATTCGCTGATCATGAAAATATATATGACTATGGGTCGCAAACTTACCGTTTTCGATAGAGCCTGCTTCAAATCGTGCAAAAACGGCCGACCATCCGCAGATTGTGCGGATAGCCAGTACGCCCTGCGTGTCCGGCTTTTACAAGGCATGCTAATAAAGTGAATTTCATTCTAATTGAATGAACCAGTTCTGGAAATGAGGAGGGCGCGAGGCAATTTAGCGTAGTTGATATGCTAAACTTACGACCGTATCTGATCGAAAATGAAACGAAAAGCCGCCATACTACCCCTTTAAATGACTCTTGTTTTAGAATATTTTGATTGTGCACACAGACGGCAGCTACATTTTAATAAAAATTTATAGAAATCACTTGAAATTCCTCTTATGACTATTTTCAATTTCAGAATGGTTTACGCATTGGTTGTTTAAAAAGCCAAAGTTTTTACTACCGTTTTTATTAAAACATTGTTTATAACAAATATGGCGTGAATGCATTTTTTTTTGTGAAAAAAGTGGTGATTTTTCTAAAAGCCAAAATCTGATTTTGGAAGGCTTTTCACTGCTTAAACAGTGATTTTTATAAATGAAGTTATGTTTCCATAACTGCGAGTTTTTTTTTTTAAAAATAATTTTGTGTGTTGAATAAAAACAACAATTTTAAAAAACCTGGTTTTCCAATTTTCCTCTCTTTTCTGCATTTAAATGTTTCGATCAGTTGGCAAACTCGCGTAAGCCTTTAACTTCCGTTCCATTTTGGTTTTCTGCCAAATTTCTTTAGTTGTATGTAAAATTTTCTACGAGAAACCAAATTCCAGGTGTGATTTGGATGATCTTTAAATTGTTTCCATGCTATTTGTGCGTCACGGAACCCGGGCGAAAAAATCGACATGACCCGAAAAAAGTTTGCTACTAAGGTGTTTAGACCAAAACACTTTTGACGTGTTTGGCTCATTAGTGATTTTGGCGACAGGTTACGGTATTATGTCGTCCTAGGTTACTGTAGTTTTGCTCAAACACGTTCAAATGAAGAAAAATACGTAACTACCAACTGCTATTGGTCAGTAGTCTAATTTTACTACTCACCGATGGCAATTTCATCTGCCCTACAACGTTCTTCACATCTTCTGGTGAATTCGCCCTCTCCACAGAACCAGAAGACGTTGAAGCCAAGGAAAAGGAGTCCTTCATGAAGTTTGGCGGGTAGAAAGAAGTCGAAGGAAATGGGAGAAGAGTTGTTGTCCCCGTGCCTCCGTAGAGTTGTTCCAGGAGAGGGTCGCTTCCGAAAAGTGAGGCGAGGCTCATTCCGTTCATGCCGGCTGCTGCAGACCCCGGCAGGAGAGAGATCATCTGCATCATCTGAAAAAGAGAGATTTGAGTTTATCAAAAGTTTCAAAAGGTTATATTAAAAGTAAACAAACAATAAAAAACAGTAAAATCGAAACAGTGCGATCCTAATAGAAAAGAATGCATAAAAAGATAGTTTTTCGAATTTTGCTACATTTTTTGTCCATAAACTTAAATGTGTTTTCATAGTCATTGCTGGCCATATTTTCTTTATTATTTTTTTTTTAATTTGCACGACAATTCAAATTCTAAAAAAAAATTCATATAACCACAGTTTTATCAACGTTTCACTGGCTGCAAATGACGGTTTTCAGAAGCTGCGTTGTTCTTTCCATACAATATGTGAACAGTTCCATACTTGGCCTTTCAAAGTTTACATTACAAACGGTTCAACAAACTGATACACACTTTTTTCGTATACTTTCGGCTAAAAGTTGAAATATTCATGCAGTTTGTAAAATTCTTGAAAATTATTAAAAGTTCGTTGATCTAGCTGATTCCAGCCATTATTTTACTTCAAATTTGCCTAAAAAATTAAACGTTCAGCGCGTTTAAAAATTTCTTGTGAATTACAATTTTTTGTTTTCACTTTTTCGAAAATTTTATATATTAAATTTTCACGTTGATTGTGTAACGTTTCTAAAAAAACCAAGCTCAAATGAAAATACTCAGTTATAAAATGAATATTGTTAATGGCAGTTTTGGTATTTTTTGCGTGCCAAGCGCTCGTTCGTATTCTGACCTGGAACGGAGTAGGAAATAGAGAGAGAGAGAGAGAGAGAGACAGAGAGAGAGACAAAGAGAAAAAGAAACAGTAGGTATGCAGAGTAATCTTGAAAGGCGTCGGCGGATCGGCGAGGTTTTATCTCAGAAGATTTGGGGACAATTCGAAACACTCACCTTCGTTAACACAAAAATCGAAGTAATATTTTGCTTGTAATCCAACCTATTTTTAATTAGGCTTAAAAAGAAAATTGTTTTTTTTTCTTAAATTATATATTTATCGGGTGGAGTGTAGCTAACATGAATGTTACATAAATACCAACATTGTTGTAATAATATGTTTATCTGCATGTTTTCTCGTTTGTAAAGAAAAAAGATACATTAATCATCAGTGATTTGTCTGTTTCGGAGTGAAATTAGATTTCTCATGTTCTGACGCCAAACCTGATTTCCAAGTCGTTTATGAACTGATTTTCCTGCAAACGCATGTTTGCTTCGCATCGAAATCAAAAGTTAGAAAATCAAAGGAACATTGAAGAAAACCTGGTAGAAGACTGCTCATTTGCATCCTAAAAACTTTAGTTTAACGTTAATAATATGAGAAGTCTATCTATCAGAAAATAGGAGTTCTTTTAGGCTTGGTCTCGATTAATTTTTCACTGGATACAGGCAATGTCCTGAACATTAATGAATTTTTTTTCCTTAGAGTTTAACTAAAAGTTGAAACACTCGGCATGTTGGAAAAATTAATGAAAAATTTCAAGCGTCTTTGGGTCCAAATAATGACACCCAAATTTTTCTGCAAATTTGCCAAAAAGTTGAAACATTCGTGTTGGATTAGCTATTTATTTCGCTTGTTTGCTCTCTTTCTGAAGTTTTGACACATTTTCATTGTTTTTGTAACGGTTCTGAAAATTAAAAAAAAATCAAATTAAAATATTAGTTGAATAGTGAATATTTATACATTGAATTTTTGTAAATTTTGGAACAATTTGAAACACTGACCTGTTTTGACACAAAACATTTTTTGTTTTTTATTCTCTGAAAATATGTACGAATATATTTCTTTTAAACTTACAACACATTACAACGTGGGTTCAACAAATTAAATACATTTTTCCTACCTTTTTCACAAAAAGTTGAAACATTTTTCAAGTGCGAACAAGTGCAATCATTATTTTTTCAAATTTGCCGAAAAGCTAAAACTGAAAATGCTTTTTTGTTTTCTATATTTCTAAAGTTCTGACACATTTTCATTGTTTTTGTAACGATTCTAAAAATACAAAACTTAGGGCAAAAACATTTTTAGCATAATGAATATCGCTAATGAATTTTCAAAGTGGTACCTGTAGACTTATCCAAGATTATTTATTTCTGTTAAATTGTGGACAACTTGAAACACTAACCTTTTTGGAACAATAAGCGTAGTAATATTTTGTTTATACAACCATTTTTATTTAGTGATAAAAATTAAAAGAAAGGTTATATTTTTGGCGTTAGAGTTTTACTTGAGCTTCGAAGATTGCTCAGGTAAATGTTACGTAAATATCACAAGCGCCTCAATATATTTAAAAAAAAAGTCGTTTAAGGCAAAGAAAAGTTCATGAAAAATTGGAACCCGTTATTTTTTCTGCATGTATGTGCGCTTACAAAGACAAAAATATAATGTGATCTGTCGCATTCGGAGAAAAATAAGATTTCCCATGAGTTGACGCCAAACATGATTTCCAAGTCATTTGTAAACGGAATTTCATGCAAATGCATGTTTGCTTCGCACAGAAATCAAAAACTAGAAAATCAAAGGAACATTGGTTTATTAGTTAACTGAAACTAACAACTGACATTCGACCTAAAAAGCCGTTATTTATAAAAAAGGACAAAAAACATTTATTTTTCGAAATCTGCATGTTTCATATTTTTTATTCGAAAAGACATGAAATTTCAACGAGATAATTGATATCTATTTAAAAATTTGCCACATTGAGCCGAGAACCACTGGGGAGAACATTTTTTCGTCAACTTTTGCCCCAAGTTGAAACACTGACCGGTTTTTAAAAAAATTTCCAATAAATCAGAATGTTTTCACTTTTTATAACGCGGTTCTAAAAAAAACTAAGCTTTTTTTCTGTGCCAATATCCAGGAATTTGAAAAAATGTTTCTGATAAATCGATTTACTTAAAATTATTATATTTTTTCGTAAGATTATAGATTATAGATTTACATATATTTGATTCGAATACGTATATTTGTTTGTAAAAAAAAGTTTTAAATTTACTAAAAATGATATATTATTTTTTTGTAAAACCGTCCTACTTTGCTTTTTGATCAGCCATTTTTCCCGGGTTTCAGTAAGAGATTTCGGATAAAACAGAAAAAATTGATATAATCTGTCGGTTTCGGGGAAAAATAGCATTTCCCAAGATTTGACGCCAAACATGATTTCCAAGTCATTTGTAAACTGATTTTTCTTCAAACGCATGTTTGCTTAACACGGAAAATCAAAAGCTAAAAAATCAAAAGTTTATTGGTTTTGTTTTTCGACTAATAAAACAACAGACATTCGAACAAACACGTCGTTATTTATGAAAACGTGCAGAGAAACACTTTATTTTCTGAAATCTGCATGTTTTTTTGTTGTGTCATTTTTTAGTTCGAAAATTCGGAATGGGCTAGGCCCTTAATATAAATGTGACATGGAATTTCAACGAGATAATTGGCATCTATTATAAATTGTGTCTCATTTTTTTTATTAAGCTGACCAGAGATAGACACTGAAGAAAATATTTTTTTCGTCAACTTTGGCCCCAATTTGAAACACTGACCGGCTTTTAAAAAAAATTCCACCAAATCAGAAAGTTTTCTCTTTTTGAAAGGCGACTCTAAAAAAAAGTTTTAATTCATATCCATGAATACAGAAAATGTTTCTGACTAGGAATCGATAAATCGATTTACTTTAGTTTTTCGTAAATTTTTAGATTTTAGATTTACGTTTATTTTCAGTATACGTATATGTACCTATTTTTAAATATGTTGAAAAGTTCAAATTGTAAAAAATGACTAATTGGTATAATTTTTTTTGTGTAAGATTATCCTACTATGGTTTTGACGAAACATTGAATATTTTTCCGTTAAAAGTTAAAAGTGCCGTTAAACGGTTTCTATGAGGTATATCGGATAAAACAGAAAAAAATTTAACATAATCTGTCGGTTTCGGAGAAAAATAGCATTTCTCATGAGTTGACGCCAAACATGATTTCCAAGTCGTTTCTAAACTGATTTTCATGCAAACGCATGTTTGCTTCACACAGGAAATCAAAAGCGAAAAAATCAAAAGTTTATTGGTTTTGTTTTTCGACTAATAAAACAACAGACATTCGAACAAACACGTCGTTATTTATGAAAACGTACAGAGAAACACTTTATTTTCTGAAATCTGCATGTTTTTTTGTTGTGTCATTTTTTAGTTCGAAAATTCGGAATGGGCTAGGCCCTTAATATAAATGTGACATGGAATTTCAACGAGATAATTGGCAGCTATTATAAATTTTGTCTCATTTTTTTTATTTAGCTACCAGAGAAACACTGAAGAAAATATTTTTTCGTCAACTTTCGCCCCAATTTGAAACACAGTTTCATAATTTTTATCGAAACATCGAAAAAGTGTCGTTAAACGGTTTCTATGTATATCGGATAAAACAGAAAAAAAATTGAACATAATCTGTCGGTTTCGGAGAAAAAAATCATTTCCCATGAGTTGACGCCAAACATGATTTCCAAGTCATTTGTAAACTGATTTTCCTGCAAACGCATGTTTGCTTCGCACAGAAATCAAAAGCTCGAAAATCAGAGGAGCAGAGATATTAGTGAGCTTAATATGACCAAAACAAAAACTAAAAATGAATCAGAGAAGCGACATTCAAATTTAAAAAAAAAAAAACAAGTAGGACATCGGGAGGAAATAACAAAAGTGACTCGTTAGGTGTGATGGACTCACAATGTTATATTTTTAAAGTGAACTATTACATTTTTCTATGGAAAATATACCAAATCGCAAAATTTGGAATTTTTTCAGTCTAACGATTTATTGAAAGAACAATAGTTCAAAAAAAAACTGCTGCGTTTGAAAAATGATGAAAAATCTGACGCAACAAGAAAATTTCCGAATGTTTCACAAATATGGGATAGACAATATGTGAGATTCAAAAATGTTCAGTAGTGCGCAGAATATCTAAAAAGGAAAAAAAATGCATGTTAAGACAACTTTTTTTTGAGAACTTGCTTCTTGCTAGCAATTTTTTATCCCTTTTCACAAAATATTATGTCCGCTATGGGTTTTTTTTTATTTTTCATCAGTGTTTGGAGGAATAAAAATGGTAGACACAAAAAGCTACAAGGGGAAGCTGTATTTCTTGATATAAATGAATTTCAATTTGACTCGGAAAAGAGAGAAAACAAAAATTGACAATCGGCGTTTTCAAAAAATTTGAATTTTCCCGAATGTTTCATGAATTTAGTGAAGAAAAATCGAAAGCTTCGTGTATGATAGTTCGTGACCCCCCTTGTGGATTCAAAAGTTTTTTCTTAAAATAATGTGTCTTCACACAATCATAAAAAATACGTTTTTAAACCTTTAAAAAGGAAGAGTTCTAAAAAGATCGAAAAACCAAATTTATAACCTAAATCTATTTGATAATTTTCGAATGAAATAAAAAATGCCTATAAAATTTGCGGTCGCTCTTCAAAAACCCCTAATGATCGTCGTTTTTTGAATTTTTTTCAATTTTTGAGTTTTCGAAATTTTACATTTCCGGCAATGTTTCACTAGTTCATGAAATGAAGGTGGGACCAAATGTTGCAATTCGACTGCGGCTGTGGCTTGGTTTTCAATGTACTTGCTGGCATTTTTAAATGTTTGTGGTATTAAAGAGCTTCATTTTAAATTTTTTTTTCTTTTTATATCCTTTTGTCTTTTCAAAACCCATTGACCCCATAATAAAAGTAGCACAAACAGTCATAGTCCGACAAAAAGTTATTTTCACATGTCTCTGACGCGATAGTTGGTTTCCAGATCATTCGTAAACCTATTTTGCTGCAAATCGGATTTATTTTTCAGAAAATTTTATACCTCAAACTATACAGATTGATATGATGAAATTTCAATCGAAAAAAATTCATTGATATGGGATAACCACTTTTTCAGTTTGAACCAAATTTTCCATTAGAAAGTTATTTATGCCTGCGAAATGTTTCTTTTTTCACAAATGTTCATCCCCGCCAATTTTTAAAACTTTTGTGCAAAGAAATGAAATTGGTAGATGCAAAAATTTAAAACTGAAAAAAATATTTTCAAAATACTCTAGATAAAATCGGCGCAAATTTGTGTTTGGAGTTTTTCCCGAATGTTTCATGAGTCTGACTAAGGAAAATCTTCAATTTCGGATATAATCTCATCTTATCATTTTTTTTTTTCAAACTTGCGATTGAGAATGCTCAGACCCGATTATTAAGATGAAATTTCCTCGAAGAAAAGAACATTGGTATATTCTGTGCCAATCCTAGTTCCTGCTATTTGACACTATAACAGAGGGATACAGTAACATTAGGCGTTGCTATTGAAATGTCCCTTACTGAAAACCTTAAAATAAATGCACATGCTTCGAACCCACGACTTTTTAAAGTCGTCAGTATAATCGTTTTGAGTTTACGAAATTTCACATTTTCTGCAATGTTTCATCAGTTTATGAAGAAAATGTGTGGTCAAATATTGCAATGCGACTGAGGTTTGATTTTCAATGTACTTGCTAGCATTATTACATGTTTGATGTATTGAATAGTTGTGTTCTAAATATTTTACAATCATTTTCTTTTGTATGTATTTTAAAACCCTTTTTTTACCACATGATGAAAGTAGCATAAACAGTCATAATCCGACTAAAAGTTTGTTTCTCATTTGTCTGACGCAATAGTTGGTTTCCAGATCATTCGTAAACCGTATTTGCGGAAAATCGGGTTTACTTTGCATTAAGGCCGTAGTCAAAGAAACCAAAAGAACAAAAAAGCTCTTTGTAGCTCCAATCTTATGTAGTAAATTTTTTTTCATGTTTTCTTTTTTTTTTGTCCGAATTTTTCAATAGAGAGTTCACTTCTTGCCTGCATTTTTTATCCTTTTTCACAAATGTTTATGCCCGGTTTTTTTTTAATTTTTTATTTGTGTTTGGAGGAATGAAAATGGTAGGCGCAAAAAACTACATGAGAAAACTATATTGCATGATCTAAAGGGATTTAAATTTGACACAGAAAAGAGAAAAAACTCTAAAAAAAAATTTTTTTTCGAAACCGCCGATTGTCAATGTGTTTTTTTTTTTTTTTTTTAAGAAAAAACTCTTTAAAAAAAACATTGACAATCTTCGGTTTCAATAAACTTGTTTTGAATTTTTCTCGAATGTTTCAGAAATAAGGGGGAAAAATATCGTAAGCTCCTAGCTTGATAATGCGCGCTGTTGATTTGGTTCAAAGTTCAAAGTTTAGTTTAGTTTGATTTGGTTCCTTCAAATAAATATTAAAAGATGATTAACGCTTTTAAACGTTGAAAAAAGGAGATCTTAAAAAAGTTTTTAAAAGAACGAAAAACAAAACTTTTAAACCTAATTTTGTTTGATAATTTTCGATTGCAATAAAAAAATGCTAAGATAATTTGCAGTTGTTCATCAAAAAGTATATTTTTTTGCTAAAGATTGTCTTTTTTTGGGATTACGAAATTTCACATTTTCAGCAATGTTTCATCATTTTGTGAAAAAAAAGGTGGGACCAGTTGCAGTATTGTTGCAGGATTGCTTGTTGGCATTTTTAAATGTTTTGTCTATTGAATAGCTTTATTTTAATTTTTTTACATTCATTTTCTTTTTTACTTTTCAAGTTAAAAAAAAAGTAAAAAATGAACGTAAACAATAAATGTAAAACCTGAATTTGAACTTTTTTTGTTTTAAAACCTCTCTGTTCACACAGTTTTTTTTTGTTTAAAGTAATTATTGAATTTTTTTTTTGTTTAAATTAATTATTGTGAACCTAGGCTTTTTTTAAGTAATTATTGTGAACCTAGGCATTTTTTTCGAGTGGAACCTATATGAGCTGTGTTTTTAAAAAAAATAACTAAAAAACAGAAAAACTTTAAGAAAAAAAAATTATAAACGGCGATTTTGAAAAATGTGTTTTGAATTTTTCCCGAACGTTTCATAAATGTGGGAAAGAAAAACCGTCTATTTCGAACTTGCTGTATGTTCCTTTGTGTCCAAACGTGTTTCCCTGAATGTAAATTACTAATTATTTTAAAAAAAATGTGTTTGTAAAAAGTGAAAAAGGAAAAAAAAAGGTAAGAAAAGAACGTAAAAATAAATGTTAAACCTTGGTTGATAAATTAACATTTCGATTTCTCCCGGATGTTTCAAAAACTATGAATGAATCTCTGAAACTTTCATGTTTGTTAAGACTCGGATCACAAGTTATGTAAAAAATCAAGTGATTTTAAACTTTCCCTAATTTTAGGTGTACTACTAAAGTTGCAGCGAAATTTCAATAAAATAATAATAGAAGCTCATGAAATATTGGTGTGCTCGAAAATTGATGAAACATATTTGGTGAAAATACAAAATTTCCGAATGTTTCACAAATATGAGATAGAAAAATGGCGAATTTCAAATATTTCACCGCTATTGCCAGGTTGAATTTTGATAACACTATTACGATTTACACAGACAATTGCAATATAAAATGAAATTTTCATTTAAAAACGGAAAAAATTGTTATGTGCTTTCATTTTTGGTTCGAAATTTCCATCAGAAAATTTGCTTCTGTCCGCAATTTTTTTTTTACTTTTTTTGCCCGCAATTTTTCTTTTTTTTTTTTGTTCAATTTCTTGTTAAAGAGAAAATGATAAATCCTAAAACTTTTCCGGTTGGAAACTACATGAGCTGGATCTTAAAGAATTTAAAAATGACCAATAAAGAGAAAAAACTGAAAAAAAATTGACAAACGGCAATTTCGAAAATTTGTGTTTCGAGTTTTTCCGACTGTTTCATGAACTTGAAAAAGAAAAATCGTTAGTTTCGACAAAGTTGGGTACTCAATGTTGGTCGAACGTGTTCCCCTGAATGTATCTTCCCCTAATTTTGAAAAAATTAATGTTTGTATAGTTGCCGCCAAACGGGCATCATTCCAATTTGTGAATTCATTCTCTGTTGATATTACGAATTTATGCTAATCTATTATCAACAGAGAATACTTGAACGAAATTGGCATGATGCCCGTTTGGCGTCAGCTATATAATGTTAAAAGTCAGATTTTAAAAAAATAGTAAAACTAAATTTTGAGCCTAAACATTTCGAAAAAAAAAACTAAACATTTCGATTTCTCCCGACTGTTTCAAAAATTATGAACGAACCTTTGAAAGTTTCAGATTTGTTAAGGCTCGCTTCCTCAGAAATCTGAAAATTCAAAGTTTTTTCCACGTTTTCTTTTCGGTTTAAAGTTGCAGGTAAATCAATTATTTTTTCGTACAAAATACTGGAATGTATAAAATAGAAAATGATTCACAAAAATTAGCTTGAAAAAACTTCAGGTTATTTTTTTTCTAAACGTTTCATCACGTTCTTTCAACAGAGTTCTGAAAAAATTTGCAATCTTGTTGTCATTTTCAATGAATTTGTGAAAACAAAAATACGTTTCTGGAGTTCTAATTCTAAAAGTGGTCAAAAAAGTAATAACCCTGATGTTTCATCAGTTCGTGATAAACAAGGATACCAAATTTAGAGCAATTCATCATCATCCAACTTGGTTTTCCTATCATTTGTATTTTTAGCTCTTTTTTTGTATTACACATTTCGTTTTGAAAGTCTCTTGTTTTTTTGTTGTTGAAATTATTAAGCTACGAAAATCCATTTTCTGATATTGAAATTTATTTCTATCAAATTTGATACGTAAACGTTGTGAATTTTAAGGAATCTATTTTTTGTTTTGTGTAGCTAAAAATTCAAATTTCACTTTTTCGCCACTGTTTTATAATCTCGGGATAACATTGCGGTGCCGTTACACTAGTTTTGAATTTGTCATTCGTTAAAAAAATTCTTTTTCGTTTTGTTTTATAACTTGATGATTTTGAGTGAAAAGGCGTTGAGTAAAAATAAAATTAAATAATTGGTATTTCAGAGCATTTCGAAATCTTTTTCTTTCAACCTAAAGTTTCATCTCATTGAAATGTCAAGTGTTAACGACAATTTGCGGTTTCTCTTTCAAACACTTTTGTTTGCTAATGCTGCCGTTTTTTTGTGTTATTTTTTTGAATTCACTAAATTTTACATTTTGTGCAGTGTTTCAAAAAAGATAGGTGTTGTAGTGCTGCAGAGGTATGATGTAGAGGTAGAATTTTTCAAGGTTGGCTTTCTATTTTTTTTATTTTTTGTACTCAATCTAGCCCAAAAAAGTTGATCTTAAAAAAAAGAAAAAGTAAAAAAAGAAAAATTTGTTCATCTAGTAAAATAAAAAAAAATAGCTAGTTTTGAACGAATAATTTAAAAATGCTCTCCAAATCAAACGAATTGCCAAAGTTCATTGGTCTTCAAAGGTTTCAGCATTTACAAAACAATTTTTCGCATTTTCGCAACAAATTTGCAACTGATATCGGTCCGTCCGTTTTTGCTGAATTAAATAATTTCCAGAGAGTTCGTTTATTCAATTCTGTATTTTTGAATTTTTATCACATAAATTAAGTTGTTCAAAAATTGGGAAATTTCTTTACTAAAATGCTCATTTTTAGAATTTCAAAGCAGTTTTCTTTCCTTTTGTATTTTCAGTTTATCAGTGGATTGAACTGCAAAATTTAGCGAATTTAAAAATACATTTTCTCATGTGGTTGACGCGATAGTGGGTTTCCAGATTATTCGTAAGACTTTTTTCGGGTTCAGTTCGATTAAAAGCAAAAAAAAAAAACGAAAAAGCCGGTTTCTGCAAAATAAAAGAAATAAGCAAAAAAAACAAGCATAAACGATTTTTAAGCTCCCAAAAGATAATTAGTTCATTCAACTTTTCCGTCTCAAAAATATTTTCGAAAGCTGTTTTCATTTTTCAAACTAAAGCGCCATTTTCTGGAATGTTTCAATACTTCGCAATAAAATGAATGCAACTGGTTCAATAATTCGTCGACTTTATACTTGTCAACAAATTTCGTTGCTATTCGCCGCTGTATATTTTTTTTTCTAATAATGTCTCGGTTCGCAAAGTGAAATTTACACAGTTTTCCATATTTTTATAGAATATAGGCAAGAAGTTTTGAATGTAAAGATTGAAAAAAATCTACTGAAAAAACAAAGAAAAAAACAAAGAAGTAATGGTTCGCAAATCTACAAACTATCCATTTTTTTCTTTTTTTTCATGTTATTTGAAAATGTTCAGCAACTCTAAACATATGGTGCTAAGTTATATTTTTGTTCGAAATTTTTTAATGGCCTACGCTGAAAATAGACAATCGCTAATGAAAAAAAATTTGTTTAATTTAATTTTTGAGAGGTTAAAAATGCCATTCTGAAAACCTTAGTGTAATGCGATATGGAAATTCAATAGAACTTTCTCGAGCGATTATCGATTTTAATATTGTCAAATTTTATTCAAATTGCGCTACTATGCCATATGAGACATCCTTATTGGAGAAACTTTTTAAAAACAAATTTTCCTTCAATTTGAAACACCAAACCTGTGTAAAAAAAATATTTTTCCACATTCGCAATTTTTAAGAATTTTTTGAAATTTCTTTTCTGCAGTGTTTCACCTTATCGGGATAAACAACGTTTCAACAATTTGGAACTAAATCTTGCTTTGTCAATTTTTTAATCCTTTTGAACAACAACCAAAAAAATCCCAAGAATATTCCATTTCTGTTTTTTTGAGTCTTAATCGAAACTCAAAAAAATCGCTGCAAATTGAGTTCTTTTCGAATAAAATTTTCCAAAGCAAAGAAACTCTTTCAGAGCAAAAATTAGAAGCCGTAATGAAATCTTTTTAAAGTTCTGCACTTTATTAGGACTAACTGATACAAATTAAAGTTGGTCAAAATATCAAAGAAGACGATTATTCAGAAGCACAAGATTTAGCAAAAAGGAGAAAATCGTTGGAGTAAACAAGATGACTCATTGAGTGAAAATTAGAGCAACACATTATTTGATTTACCAGGTCACACTACGAACAAAAAATAAATTGAATGAGGTTTTGTCTAAAATGAGCTATTTGGTACAATTTAAAAAAAAAATCCACAAGAAGTTGTGAAAAAAGCAAAAAAAAATAAATAAAATTTGTCAAAGTTAAGAATTTGGTGAAATTGGGAATTTTAAACTACTTTAATGTTTCAAGAAGTTGGGAAATTTGTAGAGAACGAGCTTCGTCAATAGAGCGTAATTTGTAGAGCGAGTCAACACCAATAGACAAACGAAATTAAAATGAGTTTTTGAAAGTCGTTGCAGACAAATCATTTTTATTTAATAAATCGATATACGTGTAGTATCTCACGCCTAATCATTCAATCTTAATTTTTCAAGAAATTAGCAAATTATTAATAGAAAACTTCAACCAATCGCTTTTGATAAAAAGTTATATTGATAGCCCCAGAAAATGTTTTATATCACTACGAAACATTCGGAAAAAAAGTAGAATTGGGGAATTTTTGGAATTCAAAAAAAAATTCAATTATTAAACTTATTTTTTCAATTTTGTTTGCTTGTCAAACCTTGCTTAAATTTTTTTGATTTTCAAGGAAATACTGATAACTGAAAATAGTTTTTAAATTCAGTTCAAGGGATATTCAAAAATCCAACATAATTTTTTCCTTGGTCCTAAATTATTTCCGGCAGTTTTTAAACAAAATCCATCAAAACACTGAATCTAGTAGGAGAAACTGCTTAGTTTAATCTTTCAGCTCACTTAAGAGTTTTATATTTACCAGATTTTTTTGTTTTTTTTTTCTTTTTGAATAATTCCAAACACATTTGAATATTTCAAGTTGAGGTCAAAACCTAGAGAACATGATGCGTTTTAATGCTGTCTGCGCAGTGTGGGCTTAAAACAAACTTTAAGAAAAACTAAAATGCTAATATTGCTTGCCGAAGATGTTTTTTTAGCAATTCCAATAATTATAAAATTGGCAAAGTTTGCGAAAAAATTATTTCACCTTCAAGATTGCCTGTTAACAATAACAGAAAACTGTTTAAAAGAAATTTTGTTTAATGTTTTCATAAAAATATAGTAGAAAATAATATTTCCTAGGCAAAAATGTATATTTCCCTCATTTGTAGCATTTCCCACACCAAAATTTTATGCGTTTAATTATAAAATTTTTATATTTTAATTAAAAAATCGTAAAATTTTATGCGTTTAATTATGTTGTAACAACTTTGTTTCATTTTGAAGCAAAATGAGATGACACTTTGCAGTGAAAGACTAATTTGTTTATAAAATTGAATAAAAAACATAATTATTTCATTATGTCGACATTTTAAAGGGTTTTTTGCAGAATAAGGAACGAATAAGATTTGATTAAGGTAAATGTTACGTTGGGACGGTGAAACATTCCGAAAAAAAATGCTTTTTCTAAAAAGATGCATTTTGGCAATTTTGTGCCTTTTCTAATAGTTTTTTTTTTAAAATTTGATCTTTCAATTTACTTGTTTTATGTTTTATCCATTATTTTTTGAATTTCCTCAATTTTGAATCAAAATTATCTGACAAAAAATTTGCTCTATACATCGCACAATTATGCATGATTTATTTTTTTAGATTCTTTTATTTTAGCAATCTTAATGTTTCACGTAGTTGCAATAATTTAGAGAAAATAGCTTCCTAGTTTCCGCACGCTGCAGTGCTTTAATTTACTAACTCAAAAACTATGAAAGCCTTCAATATGTCATAAAATATATAAGTGCCGTTACAAAATATTAAAAAAAAAAAAGGTCGTCAAGAGGAAAAGTGGGCGTCATTGGAGAGCATCTCGTTGGAAAGAAATCCATTTCACGGCTGAACTAAAGCCAATAATCCGCTCACCGTCATTTGTAGCATCTCACGCGTAAATCGGAGCCTTGCTTGATTATAATCCGATTTTAAATGACATGCAGGGCAAACCTGCGTCATTAGAGCAAATCGTTGGAAAGTAATCAATGTGGACTAAATATAATTGCCACGTTGTTCCAAAGTTACGCTGTTGTTATTACGATTCTGCATAGAATACTCAGCCGGAGTAAGCAGCGAAATCGAGAACCTAACTTTGGCTCGAAATGCGAACTTCTAGCAAGGATTAGGTCCCGAGCGGATCTTTTATAGCTCAAGAGAAACGGTACCTGAACCTTGAGAAGGTCGTCATTTGGAAGATCTCGTTGGACAATAATAATGTATCATTCAAAAGCATTTATGTGTCATATAGAAACCTTTTCTAATTGTGGTAGATCAAAGGAATAGCTGCAAAACAACGTTCTTTGGAACTATCGTTGGAAAAAATACCGTAATTTGGAAGCCGTTTGATTAATAGCGCGGATTATCCCCTACTAGTATTGATTTTTCTGCACAACAGCTTTACTTGATGTCGCTGGCATATTTTTGGAGTTTTAAAGGTTTTCGTAAACTGGATTAACGTTGGTTAAAAAAAATTTTCAAAATCCGCTTCGTACTTTGGAGTATCGTTGGAAAATAATCGAATCAATCGAAAGTGTAAGAAAAATTTCGTTTGTAAGCGTTCATTTGGTTTACGGTGTTGGGAAAAATTAGATTTCAATTTTAGCAGCCAAATTCTTTCTTTCTATTTTTAAGAGTTTACGGTAAAAACAATGATATTTCCAGACAACGATCGAGACTATGATAGGAAAAAATATATAACGTTTTCTGGAACTTTTGTTGGAGAAAATTGTGTAATTTGGAAGCCGTTGGAGTCAAAGCGCGATGTTACAATACAAATATTTATTTTATCATTTTGCAAAAAGGCCATTTTAAATATTTCGTACAATTATTATTCTTTTGATTTGTTTAAAAATTTGTTTTTCATTTTTTACTGTCTTTATCAATTGAAACGTTTGCGTGAATTGGACTGAAACGTTGGTTTAAAATAAAATTCAAATTTACCGGCTAAGAAAATCGCTTTTTTTTAATTTCAAGAAAAATTACCTTCTGTGAACGTTATTTTGGTAAATCACGTTGGGTGAAAATCGAATTTCATATTTCGTTATCGTAATTTGAAGTTTTCGTTGCAGAAATTTGTTTTTTGAATATACTGTACCAATTGAAAAAAAACTGTTTAGTTCACTGCAACTTTCGTTGAAGAAAATTGTGTAATTTGGAAGCCGTTGGAATAAAAACGCGCCTTCAAGAAATTATTTTTTTAATAAAAACACTACCTTCTCGAATGTACTCGTATTTTGGCAGTCTCGTTTGACAATGTACGTTTTCTAAACGTCAGTTGGCGCAAGTCGTTGGACTTTTTTTAAAATAAATAATTGAAACAACGAAATTTGGAATTTACTTTGCAAAAAAATTTATTTTCAAGAGTTCACGGTACAAACTATGCCTCTCACGACAAAACAACCCTTAATCAAGCGCATTTCATTGGATCAATTTATTCATTCAAGATGCCAAAACGTTCTTTGGAAGTGGGTGTTGGAAGGAAAGGGCGTCATTTGGAAAGATCGTTTGAGCATTGTTAGGGGTCAAACATAGATCGAGCTCAAAAAGAAAAGGGTGTCACGAGGAGCAAATCGTTGGAATAAAGGCGTTTTTGTAAAAGTAAAATTACTATTTATTCAAATGACAGCCGTAATTTGGAGCACCACGTTGGAGGAAAACAAAATCAAAACTTCAAAAGATGTTTTTTTAAAACAACGTTTTGTGATCTATTGAGCAATACAAATTATCGTATTGAAGGTGTAATTTGGATAATGTCGTTGGAAAATAACAACTTGTTGGTCAAATTGAAGATTATTCGATTATTTTCCCAGTTCAAAACAAGATTTCGCTAATACGTGGTTCAAGAAAAGCAACCTTCATTTCAATGCTGTAATTTTCAGCATATCGTAGGACAAAAATCAAAGTATCCGAAAAAAATATTGCGATACAAAACTATTTTTAAAAACGTTTTAAACATTTTCAAAACGGCTAAATATTCAAATTGAAATTTATAAATGCGTTTCTATGCGTGAAAATAGCGCTCAAAAACAAACATTTCGCGTCAAAAATAGAAATGTTAAAGGGAAAATGTAGTTTTAAAAGAATTAAAGCATTCAAAAAATTAAAAATACTCAAAGTGCATGATTGAAAATGATAAATTTAATCCGGTTTAAACTAATTTTCCGAAAAAACATTCATATTGAAAGCGTTGCAAAACTTGTAAAACAACCACAACGAACACTGAATTTTTTTTTTAAATTGCACAAGAATAATTATTTTAGACTTGGCACATTGCTCAAAAGAAAAACAAAATGGTTTCACAATTGGACAAAAAATTTTGATTTTAAAAAAGTTTAATAGAAAAAAGGGAAAAACAAAGTTTCTTCGAACTTATGATCGAAAATGATAATTTTAAAACGGATTTCAACTAATTATGTTTTAAAATTTCAAAGATAACAAATTTTAGAACATCGAAGGCTCAGTATTCAAAAAAATACAAATTTGTTTCACAGCTTGACGAAACGTGGAACCAAAATGATTTTTTTAAAAAATTGAAAAGACAAATTTAGCTAAGGGTAAATACAGATATTTTTTTACTTATTCTGTTCTAACCACTATTACTCTGACAAAACTCATATTTTCCACTGTATATTACGAAAAATAACATGACAAGGTTTTCCATTATATTGTTTTCAAGCATCTATTACAATCGAAAATTACCGAAAAAAAAATTCATTTTTTCAGATTTTACTAAACATTTTTGTTAAAAAAATGCGTTTGTTGACGTTTTTTGGAAAAAAACTCTTTTTCTATTTTCTCAAATTTAAGCCGTCATTTGGTGCAAAGCGTAGTGAGAAAAAAACCAAATCAAAAAACCAAATTACAAAGCAAATTTTATTTGAAATGTTTTACCCAAATTCGAAAAAAAACTAAACGTAAAAACTGAAATTCATAAATCCAAAGTGTTCTTGGCTTTAAAATAGCGCTAAAACACATAATTCCGCGTCAAATATCGAAATGTTAGCAGGAAAATCTAGTTTGAAAATATTTTACTTGTTCGAGAAATTCAAACCGAAGCGATTTATATATAGCCTAGATTAATATTTTCTTTTCAAACACTGAATTTATCAATCTTGGAAATCGTCAAATTGTAGAATAGAAAAACAAAATGTTTTCACAATTGGGCGAAACATTGTGACAAAATTAATTTAATAGTTAAACTAGAAAAACTTATGACCGAACATGACAATTTAATAGAATATTTTTTTATAAAAAAAGTGTTTAAAAAAGTGTTACGATACTTCTAAAACAACCAATTTTTCATGTAAAAAAGAGGTATTTTGAAATAATATAACATCGCTGAATTCAAAAATGCCGCTTCAAATTTGCATGAGAAATTAAACTTGGAAAAGCTTTTTGGTTCGGTAATCACTCAAAAAACTATAATTTCTACTCTAATAGATTTCACGTACAATGCACCATTCAAAAAACATTACGGGTGTTTTCACAGTTTGGCGAAACATCGAACCGAAATAATTTTGGAAAACATTATTTTAAAATTTTAAAAAGCTATTTTAGCTAAAACGCATTTTTTTGGATTCAGCTGAAATTTTTTGCAAAAAATAAAAATACTTTATTTGGCAAACATCGTAGACTCTTTTCCTAATTGCCAAAATTTTAGCCGTCATTTGGAGCAAAACGTATCGAGAAAAACAAAAACGAAATTCGCTTTTTCACAAAATTAAACGTTCTTAATAATGGTGTAATTTGGATTATGTCGTTGGAAAATAACAATTTTTTTCAAATTGAAGAATATTAAATTATTTTCACAGGCTTATTATGATCAAACATGTTTTTTGCGCCAATTTAGTATTGGTACAACGAAATCTACTGACGTTGGATTTAAAAAACAAAAAACAAATGTAATTTACAACACACCGTTGGACAAAAATCAAAATTGGTGTAAAATCGTTTGGTGTCATTTGGTAGGAATCGTTGAACTTTATTCAATTTAGATAATAACTTTTATTGTACGTAACTTTTTTTTCAATTAAAAAGATAAAAACATTTTTAAAAATAACTAAATCTTGTTTTGATGTTTTAAAATATCACGGAAACATTTAAAAATTGTGGCATATCGAAATGTCGATCGGAACATCTCGTCGACAAATAATATAATTTTGGTAATCGATTAGGAAATCGTCATTTGTGAAAAAAATTGATTTTTATGCAACACGAGTGTCTTTTGAAGCCACGTCGGAAAAAATCCTTTTTTCTTAAAAAAACCGAATCAGAAAAATTAAAGAAAAAACAGTTGATGAACATAAAGAATAATAACTGAAAAAAATTGCAAGAAAGTATGAAATTTGGTCTCTTAATTAAAGTGTTACAATTAGAAATTAAAGCAACAAAAGCGTAACATTGGCACAAATTAGCTCTACTTTAATAACCAGAATTGGTGGAAACTGGAAATTGCGAAATAATCCATTCATAATCCAATTTGTAGTTTAATTTGACCTACTTGGACTATAATTTCTGTTATTCAAGCGATTTTCGTTCACAAACAAGTCTATTTTGAAATTTGTTAATTTTAGTCACCGTTGTTTGTAGCCCCTCGTTGGGAAGTAATCGTGTTATTCTGGAAGGGTACCAGACTGCACTTTTACGGAACAGAAACCATTTAAGGGGCTTAATTCGCCATTTGGTCTGCGTTCGGATAAAATAGGCAATGTTAGATCAAAAATCTGAGCAACTGCAAGAAGGACGGAAAAAAATTTCGGTTATGGGAAAAAAAACTTCCAGCCCTTGGCCTGAAACCTTTCAATGCGTAAACAAAACATATTGACATTTCTTTGGAAAAAAAGGCAAATCATTAAAAACGAAAAAATATTTTAATTAGATTTTTTAATAATGAAACAATTGGTCTAAATCACGCGTTTTTTGTCGGAGATGACGATAATAATTAAACAGAATTTGTGCTCCAAAGATAATATTTGTTTTTCCGAACTTCTCAGTTTTTACTCACGTTTGAAAAAAAATTACAGTACCTCACCTATAAATCGATAAACGATTTTTGGCATCATTTTTTCATATTTTCGTATTTCGTCCGGAAAAAATTCAAATTGCGATATTTCGGTTACGCATTTTTCTAGCGGAAGTTTTTGGACTACTAAACAGGAAAGCAAGTTATTAAAAAGGCTTTTTGTATTTATAAATGTGTAGTACTTTGTTTTTAGAAAAAAACATCCACTAAAATATTTTGCCTTTTCTAGATAAATATAATTCATGCACAAAAACCTTGCAACATTGTCAAAAATAAAAGAATTGGCTAGGGTAAAAAACTTCAAATTTAAGAGAATTGATTTTCAAATCTAAATATCAATGTGATAATCTTGACACTCTTAGGTCGTTATCGATTTTGTTTTTTTGCGTAAGTTATGGAAGGATGTGGTTATTTTTCATGAAAATCGGCAAACAAAAATTGGGCAAAATTTATTATGTTCAAAATGAGCTTTCTAGTAATTTAGAGTGGAGAAACACCGAAATCAAAAAACTTTTGAAATGCGATGTTGCAAATTTACAATTTAAAAAATCATGCTGTAATTTTAACAGCATTGTTGGACAAAAATCAAACTGGAATGGAGATGTTTTAGTTGTGCGTAATTTGGAGCCGCACTTTGGACTTTAATCGTTTTTCCCATATAAGCCCAGTTATCACCATAATAATAATAAATTAAAAGTTAATTGCAATTTTTTTTAAAAACGGTTTTTTAATTTTTAAAGTTGTTAGTTTAAATAGGACGTTTTTCCTGAAATGCCGGTTAAACTTTTCACACTACGATTTTTCGGACTTTCAAGAGGAAGTTTTTGTGCGACGAAACAGTAAAGGTTGTCACTAAAGAGCTTTTTTTAGTTTTACAAAATACAAAGATCGCTTATAACAACACTTCCTCTAAAATTTTAACTATTTTTATGGTAATTAAATTTTGTCCCGATAACACTTTTTTGTTTCTGCGGAAATTTTCGTGTACAAAAATGAAAATGTATTTTTTCAATGTTTTTTTTTTTTTTAAATTTAGATTTAAAATATAACTTTTGTTCAAAATAAAAATTTGAAGCAGTTTGTTTGGTTCCACAACTTTTTCTTATTTTGAAAAAATAATTGTTGTAGCATTTGGCTGCTGTTAATTATAAAAAAACACAAAAAAATACAATGGTCCCCTAAAATGAAAATAGAAAAAGCGTTTTTAAAAAAATGATGATTGTTAGTTTGTGACATAATTTCTGATCTGAACAAGGGCAGTCTCGTTACTCCATGAGTTATCCAACCAAATAGACCAAACAACAGTGAATAAGCAACATGAAGGCACGCACTTTTAATATGACTACTCAGATTGGACTGAAGGATTTCCTACTTTCTCATGTAGGAAGTACAGCTTACTCAAGAAGGATCAACAATCCGTGGTCAATGATGTTGTAAAATTTTTTTTAAAAGGAGATTTGAAAATTATTGAAGAGCTATTAAAAAAAAATTAAAAAATAACCGTTTCAACACGGAAAGTTATTTGATGATTTTACTTACCAAAAAACTTAAAACAATTTTTTATAAAACTTTCTAAAGAATCGAACAATCTTTTTGCAAGCAGATTCAAGCAGAGAGGTGCGTTTTTAAATAGTTTTCAACAAAACATGTTATACACACATATAGTCTTCGCCAATTTTACTTCTTGGTCGATTCGCAAATGTAACCCTGAAGCAGTATTGCGTACGTATCCTAAAACATACGATATTCGTACGCAATTTCGCGTCTGGTGTCATTTGCACAGAGCTAAGAGCGAAATTGGGCGAAGTAGCATCAGCGACCACTATAAAAGTTTGAAACAAATTATGGATGTTTATCACTTTTGTGATTCAATTTTGTCACATCAATGTTTCAAAATTTTGCCAAAATCGTCGGAAAAGACCTACTTCAGTTTTGTGTCGGCGAAATGGACGGAAATGAAAACCAATCGATAAGCGGATTTTTCTTATATTACAACCAGCGAGAGGGCTCCCGCTGGCTGGGGGGTACGCCCCCAGACCCCCTTAACACTGTTACGCTTTCGTTGCGGGACCCATCATGTAAAGGTTGCTTTGTTTTGCCTTTGCACGATCTATCGATTGATACAATTTTTAGATCATTTGAAAAATCTTTAATTTTTAGCAAGGTTCTGGCACGCTTTCGCTGCGGGACCCATCATGTAAAGGTTGCTTTGTTTTGCCTTTGCACGATCTATCGATTGATACAATTTTTAGATCATTTGAAAAATCTTTAATTTTTAGCAAGGTTCTGGCACGCTTTCGCTGCGGGACCCATCATGTAAAGGTTGCTTTGTTTTGCCTTTGCACGATCTATCGATTGATACAATTTTTAGATCAGTTGAAAATCTTTAATTTTAAGCAAAGGTCTGGCACGCTTTCGCTGCGAGATCCTAACACGATTTTTGGGCTATGAGCTACTCTTGTCTATGGTAGTAATATATTGAAAGATGAGGTAGATTGGTTCATAGGGAGCTGAGATCGCTATGGGGTCACACACTCACAGACACAGACAGACAGACAGACAGACAGACAGACAGACAGACAGACAGACAGACAGACAGTCACGGACATTTGCGATTTATTAATATGGATAGATCGAAAACTGCGAAATACTTCAAAGTCAAACGCATTTTTCCCTTTTTTCGAGAAGTACACCAACATTTCACTATTTAGGGTTATATTCGGTGAATTCACGACTAAAGGTGAAACACCACTTCGAAAGAATTCGACCATTTTTACAAAATTACAGTACCCTACCGTAACCCAGGTCAGAAAACCGATACAGACCTAAACGTTTAAAAATGGTCTATACAGCCAAAAAGACCCATTCTTTTATATGGGTTAAAAAATTTTTTAAGAATATTCAAAATGTTTAGTAAAACTGAAGTGTAAAAATAAAACAATTTAAACCACCATTCCCTGGGGTTTATTAATTTTGGCATTGCAATTTGGTCATGAAAATGTTTCAAAAATATGGCAGAATTATCACATAAGGTTTGAAATCATTCCATCTTGTTGGTTTGCTTCCCGAAAATCAGTTTTGCAAATAAGCTCAGTGTTTAAACTTTCTGTGAAATTTACATTAAAATATTTTTTCAACAATTATTAACAATTATTACGTATATTAAAATTGAAAATGAAAGCTAAAGCAAAATAAACTTGAGGCCGATGCAAAATTTGAGATTGCAACTTGGTCATCAAAATGTTTTAAAATCGTGGCAAAGTCATGAGATAAATTTTGCTCCAATTCGGTTTCCCTTATCTGTGTTTCAAATTTTTTGCGAATTTTACTGGGTCTTTGAACCCCAATAGTAGTATTTAAATAAAAAAAATAAATAATTAGAAGTGTCCATAAAAAACAAAATTTCAAAATCAAAAGATTTTTGTCATTTGGGCGCATCTCGTGAAATATAAATTCAGATTTGATGGTATCCATATTTACTTTCAGCACCTTACTACGAAAATATAAAACAAACCGCACCTTTTTCTCTATTTTTGGTTTTTCTTTGTAGTCATTTCATAGTTTCAAGTAGTTCAAAAAATTTAAAAAAAATTTTTTTTCTTACTATGAACCACAAAGGTATTTGTTAATAAAAAACGTGTTAAACTTCTATTGACAAGCAATATTTACAGGTTGTTTTCAAGAAATTTGTATTTCCTTTCAGGAATATCAATGTTTCATGAAGTTTGAAAAGTTATTGGGAAAAATCTTATCTCAATTATGGACTGTACAATTTTTTTTTAAATATCTTGTTTTTTACGAAAATCGTCCAATATTATTTAGGCCGAAAATGAGCGAAAACATTCTGATGTACAATTTTTTTATAACATCAAAATAGTGGTCTACAAATGCTGCGTGGCCAAATTTGGGTGGGTCATTTCGTTGAAAAGAGATAGATTCTATGTATTAATGTCTTGTGCATTAAAAAACTTAATATCTGTTTTGAAACATAAAAATGGGTTTATCTATTTAAAAAAATTTAAAATTAAAACAACGTTTAAAAAAATTAAGCTATTTTAAAATTTTGTGAAAAAAGTTATTTTTGCTTTCTTTGTGTAATGTTTCAAAGAAATCCAAAAAGAATTAAAGAAATAATTTGGTCACTCTTGACTTGATAGGTTTATGTTAATCTTTAAAAAAATGTTCCATTTACAGTTTGTTTTTTTCACGAAATTTGCAGTTTCTTTCAATAATTTCAATGTTTCATGAAGTTTCAAAAGTTATTTGGAAAAATGTTACTTCGATTGTGTCAGGGACCGTACAATTTTTAAAAAAAATACTTGTTTTACGAAAATCGGCCAATCCGATTAAAGCCGAAATTGACCGAAAACCTTCTGCTTTAAAATAATTCATTATAACATCAAAATAAGGGTCTGCAAGCGGGGCGTGGCCAATTTTGGGGGAGGGCATTTCGTTGAAAAGAAATAGATTTTCTGCATTAATGTCTTGCGCTTTAAAACATTTTTATCTGTTGTGAAACATAAAAAATGCGTTTATCTAGTTGCTAAATAAAATTTAAAATTAAAACAACGTTTAAAAAAAATAAGCAATTTTAAAATTTTATGAAAAAAAGATTTTTTTTGAATTTTCAGTTTAATGTTTCAAAAAATTGTGAAAAGAATTAAAGAAATAATTTTTTCACTCGTTAGTTGCTGGATACATTTTAATTATAAAAAAATTGTGTTAAAGGCCCATTCAAAAAAAAATTGCTTCATGCGATTTTAGTACAGTTTGTTTTCACAAAATTTGCAGTTTCTTTCGAGAGTCTCAATGTTTCAAGAAGTTTGAAAAGTTATTGGAGAAAACTTTTCTTATTACCGTGGTGATCATTAAAAAAATTTTAATTTAAAAAAAAAATAACTTGTATATGCAAAAATTGAAGTTTTAGCAAAGTAAGATCAAAATACCGTTCTACAAAAGGGGGGTTGCCAAATTTGTGAACCTTTCTTTGAAAAAAAAACAGATTTTCGCCTGTGAACAATTCCAATTCAGCGCTTTCTTACTTCTGCAAAATATTTTTATTTACCAACAACTTTTGCAAATTGCATTCCTGGCGTACAAATAAGAAATTACAATGTCACAGTTGTTTATGCTACCCTTTTCCGATCATATGGGTTGAAACACGTGCTCTTATGAGTCAGAAAAATATATGCCAACATATCTGAATCATTTATGAAATTTTTAAAAAAAAAAACTTTTAATAAAAGTTTTTTTTAATTTTTAAAACTATTTCTATAAACTATTTCAAGTCATATTTTTTTACGGAAGTGTTTTTTACGAAGTACTTGATATTTTTAAAAATAAAAACCACTTTTAATAACTTCCTGTTTCGTAACACATAAACTTCCGCTAGAAAACTGAATATCATAAAGATCGCAAATCTTTTTTTTGGGTAAAAACTAATTTTTAAAAAAAATTTAAGTGCAAAAACGTTTATTCGAAATAAAGATATAAAAGCCACATTAACAACAATTGCAAAATTTCTTTTCAAAGGTTTGTCAATTTTGAGTTTGCAACTTGGTCATCAAAATGTTTCAAAAACATGGCAAAATTATCTGATAAATTTTGCTTTTATTGGGTTTCCCTGATTTGTCTTTTCTGCGAAATTTGTATTAAAATTTTAATGTAAATCCCTCATGAAAATCGTTTTAAAAAAAGCGAAAATGAGTGTCAATAGAAAGTAAACACACAAAAAACGGCCCCTGCTGGTTTTACAACAAAAAAGTATATTTACCAACAACTTTTGAAAATTCATTCCTTGCGCATAAATAAGAAATTACAAAGTTACAGTTGTTTATACTACCCTTTCCCGATCACATGGGTTAAAACACGTGCTCTTATGAGTCATTATAAAAAATTGGAAACTAATGTTCCTTTTTTCATGAACTTTGAAAAATCATCTAACTTTAAAAAAATTCAACTTGCCTGCGATGCTAACAGAAGAACGTTGGTAGGCCTGGACTTGGCCCAAATTAAGTCTTGTAGGAAATTTTTCTCGCAATAAAAAATTTAAATTTGAAATATTTGAGATCACAATCAATTTCTGACCTGGGTTACGGTAGGATTATGATAACTTGATGGAAAAATTTAAAATCTTACTGGTTAAATGCATTTTCAAACTCAAATTGTTATTCAAAATATGTTTGAAAAATAACAGCAAAAATTGCAGCGTACAATGTAAAACGAGCCGATATTGAATGTTAAAAAATCACGATATTGAATATTTTTAAAAAATCTTCCCAAATGATCAATTAAATTAAATTTTGGACAGTTTCATGGTAAACAATAACGTTTAAAGCAAAAAAGCAAAACAAAACATTTTTTTTATACTCTTCTAAAAAGTTCATTTTTGTGTTTAAAAACACTTTTAAACGTTTCCTTTTCCTTATACGAAAACTTCCGCTAGAAATAAATAAACTATTATCTGGGAAACATTTAATTTAATTTAACAAAACAAAATTAATTCAGTGGAAGTGTTGTTTTTAAAAAGGGATCTTAGTGTCTTAAAAAAAGTATATCTACTTTTAATAACTTCCTTTCCTTTTTTTGAAACACATAAACTTCCGCTAGAAAACTGAATGTCAGAAAGATCGCAATTTAAAACTAATATTGAGGCAAAAAGTAATTACGATTTAAACAAAAAAATATCTTAAAAAGAAGAAATTGTCATTAGAGCGCACTTACAATTTATTTTGTCACGTCTTACAAAAAGGTTTGATTATAATTTGGGCAATAAAAATAAGTAAGAGATTTTATTAATTCGTTATAAAAAAAAACTCAAACAAAAAAGATTTAATTTTTTTTAAATGTCACAAAACGCTTTTTTGTTAACTTACACGTCAACAAATAGGCGTAATTTGAAGCATGTCGTTGGAAAGAAAAAAAATTGTTTCAATCGAAACCCAAAGGAAAAATCGGAAATATTAAGAGGATGATCAGATGTCTGCAATACTATTTAATGGCAAAACATTAACGTCATTCGGGAGTATCGTTGGAAAAATGATATAAATGGTTAGAAAATTTCTAAAAACCCGAAAACTGCGTAGTAAATTGGATGACATCGGTGGAAAACAAACGAAGTTGTGCTTTTTTGTGTTTTTTGTTCTTTTGTTTCGGAATTTTGAAGATTGCGTGAAGTTTTCTTGTATGTTTCACGATTTTACAAGTTGCAATCGATAAAAAGTTGCTGCAAAGGGCGTTTTTTGGAATAAACGTTGGGGAATTTTCAAAACTTTTTGGGTGGAAGTTGCAAAATTATCGGGAGGAAAATGTTTCATTAAAATGCAGATAGAAAGTGTGACTGATCTAATTTTACCTCAGAATAGGGTGCAGCGCCGGAGGAAGCGCGAGAAAATAGCCGAGACACTGTCCTCGGGGACGCGAGAATCACAGCGGCCGCTGGCTGCCATGGAGAAGGGGCGGGCAAGAAACATTGAGCATTATGCGAGGCGCAGCGAATTATAGAAAATGAGAGAGAGTGAGAGAGAGAGAGAGAGGGGGGGCAGAGAGACAGAGAGACAGAGAGAGACAGAGAGACAAAGATGTCAAAACAAAATCGGTGTTAGAAACGTTTACAAAGATCCCCGTTAGCTTTTAATTTATTGGTCACAAAAAAGTCAAACTTTGGATAGTAAAAGCCTAGAAATGATTGCATTCGATAAGGGAAACAGATTTTAGAAGCTTTGATGCCTTTTCAGAAAAATCACGCTGTCTTTAAAGGGATCATCAGGGGTTTTTTATGCTTGCTGCACCCTGAGGTAAAACCAACTTTACAGAGCCCTCTTTGCGATATACTATACCGAGGTTCCCTTAAAGAATTTTTGATATGATTTGACAGCTAGGAGCGAATCTCTCTGTGAGAGACGCAGACATCAAGAGAAACGTTTTTTTTCTGGACCTTTTTTTTGTATGAAATTCTGCTACCAGCGATATTTTTGACTTTTTTATATAACTGTACGGAAATTATTCAGTGTGTGATAATTTTAATTAGCGTAAAAAGTTAAAATCTACTAAAATATAGTGCGTTTCCAAAAAAGAGTCAAGGAAAATTGGCATTTCCTAAAGGACAGGTACATTTGGTCCCGCCGCGATTTTTTTAATTGTCTGCGCACTCCTCTTTTACTGTGCTGTTTCGCTTGCTAAAGTTCTTTTCACTTCAATGTTTCAAACTGGCAATGGTTAAATAAGGGTAGGCATCAAGTTCGTTGAAAAGTCGTCGATTCTTTGTTGGAAATGGACTATACATATATAGAACTAAAATTAGCCAGGTTTGAAACTTTGCGAAGAAAATTTTGGCAAAGTTCCAGCTTGCCGATTTGGGCACACTTTTCTGTAAACACCGCGGCGTCGGCTCTGCGAAAGGCCCGTTTGTTGAAAGCCGTTTGAACAAAATGTTTCACTTATTCAACATAAAAATATTATTTGTCAAATACCAACATCAAAAATAGTTATCAAAACCGAAATAAACATTCAAAAAGCACCTGAAGGTATTACTATATTGCGATTTCCTCTCTTCAGCTTATTTATCCTCTCTTCAGCTTATTTATAAGCTAACGAGAGGATAAATGTGTTATAACACAAGAAAATAATCAAAAAAAATTTTTAAGCAGATGTAATAAAAATATATTTAGGGTTGTATTGGTTATCGAAACCGAAATAAACATTCAAAAGGCACCTGAAGGTCCCTTTATTGCGATTTCCTCTCTTCAGCTTATTTATCCTCTCTTCAGCTTATTTATAAGCTAACGAGAGGATAAATGTGTTATAACACAAGAAAATAAGCCAAAAAAAAATTTTTAAGCAGATGTAATAAAAATAAATTTAGGGTAGGATTGCTAGAATCTTTAAGTTTGATAAAAAAAAACACACACACACACATAGAAAAAATACCGACCTGGAGAAAAGAAGTGGGAGGTAGCAGTTGACGGCGATTGACAGAAATGAGGTTGGTAATTACGCTACGGATTTTTTTTTTGAAAATATGACCTAGACGCTGGGTTTTCGCTTTTATCCTCACGATCAGTGATAATAATCGAAAAGGCTTTTCAAAACTGCGGCGGTCAGCAGATAATTTAATTTTGTTTTTAATTACCAATACTTTGAAAATTGCAAGCCCATTTTATCGATTTCCTTTCTTTTTTGCCATGTTTATTAATTTTAACGTTGTAAAATTTACATCGTGTTATATATGCCTTTGAAATTAATTCTTTATCAGGAGATATTATTTTCCAACTTCAAAAATCAAGCTTTCATTATTAGAAAAACACATTGTAAATGTTTGTGTTTATATGATTGTTTGAGCAAGCCTTTCTACGACTCTGAAAAACACCGCTTTATGGTCTGTTTCCAAAAAACGGCTCCAAAAATGTAAAGGAGTTTTCAATGTTTCAAAGGTCTTTTAATTGATTAAACGATTTAATTTTTTTTCCGTAATTGCAGGTATTTAGATGATTTGTTAGAAGGAAAATTTTTTAAAAAAGACGATTGTTCAACAAAATCAATGTTTCTAGCAATTTCCAAACATGCGCAAGAACATTTTCCTCAGTCCATTTAACGCTTTCAATCGAATAAATGACGAATGTTTTACAAAATTTGTTTGTGTAGAATATGGTCTGTTTCCAAAAAAACGGCGGCGGAAATTTAAAGGCAGTGTGTCACCAAAATTTGACCAACTCAGAAGTTAACACTTATGCTTTACAAAATTAAACCTTTCGAAGACGATTTCAAAAATGTATATATTTTGCCAAAAATGTGTTTTCATTGCTCATATTTGGCACCTCAAAGTTTTCCCGCGAAATTTTCGAACTGCAATTAGCATGCCGCTCTCTCCATTTCTAATGGTGAAAATGGATCTCTCGCCTCACGGTACGCTATGTACAGGTGCACCCGTACATGCGTTCATTTTTCATGACACACTGCCTTTAAAGGACAGGGTGACCTGGTCCCGCCGCGGCAGCTAATTGCCAGCCTTGGCATTTTGCCAGGCCTCTTATTGGCAGCCGCTTTACGTCCGCAAGGTGGCGGGATCGGCGGCTGATACTTGCTTTTGTTTGTTTTCTACTGTGTTTCAAACTTCTCTACTGTTATGGGACTCGTCCGTTAGAAACAGACTATATCGAAGCCAAAATTGAAAACTTAATTAGGCCTATATGTTTTTTTACAGGATTGGTCTCTTTATATTGATCTTTGAAACATTTCTTATTTCTCTCTCTCTCTAGCCTGAAGCTATATGATTTTGATGAAAATCGATTTCGCTAAGCGATTTTGTTAAAAATCGATAAGGTAAATAAGGTAAAATGACAACTTATAAATTTTAAGAAACTTAAAAATTGTCCAACAAAAATGTAATTTCCAAAATTCCCCGTTTCAAAGTTTTAGGGTACATTCATTTTTAAGTAATTCTTTTTGTTTTAAAACAACAAGAAGATCTAAAATTTAAAAAATTTGAAAATATAATTTGCTGTAACCTTAAAAATCACCTTTTTTATGACTAAGGTTTTGCAGTATCATTTAGACCCCCTTCCTAGAAGATAAAATTATATATAGTCGTCGCCAACGCTACTTCGCCCAATTTCGCTCTTAGCTCTGTGCAAATGACACCAGACGCGAAATTGCGTACGAAAATCCTGTGTTGAAGGATACGTACGCAATACTCCGTCAGGGTTACATTTGTGAATCGGCCAAGAAGTAAAATTGGCGAAAACTATAACTCGATTTAAAATCCCGAAAATTTAAAAATTTTTTCTTTTTCTTATATAAAACTTCTTGTATAATGTTTAATCTTTGAATTGTATTGCTGTTCTACGTTAATTCCCTTCCCCTTCCAAGAAATCGGAATGTTTTCGGGTTGTGTCGTATTTTGTTTTGCATCCACGTTGCAATCACTGCTTTTCCTTCTGTAGTCTTTGAACAACGCTGTTTTCGCACATATGTTTTTTTTCGATTCCAGCGGGTGGTTTTTGGTTTACGGTATGCACTTTTTAACCAAAAACATTGGAACAACATAGATCTTTGTGGAAATAACCACGTGCTTCCTAATTGCAAAACAAAAAGTTGAGTTACCGTATCCATAATTGGCATGGGCAGTGCAAATCTTTGAAGATATGCACATTTTTCAATTACCCTGTTTTTTCTGATTCTTTGATTGTTCCATTTGAAAATTTTATTTTGAAGCAAATTCATTTTTCACAAATTTTAACTGGGGGACCTACAGCGATTTCCCACTCCGTAAAATCTCAAAAAACTTTTTTTTCAAAAAGAAGTTTACGTCTTTTCACTTTACAAGCCAGGAAACAATACACTTCAGATTTATAATCTAACGTCAAACGTGGCATCGAATTGGTTTTCAAAATCAAAATCGATGACTATTTTTGTCAAAAAGCCATTTCAATTGAAAAAATGGTCAATTTAGCATATTTCAGAGACACTTCATAAGTTACATGCGTTTTTTCGTAACCGGGCATTTCTATGTAAATTTTTACGCTGATTTCAAAAATTACACTTAAAAATTGCTAAATCGAATCAACATAATGGAAACCTAAAGCTTTTGAGTCGATATCGATTTTTGGTCTCGGGTTACTGTATATGATCTGTAACTCGGTTGGACCAAAACCAAACTTTTAAGTTAGTGCCCTCATCTGATATCAGTTTTACGCTGAAAACGAAAAAAAAACAGTTTTTTAAACGTTTTGAGTCCTTATGTTAGTTTTTCTAATGAAACATTATTTAACTAACGGGTGGAACGGCGGCAAACAATAAAAAAAATCGACTGATTTGACTTCATCAGCACAATAAAAATCTTGAAACCGATTTGATCGGTAAAATTCAAAATTGGTAGGTGAAAAATTTCTTCTGCCAAAATTTTCTTCATGTGTCCGAACGAATGTTTTATTTCATGGTATAAGGGTTAAATAGATTGATGTTTCCACACAGCTAGACAAAATTGGAAAGAAAACATTTTTGACCTACCAAGTTTAAATTTTCCCGGATATTGATAGAAAACTTTCGTTTCAACTTAGATTTTCATTATGATACGTGACGTCAAATTTGTCGAAATGTTCGAAGTTAAAAATGTGACTTTTTGAATAAAATTTATGTCGTTCTGGCCGTCAGTTAAAAAATTTTCAGCAGAACCCGAGTATAACCAGAAATTAAAAATTCAAAAAGTTGAAAAACGGGCATTTTGAAACTTTTTTCGATAGATGAAAGTTTTTGGTTAATTTTATTGCGTACAGCATAAAAAATACTATCGAGTGAGTACACTAACTTAAAGGTTTGTTTTTGGTTGGTCCGAGTTACAGTAACCCATAGCCACCAAAAATCGATATCGACTCAACAGCTTCCGGATGAATGAGTCCAACTAATGGCTTTTTTACAACTTTTGGGCAAAATCCGAGCCAACGACCAAATTCCTATTTCACTGCCCTTTAGGGCTCCGATCGACGATCACAGAGACCGTTGTCAGTAGTGGAACCGAATGTCAGTAGTGCCCGTTTCACTTTTAAGACTTCATCTTGTGTGAATTTGTGTTGGTTAAAGACTCTATTTATTCAGATTTAATTTGATGTCTAATCGCAGTCTGGATGTTTGTCATTCTCAGCGATAAATTAATTCATTGAACACCCACTTGTCACTTGCTAATATAAGAAATGAAGCACTTGGACAAACATTTCATCAGAAACCACAATTTTGAGAAAAGCACGTAGAAAACTTTGATCTTGGAATGACAGAATTATCTGTGCTAGTTTGTGAGTTTGTGACTTTCGGATGAAAATGAATTGCGTGAAATTGGATTAGCCTTTCTGATTTAAATATTTTAAATGGTCTTATTTGGGAATATCTTTTGATTTGCGAGGGGAAATCAAAAGAACGGCTTTGGGGGTGGGGGAAGGTTGGCAATTTTTGGGTAAATTTTCTTTGCGACGCCGTTTTTCGTGCCAAGAACCCATCAATAAAAACGATAAACCAATTTTATTGATTGGTTCTTGGCACGAAAAGCATTTTCTCCCCCCATCCAAGGGAACCGTTTTAGGAGCTCATATTTTTCAATATGAGATTGCCTCAGGCAATGGAAGTTCATCAAAGAAAAATATATCATCAATCGATGAATCGAATTTATTGATTGGTTATCGGCACACAATGCGGCCCTACATAAAAATATAAATTCGCACAAAATGCCACCTTTTCTCAAGTTTTAGAATTATGTGTAAGAGGAGAGAAAAACTGCCAAAAGTGGCAAAAAACTTTTGTAAACTTTATAACTTTTTCATTCATGTTTATTTTAAGTTGGATTTTA
This sequence comes from Oscheius myriophilus, assembly GCA_964057215.1. Lineage (NCBI taxonomy): Eukaryota > Metazoa > Nematoda > Chromadorea > Rhabditida > Rhabditidae > Oscheius > Oscheius myriophilus. The sequence goes on along the minus strand of OZ059905.1, from coordinate 975,484 downwards.
AACAAACGTTTTCTGTATCAAATTCTGAATCGATTGCAATCAAAAAGTTTCGGTTTTGGCTTTTTTCTGCTGAATTACAGTAACCCAGGGAGACCTACCGAAACCAAAAATCGTCAAACCAAAAATCGACAAACGTTTTTTCCACTGCACCTATTTTTGCCGTTTTTTGTTTCATTTTGGGGCCCGGTCAGAGGAGACATGTAATTTAAAGTTTAAAACTAAAGGACCTGCCAAAAACTGGCAAAAACTTTATTTGTAACTTTTTAACTTACGGTTTTTAACTTTCGTTTTATAGACAAAAGTTTTCAGTATAAAATTCTGAATCCATTCCAACCAAGAAGTTTCTATTTTGACCATTTTTAGTTGAGTTACAGTAACCCGGGAATTCAGGACCAAAAATCGATAACTTTCATTTTGGAGTTTCTTATATCGAAAAATTCGTTTTTCGATATATAAAACTGTTTTTATTCGTTTTCTTTTGGTTCTTTTTTGCTTTTGTTTCTAGTTTGCATGTAATGTTGTTTGTGCAACTTCCTGTATACAACATTGAAAAATATAATTTCCTTGTTTTGTTTTGTTTTTCAATTTAATCACCCAATTGATCAAATAAGAATGACATGGTGATTCCAAGAAGCTTTTCCTTCTCTTAACGGTTACAATTCATCTTTTGTTTGTAAACACCCACGAAGCCCCGCGTGAACGACTACTTTCTCATACTGTTTTTGCAAGAATTCAGATTATAGTCAGTGAAGCATCTTCAGAAGCTCAGAGGTGGAAATTTCTCTTCGAGTCTAAAAAAAAATGGTGCACGGTATGCTACTTTATCTAATCCGAAATATCGTTTGAAAATTGAAAAAAAATTAATTTGGAAAATGCAAAAAAACCATTTGAACTCCGTTTCAGTGTTTCAAGGGGTTTGAAAAGTTATGAAAAAACCCAGTTTTCAATCCCCCTGGATCCTGTCTGTGAAAAATGTGTCGTAAATGACTTACTATTTCTTTTGATGGGGAACTTGTATAAAACCAAAGTTGTATGAAATACGTTTTCAAAAATTAAAACCAAAGTCTTAGAAACATATACAGGTCTTGAAAACGGAAATTCATTAACATTAGCAAACGGCATTTGCGAAAGTGCGCAAAATCGGGTTAGGGATAGGAATTTTGAAACATTTAGACAGACACCATTCGAAAGCCCTTGAAAAGTTTTCTTGGAAAATGTTTTGTTGAAGTGAAAAATTGCGGTTTTCTGCAATCAAATTGGCAATATTCGAATTTTTTTTTGTTCGAAGAGAAAAGTTTTGTGAACTTCAACAAAAACATTTTCCAAAACAACTTTTCAAGTGCTTTCAAATGCTGTCTGTCTCGATTTCCCAAAAAAAATTCCTATCCGTAACCCAATTTTGCGCACTTTGGCAAATAGATCCCATCTGTGCCGTATGGTTATGAAGTTCCGCTTTCACCACTTGAATCTGTTCCTATAGCCGTCGCCACTTTGAAATTTAGACGGGAAAAAGCCGCTTTTTCTCTACGTCTTCGCTTTTGTACGGTCTTTTTGCGGCGTATCACACTAATGCTGCATTAAAGAGACAGTCTTACAATCTAAGGAGGGTTTTACAACATTGACTAAATTTAGAGAGAAAATTTCGCTGATCACGAAAATGTATATGACTTTGGGTCGCTAATTTCGCGTTTTTGAGAAAATCCACTTCAAAGTCGCCAAAAACCGGGTCTTCGTCTACAGATTTGTAGACGAAGGGACTTTACCCAAACGAATGAACTAGCCATTTCTCTCCTGAAGCCTTCACATGACTTTTAGTAAAAAAAAAGCTAGACGTATATATTTCTTGCAGTGTAGTCAGACATCGAGCGATGCTACTAATACCCAAAATTCTAAAAGTGCGAATTGGCCGGGAAACGGCTATTTTCTCTATTTAATTTCCTCTTGATCCTACCTATGCTCTTTCGTGAGTGCACTATGTTCGAATATCAAGTACGCAAGTAACATTTAGCTGAAAAACCAACCTTTTTCCAAAAGACAAAGTACATGTGCCCCCTTTGCAAACAAAAAGATCTCTCAGCTTCAATCACAGCTGCTGTCATAACTAATCAAAAGATCAGCATCGCAAATTGTTCGTTCTTCGGAGAAGTTTTTGCAATCGGCCTTACTCATACATCTATACCTCTCTTTCTCGATTGACACCTGGTTATTAGAGGAGATAATGAGCCGCGAGAAGCGGGTATCAGAGAGTGCTGCCAAGCGAGTGAGGAGAAAGGCCAACGACCACGCGCGCGGCTTAATCTGCCTCTAATTGGCGCCGAGAGCGGAGGAAATTGGAAATTTTCACACAGGTACGACAGAGGAAGGAGGGGGAAATGGCGATATGACGGAGAAAGAGGGCAACCCCGGGCAAAAAAATGAGGGAAATGGAGGGCGAAGGGAGATACAGAGACAGAGAGAGAGAGAGAGAGAGAGAGAGAGAGAGACAGAGAGAGACAGAGAGACAGAGAGACAGAGAGACAGAGAGACAGAGAGACAGAGAGACAGAGAGACAGAGAGACAGAGAGACAGAGAGACAGAGAGACAGAGAGACAGAGAGACAGAGAGACAGAGAGACAGAGAGACAGAGAGACAGAGAGACAGAGAGACAGAGAGACAGAGAAACAGAGAGATAGAGAGACAGAGAGACAGAGAGACAGAGAGAGAGAGACAGAGAGACAGAGAGACAGAGAGACAGAGAGACAGAGAGACAGAGAGACAGAGAGACAGAGAGACAGAGAGACAGAGAGACAGAGAGACAGAGAGACAGAGAGACAGAGAGACGAGAGACAGAGAAACAGAGAGACAGAGAGACAGAGAGACAGAGAGACAGAGAAACAGAGAGACAGAGAGACAGAGAGACAGATAGACAGAGAGACAGAGAGACAGAGAAACAGAGAGACAGAGAGACAGAGAGACAGAGAGACAGATAGACAGAGAGACAGAGAGACAGAGAGACAGAGAGACAGAGAGACAGAGAGACAGAGAGACAGAGAGACAGAGAGACAGAGAGACAGAGAGACAGAGAGACAGAGAGACAGAGAGACAGAGAGACAGAGAGACAGAGAGACAGAGAGACAGAGAGACAGAGAGACAGAGAGACAGAGAGACAGAGAGACAGAGAGACAGAGAGACAGAGAGACAGAGAGACAGAGAGACAGAGAGACAGAGAGACAGAGAGACAGAGAGACAGAGAGACAGAGAGACAGAGAGACAGAGAGACAGAGAGACAGAGAGACAGAGAGACAGAGAGACAGAGAGACAGAGAGACAGAGAGACAGAGAGACAGAGAGACAGAGAGACAGAAGTGAAAATATTTTTCGTGTCCTCTCAGAATAGAACCTCTAATCGAAATGATCCGTGACGCAGCTGAGATCTGGATCAGATGTTCCTCTTAAACCCCCGGAACTGGGCTCAAAATCCGGCTCAACCTCGACATGGTGAATTAGAGCCAAGCGACGAAACTTGTTTATCGGGAAGCGGAAAAGATTGTAGCCGAGGAAAGGTGGAAATGGGGACAACAAAAATTGTAGCATGATTAGATCGGGATCAATTTGGTGTTGGTTCGGTTTAGAAGGCATGGGGGTCATAAAAGAACAGGAAATACAGAAATTTGGGAGTAGGAACCGGAAGTTATTGGCGATGTCGCTGAGAACTATGAACATGGTTTTTTTTTAAATTTCAAAATCGCGTTTGGGATAGCATTTTCGCATCAGAAAGTTCTAAATTATTTAATCGCGGTTTTTATTGGACTACTATTTCAGCCCTAGATAATTGTTTTACCGCCACGCTGTCCCCTCTATAATTCCTGCACTCTCTCGCCCACTCTAGCAAAGTTTCAACTGAACAGTGTTTCTCAACACTGAGCTCACTAGATGAAAACTTGTACAATTTTGTAGTTTGCAGTCACTACCGTAACACGAGTCGAAGAAATTGATATCGACCTAAAAGTTTTAAAATAAGATATTTATACGGTTAGAAAGTTTAAGACGAAAAGTCAGAAATGTCAATTTGGGGATTTTTTTTCCAAAGACTGTGGTGATTCGTTTTTTTTTAACCTAAAAAGGATTGTGAAACATCCTTTATTTGATCCGAATTTCAAAAAAAAATGCGATGGGAGCACGGCTAGAGTGGGCGAGAGAGTGCAGGAAACATAGATAGCACAGCGTGGCGGTAAAATTAATGTGTAAAATAGTGGGTAAAATAGAAATAGCAGTTCCATAAAAGAACCACTCTTAATTAGTGAACAGTTTTCGGGTGCAATAAAGCGATCCCAAAGCGCTTTTTTATAACAAAAATCAGATGTTTCGTTAACTATCTATTTTCTACGCCTAAAATTGCAAAATATATTCATATTTCACTGCAAAATCGCATTTCATCAGTCTAACCGGGCTCCATTTCCAATTTTTTGATCCGCGGTCAATTTGGCATTCAAATGAAGAATTTTTCTGTTTTCCCCTGTGAAAAAGATATTTTGTTTATTTTTTTTTCATGTTTCACCTAAATTTAAATAGGTTTGCGACTTCCAACATTTCAGTGTGCTTCCAATACAATATTCATTTTTCAAAAAAATCACGTTTCATCCCACCTGGTGGGCGGAATGACTCCTTTTTTTCATTTGTTTGCAATGTGTGCGGAAGAAGCTTTTTTCACAACAAGTTGAAAACAACTCAAACATTAGCTTGGTTATTCATTCAGCGGATTAGAAGAAACATTAGCTAAATTAAGTTTTGACTAGTCAATCTATGCGTAAAGAGCCAAAAAAATAGTCATAAGTTGAGGATTTTCGGTAATTTCTATAGATTCGCATGAAAATACAGCTGCCGTCTGGCCTAGGGGCTTGTTATTGTTGAATGTGTACTTACGCGAATTTCCTAACTGCTTGAAACATTGATACTGCAAAAAAGACTATTTGAAAACCAATTTTTGATTTTGTCTAAATTTTCTTTGTTGGAATTCTACCTTCGAACTTGCAGTTAAGGGAAAATATCATTTATAAAAATGACTTTTTGAACGAAATGTGAAATGCCTGCAAAAATACGATTGCTCGATTTTAGGTTTGGTTTTTAGAAAAATCACCAATTTTTTCACAAAAAATGCATTTAGGCTAAAATTGTTTTTATGCTAAATTTTTTTTGAATACAATTTTTTTAAACAGTAGTTAAAACTTTGAAAAGTCAACAAATGTGTAAATAGCAAGCATTCTGATACTCAAAATAGTCATCAGTTGAAGATTTTCAAGTAACTTCTATAGATTTATATGAATCTATAGATTTATATGAAGTATATATCAATCGTCCGCGTAAAAATTCAAATTTTGTGAAACAATTAACCAGCGATTGAGACCAGATTAATGTTGAATGAATATTACGCTAGTTTGAGAACTGGTTGAAACATGAAATTGAAATTGCAGAAAAGAGATGAAAATCGGGAAAAAAACCTTTTTTTTTTTTTTTTTTTCATGAATGTCTAATACCTGCAATAATTGAAAATAACACATTTCAAATTTCGTAAAACATACATCCCCGTAATTTATTCAGGGTCAATTGTGGAACGTGTTCTTACGGAGTTTGGGAACTGATCGAAACATTGAAATGCAGAAAAAGGGATGAAAATTGGAAAACCATATTTTTCTAAATTGTTATTTTAATTCAACACACAGAATTTGTTTTAACTCGCAGTTATGGAAAAATAACTTCATTTATAAAAATCACTTTTTCAGCAGTGAAAAGCCTTCAAAAATCAGATTTTTGCTCGATTTTAGGTTTAGCTTTTAGAAAAATCACCAATTTTTTTTCACAAAAAAATGCATTCACGCCAAATTTGTTATGAACAATGTTTTAAAAAAACGGTAGTAAAAACTTGATTGCAAAGGAGAAATTGTTGAATGTATTTTTACTCGAGTTTAGCAACATTCTGAAACATCGACATTGCACAATTTTTTTGAAAAATAGTTTTTTTAATGAATTCAGCCCAAAAATTGTCTAAAACATATAGATTTTTACCCGATTTTAGGTTTGGCTTTTAGAAATCAATTTTTTCAGGAAAAAATTGCATTCAGGCCACATTTGTTATAAAAACATTTTTTTTTAATTAGTAGTAAAAACTTTGCCAAGTCAACCATTGCGTAAACAGCAAGCATTTTGATATTAAAAATAGTCATAAGTTGAGGATTTTCAGGTAATTTCTATAGATTTTAATGAAAATATAGCAGCCTTCTGTTCAAATTTTGTAAAGCATCCATACGTCTCCCAGGTTTATTATTGAATGTGTTCTTACTCGAATTTCGTAACTGCTTGAAACATTGAAAATGCAGAAAGAGATTAAAATAAGAAAAAAATAATCTTTTAAGACTCGATGTCTCAGAGGCTCAAAATACTGTTGGTCATAAAAGTTCAAAATGGTCTCAGCGAGCCCAAATTTTGCACGTGACCTATCTAGGGACCTCTAGCAACAAAAACGATAAAGAAAATCTATTATCGATTTTTGGGTCGAAGTACGGTAATCGACCTGCGGGGTACTGTAACAACCCTTAAACTTGAGAAAACCTTATGTTTTAGGTATGGAAAAGTTAGCAAATTTTACGCCGAGAAACTTTGTAACATAAGTGAACACTGATTTCTTAGGTCTGAAAAAAGTTAGACTCAAAAATATCTTTTAGATTGGCCAAAAATGTTGTCTTCTCGAGGACACCGAAAAACTAACACACCGTTTTTTGATATGTTCTTAAGCTGTCTTTTTAACGTAGTTGCCTCTAGACAACTACTTGCAGGAGGCTTACCACGAGTAATATAAAAGCGCGCGCTACCATCAGTGTTCACTTATGTTACAAAGTTTCTCTGCGTAAAATTTGCTAACTTTTCCATACCTAAAACATAAGGTTTTCTAAAGTTTAAGGGTAGTTACAGTACCCCGGAGGTCGATTACCGTACTTCGACCCAAAAATCGATAATCAATTTTCTTTATCGTTTTTGTTGTTAGAGGTCCCTAGATAGGTCATGTGCAAAATTTGGGCTCGCTGAGACCATTTTGAAATTTTATGACCAAGAGTAAATTGGGCAATATCGATTCTCTCAGACATCGCGTCTTAATGAAATTTTTGCATTAATTCAGCTAAATGGAAAATAACACATTCAAAAAGTCGTAAAACATGGATACGTCATTATTCAGCTTTACCTCAAGATAAACTAATGTTTTTTTTATTATTTTCAATTGTTTCAACAAAAAATATTTTTTATAGATGTCTGTGTATGTGGAAAAAAAGCAGCAGCCTGCTTTTTTATTGCTTACATCTTACTTTACATATTCAAAAAGTTTAATCAAAAACTTTACATAGGTTTTTTGCAGTATTGTATGTTTTCTAACGCGACATTAGCAACTTGCTGAAACATTGAAATTGCGGGAAAGAGATGAAAATCGGAAAAAATCATCTTTTTATAAAATTTGATTTTTTTTTATGAATTCAGCACAAAAATTATCCAAAAGAGTTATCCAAAAAAAACTTGCAGTTATGGAAAACATAAGGTATTTTTCGGTAATTTCTATAGCTGTATATGAAAATATACCAGACGACTGTGCACATATTAAAAATTTCGTAAAACAAACTGAAAGTGGCAAGTAACAATCGTTGAATTTGTTCTTATGCGAGTTTAGCAACTTTTTGAAACATTGAAATTGCAGGAAAATATGAAAATCGGGGAAAAATTATCTTTTTATAAAAAAAACATTTTTAATGAATTTAGCACAAAAATTGTCTTAAACCTGAAATAATGGAAAATAAAACATTCAAAATTTCGAGAAACATGATTTACCATTCACTGTTGAATGTGTTCTCACGCCGGTTTGCTAACTGCTTGAAACATTACAATTTCAGAAATAAAACGAAAATTTGAAAACCTTTTTTCACAATTTTTTTTTGTTGGTGGAATTCTGCACAAAAAATTATTTTAGAACTTGCAGTTAACCGAAAATGACTTTTGGAGCAGTGAAATACCTGCAAAAAAATTTTTTTGCTCGATTTTAGATAGGGGATTTAGATATTTTTCACGAAAAATTGCATTCAGGCCAAATTCGTATTAAAAACAATTTTTTTTAAAAATTAGTAATAAAATCTTTGACAACTCGACCAAGGCGTAAACAGCAAGCATTCTGGCAATAAAAAAGTCTTAAGTTGAGGATTTGTCAGGAAATTTCTATAGACTTAAATGAAAATTTAGCAACCGTCTGTGTACTTATATAAATTTTGTAAAACACGTGTAAAACATTTGCTAAGGGACAATTGTTGAATGTGTTCTTATGCGAGTTTAGCAACTTTTTGAAACTATGAAATTGCAGAAAAAATATGAAAATCGGGGACAAAATGATCTTTTTTATAAAAAAAAACATTTTTATGAATTCAGCGCAAAAATTGTGTAAAACTTGAAATAATGGAAAATAAAACATTCAAAATTTTGAAAAACATACATGCATTATCAATTCACCTTCCACTGTTGAATGTGTTCTTACGCGAGTTTGCGAACTGTTTGAAACATTGATACTACAAAATATATATAAACGAAAAATTGAAAAAATATGTTTTTTTTTAATTTTTTTTGTTGTTGTAAGCACACAGAGTTATCAAAAAAATAACTAGCAGTTTTGGGAAAACAATTTGATTTAGAAAAATGACGTTTGAAACAGGGAAATATCCCCCAAAAATAGCATTTTTCCTCATTTTTAGGGTTGGCTTTTAGAAAAATCACCAATTTGCTTTTCACAAAAATTGCATTCACGCCAAATTTGTTATAAACAATTTGAAAGAAAAAAGTAGCAAAAACTTTGACAAGTCAACCAATGCGTAAACCATTCTGATATTAAAATAGTCATAACTTTAGAAATTTCAAAAAGTTGCAATAAATTTGTATTAAAATGTAGCCCCCGTCTGTGCACACTATCAAAATATTATAAAATAAACGTCATTTAACAGTGATTTCCATGCAAAAATTGTTGGATGCGTTCTTAAGCGAGTTTAGGAACTGCTTGAAACTGTGAAATTACAGAAACGAGATAAAAATCGGAAAAACCTTTTTATGAATTCAAAGCAAAAATTGTCTAAAACCTGCAAAAATGGAACATAAAACATTTAATTAAAATTTTGTAAAACATACATACATCATTAATTTAGCACCCCCTATGTATATTGTTAGATGTGTTCTTACGCGAGTTTCCTAACTCCCTGAAACACTGATACTGCAAAAATAAATATAGGAAAATATGAACAAATATATTTTTTCTAAATTCTTTTTGTTCTTGTAATTCTGTACAAAATTTCTTTAAGTAATTGCAGTAATGGGAAAATAACTTGATTTTTGAAAACATTTTTAGCAGTTTTACTCATTTTTAGGTTTGGCTTTTAGAAAAATCGCCAATGTTTTCTTTGTTCAGGTCTGACAAACAAGATTAGTACTTTTTTAAAACAGCTTTTTGCTTGGGGCTTTTGTAAAAATATTTTGTTGCTTCTAAAAATAATTTAGCAATTTGTGCCATACCTTCAGTTAGTCTAAAAATACATTATTTTTTACGGTGGGCGCCCGAAGGCACTAAAAATTTTCAATTTCAACCGAAATAAGAAAAAATAACATTTATGTAGTTAACTCAATTTCCAGAAAGATTTCTGAAAAAAAAATTTCTGAAAAAAATTTAATAATAAATCAATCGGTATGGCAAGCAAAAAATATCGACAACACATTTTTTTTTTTTTTTTTTTTTTGAAAAAACGTCGTTGAAATGTCAAAATTTGGCCGTTGATATGTCAAAATTTGGCCAAAAATGCACAAAAAACGTCGAAAATGGCATTTTTCTGTTTATTGCGGTTCAATACTTCGAAAGTGATTTATAGAATTTTGAATGATTTTCAGTGACAACGTTTTTTTTTTCAATCAATCGTTGTATTCTGAACGATAAAATTGAATTTTTAAAAAAGATACATCTGATAATAAAATGAAAAATTTCGAAAATTCACAAACTTTCGCTCTTTTCAGACGTCAGCTTATCAAAACAAGGAAGTGTCCGCTGGAAACGAACTCTAGCTAATTCCGTCTCAGTTCATTCGTACTTTGACCGCTGTTTTCGCCGCAGGTTTCCCAGATCTCCGAAATCCCATTCAATCGGGATTAATTCTGCAATTTATGAATTCCAAGAACGCTCAAATTTCAATCTTTCCATCGCAAAGTGCACCTTCGGCGATTATTTCTTTTTGCAGATGACTCAATTCCCTGGAAATCGCCTAACACGAGTCGGAAATCACTTTTTCTCGTCTAAAAAGCCTCACGTCAAAAAATCTCCAAGACCAATCAAAGCAGGGGAGGAAGGACAACAATTTGCACTGAAAACACCGCCAAATTGCCATTTTCCCTCATAATTACCCTGTTACGTCTCACTTTTCTTGGAAAATTAAAGTTGTTATTGAAAATTTGATATAGAAAGTCACAAATTGGCTCCAAAGTACACCTTACATTGAATCCAAATTGACATCAGAAGAGCAAGGGTTTTCACGCTTTTTCTGCGAAAATCAGCTGCCTTTGTAATTGTAGCACCTGCGCTGGAAGCTGTCAACAACGTGTGCTAATCGAGTTTTGCCCGCGGTCAACCCGGTGGGAACTTTTAGAATTGCACGGAGGAGGTGCAGACGTCTGGGAAGGAAATCAAACGTTGGGGGGAGGAAATGGGTTTGAAAAGGGCACACAGACTGTAGTCTACAGTCTGTAGAACGAAAGAATGGTGGAAAAAGAGAGACTGTGTGAGTGTGTGAGTGTGTGAGTGTGTGAGTGTGTGAGTGTGTGAGTGTGTGATTGTGTGAGTGTGTGAATGAGTGAGTGTGAGTGTGTGAGTGTGTGAGTGTGTGAGTGTGTGAGTGTCTGAGTGTGAGTGTGTGAGTGTGTGAGTGTGTGAGTGTGTGAATGAGTGAGTGTGTGAGTGTGTGAGTGTGTGAGTGTGTGAGTGTGTGAGTGTGTGAGTGTGTGAGTGTGTGAGTGTGTGAGTGTGTGAATGAGTGAGTGTGTGATTGTGTGAGTTTGTGAGTGTGTGAGTGTGTGAGTGTGTGAATGAGTGAGTGTGTGAGTGTGTGAGTGTGTGAGTGTGTGAGTGTGTGAGTGTGTGAGTGTGTGAGTGTGTGAGTGTGTGAGTGAGTGAGTGTGTGAGTGTGTGAGTGTGTGAGTGTGTGAGTGTGTGAGTGTGTGAGTGTGTGAGTGTGTGAGTGTGTGAGTGTGTGAGTGTGTGAGTGTGTGAGTGTGTGAGTGTGTGAGTGTGTGAGTGTGTGAGTGTGTGAGTGTGTGAGTGTGTGAATGAGTGAGTGTGTGAGTGTGTGAGTGTGTGAGTGTGTGAGTGTGTGAGTGTGTGAGTGTGTGAGTGTGTGAGTGTGTGAGTGTGTGAGTGTGTGAGTGTGTGAGTGTGAGTGTGTGAGTGTGTGAGTGTGTGAGTGTGTGAATGAGTGAGTGTGTGAGTGTGTGAGTGTGTGAGTGTGTGAGTGTGTGAGTGTGTGAGTGTGTGAGTGTGTGAATGAGTGAGTGTGTGATTGTGTGAGTTTGTGAGTGTGTGAGTGTGTGAGTGTGTGAGTGTGTGAATGAGTGAGTGTGTGAGTGTGTGAGTGTGTGAGTGTGTGAGTGTGTGAGTGTGTGAGTGTGTGAGTGAGTGAGTGTGTGAGTGTGTGAGTGTGTGAGTGTGTGAGTGTGTGAGTGTGTGAGTGTGTGAGTGTGTGAGTGTGTGAGTGTGTGAGTGTGTGAGTGTGTGAGTGTGTGAGTGTGTGAGTGTGTGAGTGTGTGAGTGTGTGAATGAGTGAGTGTGTGAGTGTGTGAGTGTGTGAGTGTGTGAGTGTGTGAGTGTGTGAGTGTGTGAGTGTGTGAGTGTGTGAGTGTGTGAGTGTGTGAGTGTGTGAGTGTGTGAGTGTGTGAGTGTGTGAGTGTGTGAGTGTGTGAGTGTGTGAGTGTGTGAGTGTGTGAGTGTGTGAGTGTGTGAGTGTGTGAGTGTGTGAGTGTGTGAGTGTGTGAGTGTGTGAGTGTGTGAGTGTGTGAGTGTGTGAGTGTGTGAGTGTGTGAGTGTGTGAGTGTGTGAGTGTGTGAGTGTGTGAGTGTGAGAGTGTGTGAGTGTGTGAGTATGTGTGCGTGTGCGTGTGCGTGTACGTGTGCGTGTGCGTGTGCGTGTGCGTGTGCGTGTGCGTTACTGTAAAATGAGTCAAGACCGCAACGGGTAACTTTCTTTTCAGTTCCTTATAAGAAAGTTCATTTAGGATTCCATTTATTTCCGATTCCCAATGCGGAGATCTTAAAAACTTTTGCAATCCTACCACAAAAACCTGTGGTTTTCGAAATGCTTGGAGCCTTCTTGGAGTGGAAAATGTGGACGATCACATTTCAAAGTTCTGCAGTGAGAAAGAGTGTAATTCTGATAGAGATTGTCACGGAATGTTGTGTGAATTCGCGTTTTGTGCCCCTTCTGAAGAACAAAGAAGGCCGAGAATTATGCGTCATTTTAACCCTTTACGAATTCAGTATAGTTCGCCCTTCTTCGGCGAATATTGGAATGAGTTATACGAAATATACTGATGTTGTTATTAAAATTACTCATTGTAACATCGAAATAGTGGGCTGCAAAAGAAGCGTGGCCTAGTTTTGGTCAAAGTAGAATCAGCAAAATAATTTTGAATTTTATTCAATGTTTCATTGTATACATGTTTCCCATATGGACAGTAATATTTCGTTTGTGACTATGTATTTTATTTAAAGAGTGCCGTTGTTTCGTTGTGAAATATAAAAGTCTTGAAATAATGTAATTTTGGGAGTATGTGCGTCAAAAGTGTCTTAGAGGAAACATATAACCACAGAAAGAAGAAAAAATAATGTCTGTCAATAAAAAATAGGACATCTTTACTTGGATTTCATGGAAAAGGTCCCGCAACGAAGGGTGTAGGCCAACTGAACGGTGCACGAGTTAACGCGTAATTAGGAAAACTTCTATAGATTTATATGAATCTATAGATTTATATGAAGTATATATCAATCGTCCGCGTAAAAATTCAAATTTTGTGAAACAATTAACCAGCGATTGAGACCAGATTAATGTTGAATGAATATTACGCTAGTTTGAGAACTGGTTGAAACATGAAATTGAAATTGCAGAAAAGAGATGAAAATCGGGAAAAAAACCTTTTTTTTTTTTTTTTTTTTTATGAATGTCTAATACCTGCAATAATTGAAAATAACACATTTCAAATTTCGTAAAACATACATCCCCGTAATTTATTCAGGGTCAATTGTGGAACGTGTTCTTACGGAGTTTGGGAACTGATCGAAACATTGAAATGCAGAAAAAGGGATGAAAATTGGAAAACCATATTTTTCTAAATTGTTATTTTAATTCAACACACAGAATTTGTTTTAACTCGCAGTTATGGAAAAATAACTTCATTTATAAAAATCACTTTTTCAGCAGTGAAAAGCCTTCAAAAATCAGATTTTTGCTCGATTTTAGGTTTAGCTTTTAGAAAAATCACCAATTTTTTTTCACAAAAAAATGCATTCACGCCAAATTTGTTATGAACAATGTTTTAAAAAAACGGTAGTAAAAACTTGATTGCAAAGGAGAAATTGTTGAATGTATTTTTACTCGAGTTTAGCAACATTCTGAAACATCGACATTGCACAATTTTTTTGAAAAATAGTTTTTTTAATGAATTCAGCCCAAAAATTGTCTAAAACATATAGATTTTTACCCGATTTTAGGTTTGGCTTTTAGAAATCAATTTTTTCAGGAAAAAATTGCATTCAGGCCACATTTGTTATAAAAACATTTTTTTTTAATTAGTAGTAAAAACTTTGCCAAGTCAACCATTGCGTAAACAGCAAGCATTTTGATATTAAAAATAGTCATAAGTTGAGGATTTTCAGGTAATTTCTATAGATTTTAATGAAAATATAGCAGCCTTCTGTTCAAATTTTGTAAAGCATCCATACGTCTCCCAGGTTTATTATTGAATGTGTTCTTACTCGAATTTCGTAACTGCTTGAAACATTGAAAATGCAGAAAGAGATTAAAATAAGAAAAAAATAATCTTTTAAGACTCGATGTCTCAGAGGCTCAAAATACTGTTGGTCATAAAAGTTCAAAATGGTCTCAGCGAGCCCAAATTTTGCACGTGACCTATCTAGGGACCTCTAGCAACAAAAACGATAAAGAAAATCTATTATCGATTTTTGGGTCGAAGTACGGTAATCGACCTGCGGGGTACTGTAACAACCCTTAAACTTGAGAAAACCTTATGTTTTAGGTATGGAAAAGTTAGCAAATTTTACGCCGAGAAACTTTGTAACATAAGTGAACACTGATTTCTTAGGTCTGAAAAAAGTTAGACTCAAAAATATCTTTTAGATTGGCCAAAAATGTTGTCTTCTCGAGGACACCGAAAAACTAACACACCGTTTTTTGATATGTTCTTAAGCTGTCTTTTTAACGTAGTTGCCTCTAGACAACTACTTGCAGGAGGCTTACCACGAGTAATATAAAAGCGCGCGCTACCATCAGTGTTCACTTATGTTACAAAGTTTCTCTGCGTAAAATTTGCTAACTTTTCCATACCTAAAACATAAGGTTTTCTAAAGTTTAAGGGTAGTTACAGTACCCCGGAGGTCGATTACCGTACTTCGACCCAAAAATCGATAATCAATTTTCTTTATCGTTTTTGTTGTTAGAGGTCCCTAGATAGGTCATGTGCAAAATTTGGGCTCGCTGAGACCATTTTGAAATTTTATGACCAAGAGTAAATTGGGCAATATCGATTCTCTCAGACATCGCGTCTTAATGAAATTTTTGCATTAATTCAGCTAAATGGAAAATAACACATTCAAAAAGTCGTAAAACATGGATACGTCATTATTCAGCTTTACCTCAAGATAAACTAATGTTTTTTTTATTATTTTCAATTGTTTCAACAAAAAATATTTTTTATAGATGTCTGTGTATGTGGAAAAAAAGCAGCAGCCTGCTTTTTTATTGCTTACATCTTACTTTACATATTCAAAAAGTTTAATCAAAAACTTTACATAGGTTTTTTGCAGTATTGTATGTTTTCTAACGCGACATTAGCAACTTGCTGAAACATTGAAATTGCGGGAAAGAGATGAAAATCGGAAAAAATCATCTTTTTATAAAATTTGATTTTTTTTTATGAATTCAGCACAAAAATTATCCAAAAGAGTTATCCAAAAAAAACTTGCAGTTATGGAAAACATAAGGTATTTTTCGGTAATTTCTATAGCTGTATATGAAAATATACCAGACGACTGTGCACATATTAAAAATTTCGTAAAACAAACTGAAAGTGGCAAGTAACAATCGTTGAATTTGTTCTTATGCGAGTTTAGCAACTTTTTGAAACATTGAAATTGCAGGAAAATATGAAAATCGGGGAAAAATTATCTTTTTATAAAAAAAACATTTTTAATGAATTTAGCACAAAAATTGTCTTAAACCTGAAATAATGGAAAATAAAACATTCAAAATTTCGAGAAACATGATTTACCATTCACTGTTGAATGTGTTCTCACGCCGGTTTGCTAACTGCTTGAAACATTACAATTTCAGAAATAAAACGAAAATTTGAAAACCTTTTTTCACAATTTTTTTTTGTTGGTGGAATTCTGCACAAAAAATTATTTTAGAACTTGCAGTTAACCGAAAATGACTTTTGGAGCAGTGAAATACCTGCAAAAAAATTTTTTTGCTCGATTTTAGATAGGGGATTTAGATATTTTTCACGAAAAATTGCATTCAGGCCAAATTCGTATTAAAAACAATTTTTTTTAAAAATTAGTAATAAAATCTTTGACAACTCGACCAAGGCGTAAACAGCAAGCATTCTGGCAATAAAAAAGTCTTAAGTTGAGGATTTGTCAGGAAATTTCTATAGACTTAAATGAAAATTTAGCAACCGTCTGTGTACTTATATAAATTTTGTAAAACACGTGTAAAACATTTGCTAAGGGACAATTGTTGAATGTGTTCTTATGCGAGTTTAGCAACTTTTTGAAACTATGAAATTGCAGAAAAAATATGAAAATCGGGGACAAAATGATCTTTTTTATAAAAAAAAACATTTTTATGAATTCAGCGCAAAAATTGTGTAAAACTTGAAATAATGGAAAATAAAACATTCAAAATTTTGAAAAACATACATGCATTATCAATTCACCTTCCACTGTTGAATGTGTTCTTACGCGAGTTTGCGAACTGTTTGAAACATTGATACTACAAAATATATATAAACGAAAAATTGAAAAAATATGTTTTTTTTTAATTTTTTTTGTTGTTGTAAGCACACAGAGTTATCAAAAAAATAACTAGCAGTTTTGGGAAAACAATTTGATTTAGAAAAATGACGTTTGAAACAGGGAAATATCCCCCAAAAATAGCATTTTTCCTCATTTTTAGGGTTGGCTTTTAGAAAAATCACCAATTTGCTTTTCACAAAAATTGCATTCACGCCAAATTTGTTATAAACAATTTGAAAGAAAAAAGTAGCAAAAACTTTGACAAGTCAACCAATGCGTAAACCATTCTGATATTAAAATAGTCATAACTTTAGAAATTTCAAAAAGTTGCAATAAATTTGTATTAAAATGTAGCCCCCGTCTGTGCACACTATCAAAATATTATAAAATAAACGTCATTTAACAGTGATTTCCATGCAAAAATTGTTGGATGCGTTCTTAAGCGAGTTTAGGAACTGCTTGAAACTGTGAAATTACAGAAACGAGATAAAAATCGGAAAAACCTTTTTATGAATTCAAAGCAAAAATTGTCTAAAACCTGCAAAAATGGAACATAAAACATTTAATTAAAATTTTGTAAAACATACATACATCATTAATTTAGCACCCCCTATGTATATTGTTAGATGTGTTCTTACGCGAGTTTCCTAACTCCCTGAAACACTGATACTGCAAAAATAAATATAGGAAAATATGAACAAATATATTTTTTCTAAATTCTTTTTGTTCTTGTAATTCTGTACAAAATTTCTTTAAGTAATTGCAGTAATGGGAAAATAACTTGATTTTTGAAAACATTTTTAGCAGTTTTACTCATTTTTAGGTTTGGCTTTTAGAAAAATCGCCAATGTTTTCTTTGTTCAGGTCTGACAAACAAGATTAGTACTTTTTTAAAACAGCTTTTTGCTTGGGGCTTTTGTAAAAATATTTTGTTGCTTCTAAAAATAATTTAGCAATTTGTGCCATACCTTCAGTTAGTCTAAAAATACATTATTTTTTACGGTGGGCGCCCGAAGGCACTAAAAATTTTCAATTTCAACCGAAATAAGAAAAAATAACATTTATGTAGTTAACTCAATTTCCAGAAAGATTTCTGAAAAAAAAATTTCTGAAAAAAATTTAATAATAAATCAATCGGTATGGCAAGCAAAAAATATCGACAACACATTTTTTTTTTTTTTTTTTTTTTGAAAAAACGTCGTTGAAATGTCAAAATTTGGCCGTTGATATGTCAAAATTTGGCCAAAAATGCACAAAAAACGTCGAAAATGGCATTTTTCTGTTTATTGCGGTTCAATACTTCGAAAGTGATTTATAGAATTTTGAATGATTTTCAGTGACAACGTTTTTTTTTTCAATCAATCGTTGTATTCTGAACGATAAAATTGAATTTTTAAAAAAGATACATCTGATAATAAAATGAAAAATTTCGAAAATTCACAAACTTTCGCTCTTTTCAGACGTCAGCTTATCAAAACAAGGAAGTGTCCGCTGGAAACGAACTCTAGCTAATTCCGTCTCAGTTCATTCGTACTTTGACCGCTGTTTTCGCCGCAGGTTTCCCAGATCTCCGAAATCCCATTCAATCGGGATTAATTCTGCAATTTATGAATTCCAAGAACGCTCAAATTTCAATCTTTCCATCGCAAAGTGCACCTTCGGCGATTATTTCTTTTTGCAGATGACTCAATTCCCTGGAAATCGCCTAACACGAGTCGGAAATCACTTTTTCTCGTCTAAAAAGCCTCACGTCAAAAAATCTCCAAGACCAATCAAAGCAGGGGAGGAAGGACAACAATTTGCACTGAAAACACCGCCAAATTGCCATTTTCCCTCATAATTACCCTGTTACGTCTCACTTTTCTTGGAAAATTAAAGTTGTTATTGAAAATTTGATATAGAAAGTCACAAATTGGCTCCAAAGTACACCTTACATTGAATCCAAATTGACATCAGAAGAGCAAGGGTTTTCACGCTTTTTCTGCGAAAATC
Source organism: Oscheius myriophilus (assembly GCA_964057215.1). Classification (NCBI taxonomy): domain Eukaryota; kingdom Metazoa; phylum Nematoda; class Chromadorea; order Rhabditida; family Rhabditidae; genus Oscheius; species Oscheius myriophilus. The sequence continues at coordinate 957,158 of OZ059905.1, read as the reverse complement.
AGCTGCCTTTGTAATTGTAGCACCTGCGCTGGAAGCTGTCAACAACGTGTGCTAATCGAGTTTTGCCCGCGGTCAACCCGGTGGGAACTTTTAGAATTGCACGGAGGAGGTGCAGACGTCTGGGAAGGAAATCAAACGTTGGGGGGAGGAAATGGGTTTGAAAAGGGCACACAGACTGTAGTCTACAGTCTGTAGAACGAAAGAATGGTGGAAAAAGAGAGACTGTGTGAGTGTGTGAGTGTGTGAGTGTGTGAGTGTGTGAGTGTGTGAGTGTGTGATTGTGTGAGTGTGTGAATGAGTGAGTGTGAGTGTGTGAGTGTGTGAGTGTGTGAGTGTGTGAGTGTCTGAGTGTGAGTGTGTGAGTGTGTGAGTGTGTGAGTGTGTGAATGAGTGAGTGTGTGAGTGTGTGAGTGTGTGAGTGTGTGAGTGTGTGAGTGTGTGAGTGTGTGAGTGTGTGAGTGTGTGAGTGTGTGAATGAGTGAGTGTGTGATTGTGTGATTGTGTGAGTGTGTGAGTGTGTGAGTGTGTGAATGAGTGAGTGTGTGAGTGTGTGAGTGTGTGAGTGTGTGAGTGTGTGAGTGTGTGAGTGTGTGAGTGTGTGAGTGAGTGAGTGTGTGAGTGTGTGAGTGTGTGAGTGTGTGAGTGTGTGAGTGTGTGAGTGTGTGAGTGTGTGAGTGTGTGAGTGTGTGAGTGTGTGAGTGTGTGAGTGTGTGAGTGTGTGAGTGTGTGAGTGTGTGAGTGTGTGAGTGTGTGAGTGTGTGAATGAGTGAGTGTGTGAGTGTGTGAGTGTGTGAGTGTGTGATTGTGTGAGTGTGTGAGTGTGTGAGTGTGTGAGTGTGTGAGTGTGTGAGTGTGTGAGTGTGTGAGTGTGTGAGTGTGTGAGTGTGAGTGTGTGAGTGTGTGAGTGTGTGAGTGTGTGAATGAGTGAGTGTGTGAGTGTGTGAGTGTGTGAGTGTGTGAGTGTGTGAGTGTGTGAGTGTGTGAGTGTGTGAGTGTGTGAATGAGTGAGTGTGTGATTGTGTGAGTTTGTGAGTGTGTGAGTGTGTGAGTGTGTGAGTGTGTGAATGAGTGAGTGTGTGAGTGTGTGAGTGTGTGAGTGTGTGAGTGTGTGAGTGTGTGAGTGTGTGAGTGAGTGAGTGTGTGAGTGTGTGAGTGTGTGAGTGTGTGAGTGTGTGAGTGTGTGAGTGTGTGAGTGTGTGAGTGTGTGAGTGTGTGAGTGTGTGAGTGTGTGAGTGTGTGAGTGTGTGAGTGTGTGAGTGTGTGAGTGTGTGAGTGTGTGAATGAGTGAGTGTGTGAGTGTGTGAGTGTGTGAGTGTGTGAGTGTGTGAGTGTGTGAGTGTGTGAGTGTGTGAGTGTGTGAGTGTGTGAGTGTGTGAGTGTGTGAGTGTGTGAGTGTGTGAGTGTGTGAGTGTGTGAGTGTGTGAGTGTGTGAGTGTGTGAGTGTGTGAGTGTGTGAGTGTGTGAGTGTGTGAGTGTGTGAGTGTGTGAGTGTGTGAGTGTGTGAGTGTGTGAGTGTGTGAGTGTGTGAGTGTGTGAGTGTGAGAGTGTGTGAGTGTGTGAGTATGTGTGCGTGTGCGTGTGCGTGTACGTGTGCGTGTGCGTGTGCGTGTGCGTGTGCGTGTGCGTTACTGTAAAATGAGTCAAGACCGCAACGGGTAACTTTCTTTTCAGTTCCTTATAAGAAAGTTCATTTAGGATTCCATTTATTTCCGATTCCCAATGCGGAGATCTTAAAAACTTTTGCAATCCTACCACAAAAACCTGTGGTTTTCGAAATGCTTGGAGCCTTCTTGGAGTGGAAAATGTGGACGATCACATTTCAAAGTTCTGCAGTGAGAAAGAGTGTAATTCTGATAGAGATTGTCACGGAATGTTGTGTGAATTCGCGTTTTGTGCCCCTTCTGAAGAACAAAGAAGGCCGAGAATTATGCGTCATTTTAACCCTTTACGAATTCAGTATAGTTCGCCCTTCTTCGGCGAATATTGGAATGAGTTATACGAAATATACTGATGTTGTTATTAAAATTACTCATTGTAACATCGAAATAGTGGGCTGCAAAAGAAGCGTGGCCTAGTTTTGGTCAAAGTAGAATCAGCAAAATAATTTTGAATTTTATTCAATGTTTCATTGTATACATGTTTCCCATATGGACAGTAATATTTCGTTTGTGACTATGTATTTTATTTAAAGAGTGCCGTTGTTTCGTTGTGAAATATAAAAGTCTTGAAATAATGTAATTTTGGGAGTATGTGCGTCAAAAGTGTCTTAGAGGAAACATATAACCACAGAAAGAAGAAAAAATAATGTCTGTCAATAAAAAATAGGACATCTTTACTTGGATTTCATGGAAAAGGTCCCGCAACGAAGGGTGTAGGCCAACTGAACGGTGCACGAGTTAACGCGTAATTAGGAAAACTTCTATAGATTTATATGAATCTATAGATTTATATGAAGTATATATCAATCGTCCGCGTAAAAATTCAAATTTTGTGAAACAATTAACCAGCGATTGAGACCAGATTAATGTTGAATGAATATTACGCTAGTTTGAGAACTGGTTGAAACATGAAATTGAAATTGCAGAAAAGAGATGAAAATCGGGAAAAAAACCTTTTTTTTTTTTTTTTTTTTTTTATGAATGTCTAATACCTGCAATAATTGAAAATAACACATTTCAAATTTCGTAAAACATACATCCCCGTAATTTATTCAGGGTCAATTGTGGAACGTGTTCTTACGGAGTTTGGGAACTGATCGAAACATTGAAATGCAGAAAAAGGGATGAAAATTGGAAAACCATATTTTTCTAAATTGTTATTTTAATTCAACACACAGAATTTGTTTTAACTCGCAGTTATGGAAAAATAACTTCATTTATAAAAATCACTTTTTCAGCAGTGAAAAGCCTTCAAAAATCAGATTTTTGCTCGATTTTAGGTTTAGCTTTTAGAAAAATCACCAATTTTTTTTCACAAAAAAATGCATTCACGCCAAATTTGTTATGAACAATGTTTTAAAAAAACGGTAGTAAAAACTTGATTGCAAAGGAGAAATTGTTGAATGTATTTTTACTCGAGTTTAGCAACATTCTGAAACATCGACATTGCACAATTTTTTTGAAAAATAGTTTTTTTAATGAATTCAGCCCAAAAATTGTCTAAAACATATAGATTTTTACCCGATTTTAGGTTTGGCTTTTAGAAATCAATTTTTTCAGGAAAAAATTGCATTCAGGCCACATTTGTTATAAAAACATTTTTTTTTAATTAGTAGTAAAAACTTTGCCAAGTCAACCATTGCGTAAACAGCAAGCATTTTGATATTAAAAATAGTCATAAGTTGAGGATTTTCAGGTAATTTCTATAGATTTTAATGAAAATATAGCAGCCTTCTGTTCAAATTTTGTAAAGCATCCATACGTCTCCCAGGTTTATTATTGAATGTGTTCTTACTCGAATTTCGTAACTGCTTGAAACATTGAAAATGCAGAAAGAGATTAAAATAAGAAAAAAATAATCTTTTAAGACTCGATGTCTCAGAGGCTCAAAATACTGTTGGTCATAAAAGTTCAAAATGGTCTCAGCGAGCCCAAATTTTGCACGTGACCTATCTAGGGACCTCTAGCAACAAAAACGATAAAGAAAATCTATTATCGATTTTTGGGTCGAAGTACGGTAATCGACCTGCGGGGTACTGTAACAACCCTTAAACTTGAGAAAACCTTATGTTTTAGGTATGGAAAAGTTAGCAAATTTTACGCCGAGAAACTTTGTAACATAAGTGAACACTGATTTCTTAGGTCTGAAAAAAGTTAGACTCAAAAATATCTTTTAGATTGGCCAAAAATGTTGTCTTCTCGAGGACACCGAAAAACTAACACACCGTTTTTTGATATGTTCTTAAGCTGTCTTTTTAACGTAGTTGCCTCTAGACAACTACTTGCAGGAGGCTTACCACGAGTAATATAAAAGCGCGCGCTACCATCAGTGTTCACTTATGTTACAAAGTTTCTCTGCGTAAAATTTGCTAACTTTTCCATACCTAAAACATAAGGTTTTCTAAAGTTTAAGGGTAGTTACAGTACCCCGGAGGTCGATTACCGTACTTCGACCCAAAAATCGATAATCAATTTTCTTTATCGTTTTTGTTGTTAGAGGTCCCTAGATAGGTCATGTGCAAAATTTGGGCTCGCTGAGACCATTTTGAAATTTTATGACCAAGAGTAAATTGGGCAATATCGATTCTCTCAGACATCGCGTCTTAATGAAATTTTTGCATTAATTCAGCTAAATGGAAAATAACACATTCAAAAAGTCGTAAAACATGGATACGTCATTATTCAGCTTTACCTCAAGATAAACTAATGTTTTTTTTATTATTTTCAATTGTTTCAACAAAAAATATTTTTTATAGATGTCTGTGTATGTGGAAAAAAAGCAGCAGCCTGCTTTTTTATTGCTTACATCTTACTTTACATATTCAAAAAGTTTAATCAAAAACTTTACATAGGTTTTTTGCAGTATTGTATGTTTTCTAACGCGACATTAGCAACTTGCTGAAACATTGAAATTGCGGGAAAGAGATGAAAATCGGAAAAAATCATCTTTTTATAAAATTTGATTTTTTTTTATGAATTCAGCACAAAAATTATCCAAAAGAGTTATCCAAAAAAAACTTGCAGTTATGGAAAACATAAGGTATTTTTCGGTAATTTCTATAGCTGTATATGAAAATATACCAGACGACTGTGCACATATTAAAAATTTCGTAAAACAAACTGAAAGTGGCAAGTAACAATCGTTGAATTTGTTCTTATGCGAGTTTAGCAACTTTTTGAAACATTGAAATTGCAGGAAAATATGAAAATCGGGGAAAAATTATCTTTTTATAAAAAAAACATTTTTAATGAATTTAGCACAAAAATTGTCTTAAACCTGAAATAATGGAAAATAAAACATTCAAAATTTCGAGAAACATGATTTACCATTCACTGTTGAATGTGTTCTCACGCCGGTTTGCTAACTGCTTGAAACATTACAATTTCAGAAATAAAACGAAAATTTGAAAACCTTTTTTCACAATTTTTTTTTGTTGGTGGAATTCTGCACAAAAAATTATTTTAGAACTTGCAGTTAACCGAAAATGACTTTTGGAGCAGTGAAATACCTGCAAAAAAATTTTTTTGCTCGATTTTAGATAGGGGATTTAGATATTTTTCACGAAAAATTGCATTCAGGCCAAATTCGTATTAAAAACAATTTTTTTTAAAAATTAGTAATAAAATCTTTGACAACTCGACCAAGGCGTAAACAGCAAGCATTCTGGCAATAAAAAAGTCTTAAGTTGAGGATTTGTCAGGAAATTTCTATAGACTTAAATGAAAATTTAGCAACCGTCTGTGTACTTATATAAATTTTGTAAAACACGTGTAAAACATTTGCTAAGGGACAATTGTTGAATGTGTTCTTATGCGAGTTTAGCAACTTTTTGAAACTATGAAATTGCAGAAAAAATATGAAAATCGGGGACAAAATGATCTTTTTTATAAAAAAAAACATTTTTATGAATTCAGCGCAAAAATTGTGTAAAACTTGAAATAATGGAAAATAAAACATTCAAAATTTTGAAAAACATACATGCATTATCAATTCACCTTCCACTGTTGAATGTGTTCTTACGCGAGTTTGCGAACTGTTTGAAACATTGATACTACAAAATATATATAAACGAAAAATTGAAAAAATATGTTTTTTTTTAATTTTTTTTGTTGTTGTAAGCACACAGAGTTATCAAAAAAATAACTAGCAGTTTTGGGAAAACAATTTGATTTAGAAAAATGACGTTTGAAACAGGGAAATATCCCCCAAAAATAGCATTTTTCCTCATTTTTAGGGTTGGCTTTTAGAAAAATCACCAATTTGCTTTTCACAAAAATTGCATTCACGCCAAATTTGTTATAAACAATTTGAAAGAAAAAAGTAGCAAAAACTTTGACAAGTCAACCAATGCGTAAACCATTCTGATATTAAAATAGTCATAACTTTAGAAATTTCAAAAAGTTGCAATAAATTTGTATTAAAATGTAGCCCCCGTCTGTGCACACTATCAAAATATTATAAAATAAACGTCATTTAACAGTGATTTCCATGCAAAAATTGTTGGATGCGTTCTTAAGCGAGTTTAGGAACTGCTTGAAACTGTGAAATTACAGAAACGAGATAAAAATCGGAAAAACCTTTTTATGAATTCAAAGCAAAAATTGTCTAAAACCTGCAAAAATGGAACATAAAACATTTAATTAAAATTTTGTAAAACATACATACATCATTAATTTAGCACCCCCTATGTATATTGTTAGATGTGTTCTTACGCGAGTTTCCTAACTCCCTGAAACACTGATACTGCAAAAATAAATATAGGAAAATATGAACAAATATATTTTTTCTAAATTCTTTTTGTTCTTGTAATTCTGTACAAAATTTCTTTAAGTAATTGCAGTAATGGGAAAATAACTTGATTTTTGAAAACATTTTTAGCAGTTTTACTCATTTTTAGGTTTGGCTTTTAGAAAAATCGCCAATGTTTTCTTTGTTCAGGTCTGACAAACAAGATTAGTACTTTTTTAAAACAGCTTTTTGCTTGGGGCTTTTGTAAAAATATTTTGTTGCTTCTAAAAATAATTTAGCAATTTGTGCCATACCTTCAGTTAGTCTAAAAATACATTATTTTTTACGGTGGGCGCCCGAAGGCACTAAAAATTTTCAATTTCAACCGAAATAAGAAAAAATAACATTTATGTAGTTAACTCAATTTCCAGAAAGATTTCTGAAAAAAAAATTTCTGAAAAAAATTTAATAATAAATCAATCGGTATGGCAAGCAAAAAATATCGACAACACATTTTTTTTTTTTTTTTTTTTTTGAAAAAACGTCGTTGAAATGTCAAAATTTGGCCGTTGATATGTCAAAATTTGGCCAAAAATGCACAAAAAACGTCGAAAATGGCATTTTTCTGTTTATTGCGGTTCAATACTTCGAAAGTGATTTATAGAATTTTGAATGATTTTCAGTGACAACGTTTTTTTTTTCAATCAATCGTTGTATTCTGAACGATAAAATTGAATTTTTAAAAAAGATACATCTGATAATAAAATGAAAAATTTCGAAAATTCACAAACTTTCGCTCTTTTCAGACGTCAGCTTATCAAAACAAGGAAGTGTCCGCTGGAAACGAACTCTAGCTAATTCCGTCTCAGTTCATTCGTACTTTGACCGCTGTTTTCGCCGCAGGTTTCCCAGATCTCCGAAATCCCATTCAATCGGGATTAATTCTGCAATTTATGAATTCCAAGAACGCTCAAATTTCAATCTTTCCATCGCAAAGTGCACCTTCGGCGATTATTTCTTTTTGCAGATGACTCAATTCCCTGGAAATCGCCTAACACGAGTCGGAAATCACTTTTTCTCGTCTAAAAAGCCTCACGTCAAAAAATCTCCAAGACCAATCAAAGCAGGGGAGGAAGGACAACAATTTGCACTGAAAACACCGCCAAATTGCCATTTTCCCTCATAATTACCCTGTTACGTCTCACTTTTCTTGGAAAATTAAAGTTGTTATTGAAAATTTGATATAGAAAGTCACAAATTGGCTCCAAAGTACACCTTACATTGAATCCAAATTGACATCAGAAGAGCAAGGGTTTTCACGCTTTTTCTGCGAAAATCAGCTGCCTTTGTAATTGTAGCACCTGCGCTGGAAGCTGTCAACAACGTGTGCTAATCGAGTTTTGCCCGCGGTCAACCCGGTGGGAACTTTTAGAATTGCACGGAGGAGGTGCAGACGTCTGGGAAGGAAATCAAACGTTGGGGGGAGGAAATGGGTTTGAAAAGGGCACACAGACTGTAGTCTACAGTCTGTAGAACGAAAGAATGGTGGAAAAAGAGAGACTGTGTGAGTGTGTGAGTGTGTGAGTGTGTGAGTGTGTGAGTGTGTGAGTGTGTGATTGTGTGAGTGTGTGAATGAGTGAGTGTGAGTGTGTGAGTGTGTGAGTGTGTGAGTGTGTGAGTGTCTGAGTGTGAGTGTGTGAGTGTGTGAGTGTGTGAGTGTGTGAATGAGTGAGTGTGTGAGTGTGTGAGTGTGTGAGTGTGTGAGTGTGTGAGTGTGTGAGTGTGTGAGTGTGTGAGTGTGTGAGTGTGTGAATGAGTGAGTGTGTGATTGTGTGATTGTGTGAGTGTGTGAGTGTGTGAGTGTGTGAATGAGTGAGTGTGTGAGTGTGTGAGTGTGTGAGTGTGTGAGTGTGTGAGTGTGTGAGTGTGTGAGTGTGTGAGTGAGTGAGTGTGTGAGTGTGTGAGTGTGTGAGTGTGTGAGTGTGTGAGTGTGTGAGTGTGTGAGTGTGTGAGTGTGTGAGTGTGTGAGTGTGTGAGTGTGTGAGTGTGTGAGTGTGTGAGTGTGTGAGTGTGTGAGTGTGTGAGTGTGTGAGTGTGTGAATGAGTGAGTGTGTGAGTGTGTGAGTGTGTGAGTGTGTGAGTGTGTGAGTGTGTGAGTGTGTGAGTGTGTGAGTGTGTGAGTGTGTGAGTGTGTGAGTGTGTGAGTGTGTGAGTGTGTGAGTGTGAGTGTGTGAGTGTGTGAGTGTGTGAGTGTGTGAATGAGTGAGTGTGTGAGTGTGTGAGTGTGTGAGTGTGTGAGTGTGTGAGTGTGTGAGTGTGTGAGTGTGTGAGTGTGTGAATGAGTGAGTGTGTGATTGTGTGAGTTTGTGAGTGTGTGAGTGTGTGAGTGTGTGAGTGTGTGAATGAGTGAGTGTGTGAGTGTGTGAGTGTGTGAGTGTGTGAGTGTGTGAGTGTGTGAGTGTGTGAGTGAGTGAGTGTGTGAGTGTGTGAGTGTGTGAGTGTGTGAGTGTGTGAGTGTGTGAGTGTGTGAGTGTGTGAGTGTGTGAGTGTGTGAGTGTGTGAGTGTGTGAGTGTGTGAGTGTGTGAGTGTGTGAGTGTGTGAGTGTGTGAGTGTGTGAATGAGTGAGTGTGTGAGTGTGTGAGTGTGTGAGTGTGTGAGTGTGTGAGTGTGTGAGTGTGTGAGTGTGTGAGTGTGTGAGTGTGTGAGTGTGTGAGTGTGTGAGTGTGTGAGTGTGTGAGTGTGTGAGTGTGTGAGTGTGTGAGTGTGTGAGTGTGTGAGTGTGTGAGTGTGTGAGTGTGTGAGTGTGTGAGTGTGTGAGTGTGTGAGTGTGTGAGTGTGTGAGTGTGTGAGTGTGTGAGTGTGTGAGTGTGAGAGTGTGTGAGTGTGTGAGTATGTGTGCGTGTGCGTGTGCGTGTACGTGTGCGTGTGCGTGTGCGTGTGCGTGTGCGTGTGCGTTACTGTAAAATGAGTCAAGACCGCAACGGGTAACTTTCTTTTCAGTTCCTTATAAGAAAGTTCATTTAGGATTCCATTTATTTCCGATTCCCAATGCGGAGATCTTAAAAACTTTTGCAATCCTACCACAAAAACCTGTGGTTTTCGAAATGCTTGGAGCCTTCTTGGAGTGGAAAATGTGGACGATCACATTTCAAAGTTCTGCAGTGAGAAAGAGTGTAATTCTGATAGAGATTGTCACGGAATGTTGTGTGAATTCGCGTTTTGTGCCCCTTCTGAAGAACAAAGAAGGCCGAGAATTATGCGTCATTTTAACCCTTTACGAATTCAGTATAGTTCGCCCTTCTTCGGCGAATATTGGAATGAGTTATACGAAATATACTGATGTTGTTATTAAAATTACTCATTGTAACATCGAAATAGTGGGCTGCAAAAGAAGCGTGGCCTAGTTTTGGTCAAAGTAGAATCAGCAAAATAATTTTGAATTTTATTCAATGTTTCATTGTATACATGTTTCCCATATGGACAGTAATATTTCGTTTGTGACTATGTATTTTATTTAAAGAGTGCCGTTGTTTCGTTGTGAAATATAAAAGTCTTGAAATAATGTAATTTTGGGAGTATGTGCGTCAAAAGTGTCTTAGAGGAAACATATAACCACAGAAAGAAGAAAAAATAATGTCTGTCAATAAAAAATAGGACATCTTTACTTGGATTTCATGGAAAAGGTCCCGCAACGAAGGGTGTAGGCCAACTGAACGGTGCACGAGTTAACGCGTAATTAGGAAAACTTCTATAGATTTATATGAATCTATAGATTTATATGAAGTATATATCAATCGTCCGCGTAAAAATTCAAATTTTGTGAAACAATTAACCAGCGATTGAGACCAGATTAATGTTGAATGAATATTACGCTAGTTTGAGAACTGGTTGAAACATGAAATTGAAATTGCAGAAAAGAGATGAAAATCGGGAAAAAAACCTTTTTTTTTTTTTTTTTTTTTTTATGAATGTCTAATACCTGCAATAATTGAAAATAACACATTTCAAATTTCGTAAAACATACATCCCCGTAATTTATTCAGGGTCAATTGTGGAACGTGTTCTTACGGAGTTTGGGAACTGATCGAAACATTGAAATGCAGAAAAAGGGATGAAAATTGGAAAACCATATTTTTCTAAATTGTTATTTTAATTCAACACACAGAATTTGTTTTAACTCGCAGTTATGGAAAAATAACTTCATTTATAAAAATCACTTTTTCAGCAGTGAAAAGCCTTCAAAAATCAGATTTTTGCTCGATTTTAGGTTTAGCTTTTAGAAAAATCACCAATTTTTTTTCACAAAAAAATGCATTCACGCCAAATTTGTTATGAACAATGTTTTAAAAAAACGGTAGTAAAAACTTGATTGCAAAGGAGAAATTGTTGAATGTATTTTTACTCGAGTTTAGCAACATTCTGAAACATCGACATTGCACAATTTTTTTGAAAAATAGTTTTTTTAATGAATTCAGCCCAAAAATTGTCTAAAACATATAGATTTTTACCCGATTTTAGGTTTGGCTTTTAGAAATCAATTTTTTCAGGAAAAAATTGCATTCAGGCCACATTTGTTATAAAAACATTTTTTTTTAATTAGTAGTAAAAACTTTGCCAAGTCAACCATTGCGTAAACAGCAAGCATTTTGATATTAAAAATAGTCATAAGTTGAGGATTTTCAGGTAATTTCTATAGATTTTAATGAAAATATAGCAGCCTTCTGTTCAAATTTTGTAAAGCATCCATACGTCTCCCAGGTTTATTATTGAATGTGTTCTTACTCGAATTTCGTAACTGCTTGAAACATTGAAAATGCAGAAAGAGATTAAAATAAGAAAAAAATAATCTTTTAAGACTCGATGTCTCAGAGGCTCAAAATACTGTTGGTCATAAAAGTTCAAAATGGTCTCAGCGAGCCCAAATTTTGCACGTGACCTATCTAGGGACCTCTAGCAACAAAAACGATAAAGAAAATCTATTATCGATTTTTGGGTCGAAGTACGGTAATCGACCTGCGGGGTACTGTAACAACCCTTAAACTTGAGAAAACCTTATGTTTTAGGTATGGAAAAGTTAGCAAATTTTACGCCGAGAAACTTTGTAACATAAGTGAACACTGATTTCTTAGGTCTGAAAAAAGTTAGACTCAAAAATATCTTTTAGATTGGCCAAAAATGTTGTCTTCTCGAGGACACCGAAAAACTAACACACCGTTTTTTGATATGTTCTTAAGCTGTCTTTTTAACGTAGTTGCCTCTAGACAACTACTTGCAGGAGGCTTACCACGAGTAATATAAAAGCGCGCGCTACCATCAGTGTTCACTTATGTTACAAAGTTTCTCTGCGTAAAATTTGCTAACTTTTCCATACCTAAAACATAAGGTTTTCTAAAGTTTAAGGGTAGTTACAGTACCCCGGAGGTCGATTACCGTACTTCGACCCAAAAATCGATAATCAATTTTCTTTATCGTTTTTGTTGTTAGAGGTCCCTAGATAGGTCATGTGCAAAATTTGGGCTCGCTGAGACCATTTTGAAATTTTATGACCAAGAGTAAATTGGGCAATATCGATTCTCTCAGACATCGCGTCTTAATGAAATTTTTGCATTAATTCAGCTAAATGGAAAATAACACATTCAAAAAGTCGTAAAACATGGATACGTCATTATTCAGCTTTACCTCAAGATAAACTAATGTTTTTTTTATTATTTTCAATTGTTTCAACAAAAAATATTTTTTATAGATGTCTGTGTATGTGGAAAAAAAGCAGCAGCCTGCTTTTTTATTGCTTACATCTTACTTTACATATTCAAAAAGTTTAATCAAAAACTTTACATAGGTTTTTTGCAGTATTGTATGTTTTCTAACGCGACATTAGCAACTTGCTGAAACATTGAAATTGCGGGAAAGAGATGAAAATCGGAAAAAATCATCTTTTTATAAAATTTGATTTTTTTTTATGAATTCAGCACAAAAATTATCCAAAAGAGTTATCCAAAAAAAACTTGCAGTTATGGAAAACATAAGGTATTTTTCGGTAATTTCTATAGCTGTATATGAAAATATACCAGACGACTGTGCACATATTAAAAATTTCGTAAAACAAACTGAAAGTGGCAAGTAACAATCGTTGAATTTGTTCTTATGCGAGTTTAGCAACTTTTTGAAACATTGAAATTGCAGGAAAATATGAAAATCGGGGAAAAATTATCTTTTTATAAAAAAAACATTTTTAATGAATTTAGCACAAAAATTGTCTTAAACCTGAAATAATGGAAAATAAAACATTCAAAATTTCGAGAAACATGATTTACCATTCACTGTTGAATGTGTTCTCACGCCGGTTTGCTAACTGCTTGAAACATTACAATTTCAGAAATAAAACGAAAATTTGAAAACCTTTTTTCACAATTTTTTTTTGTTGGTGGAATTCTGCACAAAAAATTATTTTAGAACTTGCAGTTAACCGAAAATGACTTTTGGAGCAGTGAAATACCTGCAAAAAAATTTTTTTGCTCGATTTTAGATAGGGGATTTAGATATTTTTCACGAAAAATTGCATTCAGGCCAAATTCGTATTAAAAACAATTTTTTTTAAAAATTAGTAATAAAATCTTTGACAACTCGACCAAGGCGTAAACAGCAAGCATTCTGGCAATAAAAAAGTCTTAAGTTGAGGATTTGTCAGGAAATTTCTATAGACTTAAATGAAAATTTAGCAACCGTCTGTGTACTTATATAAATTTTGTAAAACACGTGTAAAACATTTGCTAAGGGACAATTGTTGAATGTGTTCTTATGCGAGTTTAGCAACTTTTTGAAACTATGAAATTGCAGAAAAAATATGAAAATCGGGGACAAAATGATCTTTTTTATAAAAAAAAACATTTTTATGAATTCAGCGCAAAAATTGTGTGAAACTTGAAATAATGGAAAATAAAACATTCAAAATTTTGAAAAACATACATGCATTATCAATTCACCTTCCACTGTTGAATGTGTTCTTACGCGAGTTTGCGAACTGTTTGAAACATTGATACTACAAAATATATATAAACGAAAAATTGAAAAAATATGTTTTTTTTTAATTTTTTTTGTTGTTGTAAGCACACAGAGTTATCAAAAAAATAACTAGCAGTTTTGGGAAAACAATTTGATTTAGAAAAATGACGTTTGAAACAGGGAAATATCCCCCAAAAATAGCATTTTTCCTCATTTTTAGGGTTGGCTTTTAGAAAAATCACCAATTTGCTTTTCACAAAAATTGCATTCACGCCAAATTTGTTATAAACAATTTGAAAGAAAAAAGTAGCAAAAACTTTGACAAGTCAACCAATGCGTAAACCATTCTGATATTAAAATAGTCATAACTTTAGAAATTTCAAAAAGTTGCAATAAATTTGTATTAAAATGTAGCCCCCGTCTGTGCACACTATCAAAATATTATAAAATAAACGTCATTTAACAGTGATTTCCATGCAAAAATTGTTGGATGCGTTCTTAAGCGAGTTTAGGAACTGCTTGAAACTGTGAAATTACAGAAACGAGATAAAAATCGGAAAAACCTTTTTATGAATTCAAAGCAAAAATTGTCTAAAACCTGCAAAAATGGAACATAAAACATTTAATTAAAATTTTGTAAAACATACATACATCATTAATTTAGCACCCCCTATGTATATTGTTAGATGTGTTCTTACGCGAGTTTCCTAACTCCCTGAAACACTGATACTGCAAAAATAAATATAGGAAAATATGAACAAATATATTTTTTCTAAATTCTTTTTGTTCTTGTAATTCTGTACAAAATTTCTTTAAGTAATTGCAGTAATGGGAAAATAACTTGATTTTTGAAAACATTTTTAGCAGTTTTACTCATTTTTAGGTTTGGCTTTTAGAAAAATCGCCAATGTTTTCTTTGTTCAGGTCTGACAAACAAGATTAGTACTTTTTTAAAACAGCTTTTTGCTTGGGGCTTTTGTAAAAATATTTTGTTGCTTCTAAAAATAATTTAGCAATTTGTGCCATACCTTCAGTTAGTCTAAAAATACATTATTTTTTACGGTGGGCGCCCGAAGGCACTAAAAATTTTCAATTTCAACCGAAATAAGAAAAAATAACATTTATGTAGTTAACTCAATTTCCAGAAAGATTTCTGAAAAAAAAATTTCTGAAAAAAATTTAATAATAAATCAATCGGTATGGCAAGCAAAAAATATCGACAACACATTTTTTTTTTTTTTTTTTTTTTGAAAAAACGTCGTTGAAATGTCAAAATTTGGCCGTTGATATGTCAAAATTTGGCCAAAAATGCACAAAAAACGTCGAAAATGGCATTTTTCTGTTTATTGCGGTTCAATACTTCGAAAGTGATTTATAGAATTTTGAATGATTTTCAGTGACAACGTTTTTTTTTTCAATCAATCGTTGTATTCTGAACGATAAAATTGAATTTTTAAAAAAGATACATCTGATAATAAAATGAAAAATTTCGAAAATTCACAAACTTTCGCTCTTTTCAGACGTCAGCTTATCAAAACAAGGAAGTGTCCGCTGGAAACGAACTCTAGCTAATTCCGTCTCAGTTCATTCGTACTTTGACCGCTGTTTTCGCCGCAGGTTTCCCAGATCTCCGAAATCCCATTCAATCGGGATTAATTCTGCAATTTATGAATTCCAAGAACGCTCAAATTTCAATCTTTCCATCGCAAAGTGCACCTTCGGCGATTATTTCTTTTTGCAGATGACTCAATTCCCTGGAAATCGCCTAACACGAGTCGGAAATCACTTTTTCTCGTCTAAAAAGCCTCACGTCAAAAAATCTCCAAGACCAATCAAAGCAGGGGAGGAAGGACAACAATTTGCACTGAAAACACCGCCAAATTGCCATTTTCCCTCATAATTACCCTGTTACGTCTCACTTTTCTTGGAAAATTAAAGTTGTTATTGAAAATTTGATATAGAAAGTCACAAATTGGCTCCAAAGTACACCTTACATTGAATCCAAATTGACATCAGAAGAGCAAGGGTTTTCACGCTTTTTCTGCGAAAATCAGCTGCCTTTGTAATTGTAGCACCTGCGCTGGAAGCTGTCAACAACGTGTGCTAATCGAGTTTTGCCCGCGGTCAACCCGGTGGGAACTTTTAGAATTGCACGGAGGAGGTGCAGACGTCTGGGAAGGAAATCAAACGTTGGGGGGAGGAAATGGGTTTGAAAAGGGCACACAGACTGTAGTCTACAGTCTGTAGAACGAAAGAATGGTGGAAAAAGAGAGACTGTGTGAGTGTGTGAGTGTGTGAGTGTGTGAGTGTGTGAGTGTGTGAGTGTGTGATTGTGTGAGTGTGTGAATGAGTGAGTGTGAGTGTGTGAGTGTGTGAGTGTGTGAGTGTGTGAGTGTCTGAGTGTGAGTGTGTGAGTGTGTGAGTGTGTGAGTGTGTGAATGAGTGAGTGTGTGAGTGTGTGAGTGTGTGAGTGTGTGAGTGTGTGAGTGTGTGAGTGTGTGAGTGTGTGAGTGTGTGAGTGTGTGAATGAGTGAGTGTGTGATTGTGTGATTGTGTGAGTGTGTGAGTGTGTGAGTGTGTGAATGAGTGAGTGTGTGAGTGTGTGAGTGTGTGAGTGTGTGAGTGTGTGAGTGTGTGAGTGTGTGAGTGTGTGAGTGAGTGAGTGTGTGAGTGTGTGAGTGTGTGAGTGTGTGAGTGTGTGAGTGTGTGAGTGTGTGAGTGTGTGAGTGTGTGAGTGTGTGAGTGTGTGAGTGTGTGAGTGTGTGAGTGTGTGAGTGTGTGAGTGTGTGAGTGTGTGAGTGTGTGAGTGTGTGAATGAGTGAGTGTGTGAGTGTGTGAGTGTGTGAGTGTGTGAGTGTGTGAGTGTGTGAGTGTGTGAGTGTGTGAGTGTGTGAGTGTGTGAGTGTGTGAGTGTGTGAGTGTGTGAGTGTGTGAGTGTGAGTGTGTGAGTGTGTGAGTGTGTGAGTGTGTGAATGAGTGAGTGTGTGAGTGTGTGAGTGTGTGAGTGTGTGAGTGTGTGAGTGTGTGAGTGTGTGAGTGTGTGAGTGTGTGAATGAGTGAGTGTGTGATTGTGTGAGTTTGTGAGTGTGTGAGTGTGTGAGTGTGTGAGTGTGTGAATGAGTGAGTGTGTGAGTGTGTGAGTGTGTGAGTGTGTGAGTGTGTGAGTGTGTGAGTGTGTGAGTGAGTGAGTGTGTGAGTGTGTGAGTGTGTGAGTGTGTGAGTGTGTGAGTGTGTGAGTGTGTGAGTGTGTGAGTGTGTGAGTGTGTGAGTGTGTGAGTGTGTGAGTGTGTGAGTGTGTGAGTGTGTGAGTGTGTGAGTGTGTGAGTGTGTGAATGAGTGAGTGTGTGAGTGTGTGAGTGTGTGAGTGTGTGAGTGTGTGAGTGTGTGAGTGTGTGAGTGTGTGAGTGTGTGAGTGTGTGAGTGTGTGAGTGTGTGAGTGTGTGAGTGTGTGAGTGTGTGAGTGTGTGAGTGTGTGAGTGTGTGAGTGTGTGAGTGTGTGAGTGTGTGAGTGTGTGAGTGTGTGAGTGTGTGAGTGTGTGAGTGTGTGAGTGTGTGAGTGTGTGAGTGTGTGAGTGTGTGAGTGTGAGAGTGTGTGAGTGTGTGAGTATGTGTGCGTGTGCGTGTGCGTGTACGTGTGCGTGTGCGTGTGCGTGTGCGTGTGCGTGTGCGTTACTGTAAAATGAGTCAAGACCGCAACGGGTAACTTTCTTTTCAGTTCCTTATAAGAAAGTTCATTTAGGATTCCATTTATTTCCGATTCCCAATGCGGAGATCTTAAAAACTTTTGCAATCCTACCACAAAAACCTGTGGTTTTCGAAATGCTTGGAGCCTTCTTGGAGTGGAAAATGTGGACGATCACATTTCAAAGTTCTGCAGTGAGAAAGAGTGTAATTCTGATAGAGATTGTCACGGAATGTTGTGTGAATTCGCGTTTTGTGCCCCTTCTGAAGAACAAAGAAGGCCGAGAATTATGCGTCATTTTAACCCTTTACGAATTCAGTATAGTTCGCCCTTCTTCGGCGAATATTGGAATGAGTTATACGAAATATACTGATGTTGTTATTAAAATTACTCATTGTAACATCGAAATAGTGGGCTGCAAAAGAAGCGTGGCCTAGTTTTGGTCAAAGTAGAATCAGCAAAATAATTTTGAATTTTATTCAATGTTTCATTGTATACATGTTTCCCATATGGACAGTAATATTTCGTTTGTGACTATGTATTTTATTTAAAGAGTGCCGTTGTTTCGTTGTGAAATATAAAAGTCTTGAAATAATGTAATTTTGGGAGTATGTGCGTCAAAAGTGTCTTAGAGGAAACATATAACCACAGAAAGAAGAAAAAATAATGTCTGTCAATAAAAAATAGGACATCTTTACTTGGATTTCATGGAAAAGGTCCCGCAACGAAGGGTGTAGGCCAACTGAACGGTGCACGAGTTAACGCGTAATTAGGAAAACTTCTATAGATTTATATGAATCTATAGATTTATATGAAGTATATATCAATCGTCCGCGTAAAAATTCAAATTTTGTGAAACAATTAACCAGCGATTGAGACCAGATTAATGTTGAATGAATATTACGCTAGTTTGAGAACTGGTTGAAACATGAAATTGAAATTGCAGAAAAGAGATGAAAATCGGGAAAAAAACCTTTTTTTTTTTTTTTTTTTTTTTATGAATGTCTAATACCTGCAATAATTGAAAATAACACATTTCAAATTTCGTAAAACATACATCCCCGTAATTTATTCAGGGTCAATTGTGGAACGTGTTCTTACGGAGTTTGGGAACTGATCGAAACATTGAAATGCAGAAAAAGGGATGAAAATTGGAAAACCATATTTTTCTAAATTGTTATTTTAATTCAACACACAGAATTTGTTTTAACTCGCAGTTATGGAAAAATAACTTCATTTATAAAAATCACTTTTTCAGCAGTGAAAAGCCTTCAAAAATCAGATTTTTGCTCGATTTTAGGTTTAGCTTTTAGAAAAATCACCAATTTTTTTTCACAAAAAAATGCATTCACGCCAAATTTGTTATGAACAATGTTTTAAAAAAACGGTAGTAAAAACTTGATTGCAAAGGAGAAATTGTTGAATGTATTTTTACTCGAGTTTAGCAACATTCTGAAACATCGACATTGCACAATTTTTTTGAAAAATAGTTTTTTTAATGAATTCAGCCCAAAAATTGTCTAAAACATATAGATTTTTACCCGATTTTAGGTTTGGCTTTTAGAAATCAATTTTTTCAGGAAAAAATTGCATTCAGGCCACATTTGTTATAAAAACATTTTTTTTTAATTAGTAGTAAAAACTTTGCCAAGTCAACCATTGCGTAAACAGCAAGCATTTTGATATTAAAAATAGTCATAAGTTGAGGATTTTCAGGTAATTTCTATAGATTTTAATGAAAATATAGCAGCCTTCTGTTCAAATTTTGTAAAGCATCCATACGTCTCCCAGGTTTATTATTGAATGTGTTCTTACTCGAATTTCGTAACTGCTTGAAACATTGAAAATGCAGAAAGAGATTAAAATAAGAAAAAAATAATCTTTTAAGACTCGATGTCTCAGAGGCTCAAAATACTGTTGGTCATAAAAGTTCAAAATGGTCTCAGCGAGCCCAAATTTTGCACGTGACCTATCTAGGGACCTCTAGCAACAAAAACGATAAAGAAAATCTATTATCGATTTTTGGGTCGAAGTACGGTAATCGACCTGCGGGGTACTGTAACAACCCTTAAACTTGAGAAAACCTTATGTTTTAGGTATGGAAAAGTTAGCAAATTTTACGCCGAGAAACTTTGTAACATAAGTGAACACTGATTTCTTAGGTCTGAAAAAAGTTAGACTCAAAAATATCTTTTAGATTGGCCAAAAATGTTGTCTTCTCGAGGACACCGAAAAACTAACACACCGTTTTTTGATATGTTCTTAAGCTGTCTTTTTAACGTAGTTGCCTCTAGACAACTACTTGCAGGAGGCTTACCACGAGTAATATAAAAGCGCGCGCTACCATCAGTGTTCACTTATGTTACAAAGTTTCTCTGCGTAAAATTTGCTAACTTTTCCATACCTAAAACATAAGGTTTTCTAAAGTTTAAGGGTAGTTACAGTACCCCGGAGGTCGATTACCGTACTTCGACCCAAAAATCGATAATCAATTTTCTTTATCGTTTTTGTTGTTAGAGGTCCCTAGATAGGTCATGTGCAAAATTTGGGCTCGCTGAGACCATTTTGAAATTTTATGACCAAGAGTAAATTGGGCAATATCGATTCTCTCAGACATCGCGTCTTAATGAAATTTTTGCATTAATTCAGCTAAATGGAAAATAACACATTCAAAAAGTCGTAAAACATGGATACGTCATTATTCAGCTTTACCTCAAGATAAACTAATGTTTTTTTTATTATTTTCAATTGTTTCAACAAAAAATATTTTTTATAGATGTCTGTGTATGTGGAAAAAAAGCAGCAGCCTGCTTTTTTATTGCTTACATCTTACTTTACATATTCAAAAAGTTTAATCAAAAACTTTACATAGGTTTTTTGCAGTATTGTATGTTTTCTAACGCGACATTAGCAACTTGCTGAAACATTGAAATTGCGGGAAAGAGATGAAAATCGGAAAAAATCATCTTTTTATAAAATTTGATTTTTTTTTATGAATTCAGCACAAAAATTATCCAAAAGAGTTATCCAAAAAAAACTTGCAGTTATGGAAAACATAAGGTATTTTTCGGTAATTTCTATAGCTGTATATGAAAATATACCAGACGACTGTGCACATATTAAAAATTTCGTAAAACAAACTGAAAGTGGCAAGTAACAATCGTTGAATTTGTTCTTATGCGAGTTTAGCAACTTTTTGAAACATTGAAATTGCAGGAAAATATGAAAATCGGGGAAAAATTATCTTTTTATAAAAAAAACATTTTTAATGAATTTAGCACAAAAATTGTCTTAAACCTGAAATAATGGAAAATAAAACATTCAAAATTTCGAGAAACATGATTTACCATTCACTGTTGAATGTGTTCTCACGCCGGTTTGCTAACTGCTTGAAACATTACAATTTCAGAAATAAAACGAAAATTTGAAAACCTTTTTTCACAATTTTTTTTTGTTGGTGGAATTCTGCACAAAAAATTATTTTAGAACTTGCAGTTAACCGAAAATGACTTTTGGAGCAGTGAAATACCTGCAAAAAAATTTTTTTGCTCGATTTTAGATAGGGGATTTAGATATTTTTCACGAAAAATTGCATTCAGGCCAAATTCGTATTAAAAACAATTTTTTTTAAAAATTAGTAATAAAATCTTTGACAACTCGACCAAGGCGTAAACAGCAAGCATTCTGGCAATAAAAAAGTCTTAAGTTGAGGATTTGTCAGGAAATTTCTATAGACTTAAATGAAAATTTAGCAACCGTCTGTGTACTTATATAAATTTTGTAAAACACGTGTAAAACATTTGCTAAGGGACAATTGTTGAATGTGTTCTTATGCGAGTTTAGCAACTTTTTGAAACTATGAAATTGCAGAAAAAATATGAAAATCGGGGACAAAATGATCTTTTTTATAAAAAAAAACATTTTTATGAATTCAGCGCAAAAATTGTGTGAAACTTGAAATAATGGAAAATAAAACATTCAAAATTTTGAAAAACATACATGCATTATCAATTCACCTTCCACTGTTGAATGTGTTCTTACGCGAGTTTGCGAACTGTTTGAAACATTGATACTACAAAATATATATAAACGAAAAATTGAAAAAATATGTTTTTTTTTAATTTTTTTTGTTGTTGTAAGCACACAGAGTTATCAAAAAAATAACTAGCAGTTTTGGGAAAACAATTTGATTTAGAAAAATGACGTTTGAAACAGGGAAATATCCCCCAAAAATAGCATTTTTCCTCATTTTTAGGGTTGGCTTTTAGAAAAATCACCAATTTGCTTTTCACAAAAATTGCATTCACGCCAAATTTGTTATAAACAATTTGAAAGAAAAAAGTAGCAAAAACTTTGACAAGTCAACCAATGCGTAAACCATTCTGATATTAAAATAGTCATAACTTTAGAAATTTCAAAAAGTTGCAATAAATTTGTATTAAAATGTAGCCCCCGTCTGTGCACACTATCAAAATATTATAAAATAAACGTCATTTAACAGTGATTTCCATGCAAAAATTGTTGGATGCGTTCTTAAGCGAGTTTAGGAACTGCTTGAAACTGTGAAATTACAGAAACGAGATAAAAATCGGAAAAACCTTTTTATGAATTCAAAGCAAAAATTGTCTAAAACCTGCAAAAATGGAACATAAAACATTTAATTAAAATTTTGTAAAACATACATACATCATTAATTTAGCACCCCCTATGTATATTGTTAGATGTGTTCTTACGCGAGTTTCCTAACTCCCTGAAACACTGATACTGCAAAAATAAATATAGGAAAATATGAACAAATATATTTTTTCTAAATTCTTTTTGTTCTTGTAATTCTGTACAAAATTTCTTTAAGTAATTGCAGTAATGGGAAAATAACTTGATTTTTGAAAACATTTTTAGCAGTTTTACTCATTTTTAGGTTTGGCTTTTAGAAAAATCGCCAATGTTTTCTTTGTTCAGGTCTGACAAACAAGATTAGTACTTTTTTAAAACAGCTTTTTGCTTGGGGCTTTTGTAAAAATATTTTGTTGCTTCTAAAAATAATTTAGCAATTTGTGCCATACCTTCAGTTAGTCTAAAAATACATTATTTTTTACGGTGGGCGCCCGAAGGCACTAAAAATTTTCAATTTCAACCGAAATAAGAAAAAATAACATTTATGTAGTTAACTCAATTTCCAGAAAGATTTCTGAAAAAAAAATTTCTGAAAAAAATTTAATAATAAATCAATCGGTATGGCAAGCAAAAAATATCGACAACACATTTTTTTTTTTTTTTTTTTTTTTTGAAAAAACGTCGTTGAAATGTCAAAATTTGGCCGTTGATATGTCAAAATTTGGCCAAAAATGCACAAAAAACGTCGAAAATGGCATTTTTCTGTTTATTGCGGTTCAATACTTCGAAAGTGATTTATAGAATTTTGAATGATTTTCAGTGACAACGTTTTTTTTTTCAATCAATCGTTGTATTCTGAACGATAAAATTGAATTTTTAAAAAAGATACATCTGATAATAAAATGAAAAATTTCGAAAATTCACAAACTTTCGCTCTTTTCAGACGTCAGCTTATCAAAACAAGGAAGTGTCCGCTGGAAACGAACTCTAGCTAATTCCGTCTCAGTTCATTCGTACTTTGACCGCTGTTTTCGCCGCAGGTTTCCCAGATCTCCGAAATCCCATTCAATCGGGATTAATTCTGCAATTTATGAATTCCAAGAACGCTCAAATTTCAATCTTTCCATCGCAAAGTGCACCTTCGGCGATTATTTCTTTTTGCAGATGACTCAATTCCCTGGAAATCGCCTAACACGAGTCGGAAATCACTTTTTCTCGTCTAAAAAGCCTCACGTCAAAAAATCTCCAAGACCAATCAAAGCAGGGGAGGAAGGACAACAATTTGCACTGAAAACACCGCCAAATTGCCATTTTCCCTCATAATTACCCTGTTACGTCTCACTTTTCTTGGAAAATTAAAGTTGTTATTGAAAATTTGATATAGAAAGTCACAAATTGGCTCCAAAGTACACCTTACATTGAATCCAAATTGACATCAGAAGAGCAAGGGTTTTCACGCTTTTTCTGCGAAAATCAGCTGCCTTTGTAATTGTAGCACCTGCGCTGGAAGCTGTCAACAACGTGTGCTAATCGAGTTTTGCCCGCGGTCAACCCGGTGGGAACTTTTAGAATTGCACGGAGGAGGTGCAGACGTCTGGGAAGGAAATCAAACGTTGGGGGGAGGAAATGGGTTTGAAAAGGGCACACAGACTGTAGTCTACAGTCTGTAGAACGAAAGAATGGTGGAAAAAGAGAGACTGTGTGAGTGTGTGAGTGTGTGAGTGTGTGAGTGTGTGAGTGTGTGAGTGTGTGATTGTGTGAGTGTGTGAATGAGTGAGTGTGAGTGTGTGAGTGTGTGAGTGTGTGAGTGTGTGAGTGTCTGAGTGTGAGTGTGTGAGTGTGTGAGTGTGTGAGTGTGTGAATGAGTGAGTGTGTGAGTGTGTGAGTGTGTGAGTGTGTGAGTGTGTGAGTGTGTGAGTGTGTGAGTGTGTGAGTGTGTGAGTGTGTGAATGAGTGAGTGTGTGATTGTGTGAGTTTGTGAGTGTGTGAGTGTGTGAGTGTGTGAGTGTGTGAATGAGTGAGTGTGTGAGTGTGTGAGTGTGTGAGTGTGTGAGTGTGTGAGTGTGTGAGTGTGTGAGTGTGTGAGTGTGTGAGTGAGTGAGTGTGTGAGTGTGTGAGTGTGTGAGTGTGTGAGTGTGTGAGTGTGTGAGTGTGTGAGTGTGTGAGTGTGTGAGTGTGTGAGTGTGTGAATGTGTGAGTGTGTGAGTGTGTGAGTGTGTGAGTGTGTGAGTGTGTGAGTGTGTGAGTGTGTGAATGAGTGAGTGTGTGAGTGTGTGAGTGTGTGAGTGTGTGAGTGTGTGAGTGTGTGAGTGTGTGAGTGTGTGAGTGTGTGAGTGTGTGAGTGTGTGAGTGTGTGAGTGTGTGAGTGTGTGAGTGTGAGTGTGTGAGTGTGTGAGTGTGTGAGTGTGTGAATGAGTGAGTGTGTGAGTGTGTGAGTGTGTGAGTGTGTGAGTGTGTGAGTGTGTGAGTGTGTGAGTGTGTGAGTGTGTGAATGAGTGAGTGTGTGATTGTGTGAGTTTGTGAGTGTGTGAGTGTGTGAGTGTGTGAGTGTGTGAATGAGTGAGTGTGTGAGTGTGTGAGTGTGTGAGTGTGTGAGTGTGTGAGTGTGTGAGTGTGTGAGTGTGTGAGTGAGTGAGTGTGTGAGTGTGTGAGTGTGTGAGTGTGTGAGTGTGTGAGTGTGTGAGTGTGTGAGTGTGTGAGTGTGTGAGTGTGTGAGTGTGTGAGTGTGTGAGTGTGTGAGTGTGTGAGTGTGTGAGTGTGTGAGTGTGTGAGTGTGTGAGTGTGTGAGTGTGTGAGTGTGTGAGTGTGTGAGTGTGTGAGTGTGTGAGTGTGTGAGTGTGTGAGTGTGTGAGTGTGTGAGTGTGTGAGTGTGTGAGTGTGTGAATGAGTGAGTGTGTGAGTGTGTGAGTGTGTGAGTGTGTGAGTGTGTGAGTGTGTGAGTGTGTGAGTGTGTGAGTGTGTGAGTGTGTGAGTGTGTGAGTGTGTGAGTGTGTGAGTGTGTGAGTGTGTGAGTGTGTGAGTGTGTGAGTGTGTGAGTGTGTGAGTGTGTGAGTGTGTGAGTGTGTGAGTGTGTGAGTGTGTGAGTGTGTGAGTGTGTGAGTGTGTGAGTGTGTGAGTGTGTGAGTGTGTGAGTGTGTGAGTGTGAGAGTGTGTGAGTGTGTGAGTATGTGTGCGTGTGCGTGTGCGTGTACGTGTGCGTGTGCGTGTGCGTGTGCGTGTGCGTGTGCGTTACTGTAAAATGAGTCAAGACCGCAACGGGTAACTTTCTTTTCAGTTCCTTATAAGAAAGTTCATTTAGGATTCCATTTATTTCCGATTCCCAATGCGGAGATCTTAAAAACTTTTGCAATCCTACCACAAAAACCTGTGGTTTTCGAAATGCTTGGAGCCTTCTTGGAGTGGAAAATGTGGACGATCACATTTCAAAGTTCTGCAGTGAGAAAGAGTGTAATTCTGATAGAGATTGTCACGGAATGTTGTGTGAATTCGCGTTTTGTGCCCCTTCTGAAGAACAAAGAAGGCCGAGAATTATGCGTCATTTTAACCCTTTACGAATTCAGTATAGTTCGCCCTTCTTCGGCGAATATTGGAATGAGTTATACGAAATATACTGATGTTGTTATTAAAATTACTCATTGTAACATCGAAATAGTGGGCTGCAAAAGAAGCGTGGCCTAGTTTTGGTCAAAGTAGAATCAGCAAAATAATTTTGAATTTTATTCAATGTTTCATTGTATACATGTTTCCCATATGGACAGTAATATTTCGTTTGTGACTATGTATTTTATTTAAAGAGTGCCGTTGTTTCGTTGTGAAATATAAAAGTCTTGAAATAATGTAATTTTGGGAGTATGTGCGTCAAAAGTGTCTTAGAGGAAACATATAACCACAGAAAGAAGAAAAAATAATGTCTGTCAATAAAAAATAGGACATCTTTACTTGGATTTCATGGAAAAGGTCCCGCAACGAAGGGTGTAGGCCAACTGAACGGTGCACGAGTTAACGCGTAATTAGGAGGGCACAGCGTTTATCACCAAACGCCGCTTCGTAATGTGTTTTTTTCCTAATTGCTAGAAAGCCGAAATATCTCGGGATATCTCGGGATAACTGAACTTTTTAGAAACTTCGAATATACAGTTTAAAATTTAAAATAAAAGTCGATTCGGAAACCAAATCAGGGGCTGTTACACAGCTTCCGGATGTCGGTCATGGACTCCACAAAAAGCGCACGTTTATTTGGCCGACGGTGCACAGACTTCTGTAAACAGCGGGCGCTCTCAAACAGCTCAACGACGCCTGCGCTATTTTTTTGTGTGTTTTTGGTGTAATTTTAATTTATTTCTGTCAAATATATCTGAAAATCACCAATATAAAAAATGCCGATTTTCAGACTTGCAAACAATTAAAAAAAACGAGTGGTGTTTGCACGGTGTTTACAAAACAATTGGCATTTTGCCAGGGCTACAACCAGCCGGCTGGTTGGTCGATTTTCTATTTAAACACAGCTCGCCGACACCGGACATAGCCAGCTAAAGGACTATTTGTCCCGGTCCCGTCACGATTTTTAATTAATTTTCTCTACACAAATCCGGATATTACCGCGGATAGTAGTCGTTTTCGTTTTCGATAACCGCGGGTGGCCCCGTGGAAGCTCCGCGCGTTGATCCACGCAGCTAAGTGCAAGCTGCACGCAGCTAATATGAACTTTTCGTTGCAGGATACCGTCATGGATAACCGTCAAGGACCGGACATAAGGATTTGGTTTCAAAATCTGCTTAACTATAAATTTTTATTTGATCCGATTATCATCATCTTAAAGAGCTCTATTTGAAACCTATAGAGCAATTCTTTGGATACCGACGAAAAATTCTTCGCTGAGATAGAACTTTTTAAAAATTTCAACTGCAATTTTCTACCCTTCAGAGGAATTTGTTTGCTACCAAAAAATTGCTCTATAGGCTCAAAAAATTGCTCAAAAAATTGCTACCAAAAAATTGCCCATGTAGAGCTACAAAATATTAATTGAAACCCTTTCATGAAACCTTCTGGTTCCTGAGATTTTGTGACGGACAGTTTTAATTGACATAGCGCACACAGTCCTTTAAACTGTCCGCGGTCTAGCACGGGCTTTCTGGAGGGGAAGTAGGCGGTAATGGAAACGTCGGCCGAGCCGCGACGCAGCCGCCGCGCGGCTGCAAAACAATTGAAATCGCAAAAATGGATGTTCTCTTTCTTTATTTCACGGTTAAAGCAAGTCTAATATAGCAAATAAAAGTGGCATAAAGTGAAAACACGAGTAATAAATTCATTTTATGAGAAAAATCGAATGAAATCACGATATTTGTAGGGTTTGAAGAGTTCTAATCTTGCTTTTGTTTTGAAAGGAGCACACGTACTTTAAAAGTGTTAATACATACCAAAGAAAATGTAAACACAAGGATCAGTGCCATTATAATCTAAATGGGGTCCCTTGGGTACGAAAAAGGCCTTATTTATCTAATTTTTTGTTTTTCTGCGGTATATTTCGTTAAAATTACGACTCTGATTTACTTTTCTTAATGAAATACCAAAAAATGTGGCGAAAATATGAAAAAATACACATTTACAACAATCAACTTTCCTATGTCGACAGCATCATATTGAGCGACCGTAATCCCCGCAGGGGAAAATTTTGAATTCCCGCCAATGGTCCACAGCTCGCCGCGGCCGGCACGTTAAAGGGCGGAAAGCGTCTGACGGCGTCCCGAAACGAACTATTTGATTTAACATTTGAAAATTTAAAACGCTTATTTTAAATCGTTTAAACATCGAATTTGTTGTTTCGTTTGTTGAATATTTAGAAAACTATTCATTAAAAAAAAAACTAACTTAATTAAATAAAGAAACTGGCGGGAAAATGTCGAATTCGCGACAGACAGCTGGCTTAAAAACACAAACTGGCCGCCACAAACCTGGACGTTCTAGCCGTTTTTAACAGCAATTCTTTTTGTCAACTTTTAGCTCATTAATGCCTTCTTTGGCCTGAGTTTTTTCTCGAAAATTCATCCACCGGAAAATAACGAAAAACACAAAAAACCGCGTTTCTTTGGCTGTACACAGCTCGCCGAGGTCGGCACATTAAAGGGCGGAAAGCGTCTGATGGCGTCCCGAAACGAACTATTTGATTTAAGATTTGAAAATTAAAAATGCTTATTTTTAATCTATTTAACATCGAATTTGTTGTTTCTTTATTTAAATATTTAGAAAACCATTCATTTAGCTTAATTAAATAGAGAAACCGGCCGGAAAATTCGAATTCGCGACAGACAGCTGGCTTAAAAACTCAAACTGTCCGCCGCAAACCTGGACGTTTTAGCCAATTTCAACGACCATTCTTTCTGTCAACTTTCAGCTCATTAATGTCTTATGTGGCCTGATTTTTTTCTCTATAATTCAGCGACCGGAAAATAATGAAAAACACAAAAAACCGTGTTTCTTTGGCTGTTGACATTTTTGGGTCGGCAAAAAACTCAGGCCAAATGATAAAAGTGTTTTGCATCAACTTTTACAAAGAAATCTACGAAAAACACCCCAGAATTCTCACATTTGCTGCGGTCGTATTTCGGAAATGCGCCGTTTCATTGAAGCTGGGTCCCGCCACGAAAACCCTGAGGTTCAAACAGGCGAAAGAAAACGGGCTTTTAAAATTTATTTTAACATGTAATTTTTCATTTTAAAGCTTTAAACGAGAGAATGTGGTCTAATACGCTAAATTATGTATATTTTCAATAGTAATCATCGCTAGATAAGCTTAATCAGGAGCAGCTGTCTTACCGTACTGAATCACTAAACAACGGGCGGCCTGCTAAACGTCGAGCTGAAAATGGCGGACACGTTTTCTCAGCGAATACTGCATCAATTTTGACGTTCTAATCATGAAATAGTAGCACACACATGCTTCTCTTGGAATGAGTTTTGGCACCAATAGTTGTCCAGTTGGTTTATGAGAAAAACAAGAAAAACCGTGCCTTTCGGTTTGTAATCATTGTTGTCCCGTGAAAAAAACTCATTCCAAGAGAATCGGAGGTGCTCTATCGATCTGTGAACTCAGATTGTTAAGAAATAAAGCAGTATTCTCAGGTTTGTGTCCGCCAGTTTCTATTGCATTCGAATTGGCATTGGAGCACGCTTACTGCAGTGCCGTCGCCGCAAGGCTGGCGGCGGGGTGTGAACAACGCTTAATTGGTTTATTTTTCGAATTCTTTTTTCAGAACCAAGAAAGATTGAGTTTGAACAAGGTTTGACCACAAAAACCTTGTTTTCCCGAGCCGGCTCTTTGAGAACCCTGGTCCCGGTTAAAGGGCTGTTTTCAAATTCTATCCATCTTTTGGGTGTTCGTTACGAGACCAATTTCGAAAGTACTACCCTTTAGCTGGGATCGTCTTTGGAGCCTTTCGTTTATCACCGGCGTGCCGTGAGCTGGCAATCTGGCCCACTTGAAAAAAATCCTTGACCCTTCTTGGCCAGGCCCGGCCCGTCCACTCGGACCACCCAGTCAAACTGTCACCCACACGACCAAGGTTCGATCCCGGTCGGGACACTTTATTTTTGCTAACTTAAAGTTACTCTAAATGTGTAATAGAAGTATAATGAAAGTGTTTTCGGGGTTTAAAAAAATTGACGTAAGCTAAAATAACGATTTAAATAATTTTTAATTTGCCGAGTTTACAAACCGGGCCGACACTTTTCTTGGCCTTCAAACGTTTAGGAGGGTAAATCAGTGTATCGGTTTGTCGTACATCTTTCAGCTTTTCGCTCCTTTTCGGTTTCAGTTATTCGACTTTATCCTTATAATTCCAGATGACGGACGCCGAGCCTCCACGCCGCACGTGTTGCCCGATGCACAGGGGAGACAAAATCGTCCACTACGCCTATTTAGCCGCCGCCATTGTCGTCTTTACCATGTGTGTTCCAATTTTTTCTTATTTTGAAGCTTTGGTTTGCCAGTTTTGTACCTGTAGAGTTTCAGCTGGCTGGCAGGAGTCCCCGTTCTCGCCTAAGCCGAGCAGCCGCTGCAGGTCTACTACATCACCGCCATACTCCTCTGCGACCTCTACATTGTGAGTTTCCCGTTTAAAACATACACGAACAAACTACCTGTGGGGTTCGTTTAGCGCATCCCTCACAACACATATTTGACGTGTCGCGCAAATAAGAAATTCGGCTTGGCGCGACCTCTTATTTGTAAAACACGGTCGATGTTTTTCTACGTGTTTCAATTCGAAATTCGTTTTTCTTTTTTCTTTTCTTTTTTTTTTCGAAAATTCGCAGAAAGCTGAATTTTTACGAATATAGTGCCTAACTCCCCTTAGCTTTGGCATTTTCGGGCCTTAACTTGGGGTAAGATGATAATATCCTCCCGAGGTTTGCTAACTCTGCGTGCGCCGTTGCATCCCTTTTTGGCGAGCTGTGGAACCAAAGTGGCGGCTAACAAAACACGCCAGACCGTGGGAATCGGCGTTCTTTCACCTGTCGGAAGAGAAGAAAGCGATCCCACGGGTCATCTGTTGACCCAAGTACCCCTTAGCAGAAAGGGGTCACTCTAATTCTGCCGCGGTATTTAAAAATAGTTACTCGCGAGATAAACGAAAATCAATAAAACACTATAACATAAACACACATTTTAATAATGTTTGCTACTAACATATAAGTCAATATTAGTTGTACAAAAAAGAATGTCACCGACCGGGATCGAACCCTGGTCGTGTGGGTGAAAATCTGGGGGGTCCAAGGCAAACGGGCCGACCAAAATTTTGCAAATGGCCCGGCCCGTGAGAACCCCAGCCATGGATAACTCGGATTATAATCACAACCCCACGGAAAGGCAACCAAACTCCGTTTTCCCTGTGCACAGGAGAAACTGAACGAACTCCGTTTTCGCTGACAGAGCCAGTTGTAGCCATTACTCCAAATGAATACCGTTATTCACAAACCGGTTCACATTAAAATTCATGTGTTACGAAACTGTTCCGAGATCAGAAGGCCAATCTGGTGATTCTTGACCATTTACAAGAGGTTGCGCAGTCCGTGCCAGTCGGTGCAACAGCTGTCGCTCTAGACAATAGAAGCGAGAGAGGAGAGCTCACAGACTTGAAAGTGAGCCGCCAGACGACCAGGTCTTTGACATTCTTTTTCGTGAGACCAATATTGACATATATGTTAGTAACAAACATTATTAAGTTGTTTAAAGCAGTTTTAAAAATTGTTGTACCGATTTATACAAAAAATAAAATTTTGATTGTCCAAAAAATCTCTTGGCCCGGCCCGTTATTTGAGAACCCTGTGTACGCCTACCGGTTATTTGTGTTCCCCTTTTGTGAGGGTTCCAGTTTCTGTCGATGGTGGCTGAGAATCAATAGAGAATCAAACCTGATCGTTTGCTCATTTTTAGGGCTTTCGTTGCGGGACCTTTATTGGTTCGCGCTGCGTGTTGCAACCGCGATTCCGCCGATTTTGCGTAAAAAGGGACAAGTGCCCTCGCATATCGCCGTGACCACGGAAGCCCTGATGGTTCTGGCGCGAAAGTTCACAAATTATAGATGTCGCCAAACGGGTACCCTGCCAAAAACGGCCTTAATGCAGCAGTCGTGCGATACTCAGGCGGAAATAGTGTGTGTGAGAAGCGCAGACGCAGAGAAAAAGAAGCGGCTTTTAGCAGCCGATGCTCGTTTGGCGACATCTATATAATGTTCGTGTCTGGAATCATGATTGGAAACAACGGAATTCTGCAACTTTCGTCTCGGGACCCATTCGCCTTTGTCAACTACAGTAAAATATATGTACATCTAATGCAGATCTAATCGTCATTCTCAGGGCAAATCATAAAAATCAATTTTTATGTTGCCTCGCGCCGGGGTTCTCAAATGACGGGCCGAGGGATGTTTTGGGACGGCCCGGCCCGGGTATGAAACGTAGAATTTTAAATTTTGTATAAATCGGTACAAAAATTTTTTAAACTGCTTAAATTACTTAATAATGTCTGTTACTAACATATAAGTTAATTTTAGTCGCACGAAAAAAGAACGTCACCGACCGGGATCGAACCCTGGTCGTGTGTGTGGTAATCTGACTGGGTGGTCCAAGGAAAACGGGCCGACCAAAATTTGCCAACTTGCCCGGCCCGAGAGAACCCCGTCTCGCGGGCTCCGAAGGGGCGTGGCCAACCGGACCCGCCCCTTACCCCCGCCGATTAGGCAGTGTCGGCTCTGCCTTGTGTGTCTCGTCTCGGTTTTGTTTGTGCCTGTAGTGAATTGAGAGCATGTTTGAGTGGAGAGTGAGAGAGATGGTTCCTCGCGGTTGTGGTCTTCGAAGGAGACACATTTTACCTCCATTGTGGCTTTATTCCCCGTCTACCCAATTTCTTTGTTCCTCGGTGTATTTTGAGGGCTTTCTGTCGAATTTTGCGAAAGTTAATTTTCAAATTCCGTTTGTTTTGCTTGCGCCCTTGGCTTTAACATCAAAACAAACTTAGAAAAAGGCGACGTGACAATTAAAAAAAACGTAAAAATTTCGATTTCCCTGCGAATATCGAGTTGTCTTTTCTTTGCCCATTTTCTGCAAATCGCTTTTACTAATTTTTAAATTTCAGAACTATGGCTCGTACCAAGCAGACGGCCCGCAAGTCGACCGGAGGCAAGACCCCGCGCCAGTTGGCCACCATGTCGGCGCGCAAGTCGGCCCCTGCAGGAGCGAAGCGGTCCCCTGAAAGGACCTACCGTTACCGCCCCGGAACCGTGGCTCTGCGAGAGATCCCCGCTACCAGAAGCGGACGGAGCTTCTGATCCGCAAGCTGCCCTTCCAGGTTAGTCGGTATTTTGTTTAATGAAAAAAATATTTGCCGTTGGTGAAATTACACCCTTCCCTAATTTGGTGTTTCGGGGTAAAAAAAACGTAAGCCCCTAAAGTGATCTCAAGGGGGGACAGGAACCCTTCCATAAACCAATATTTTCACACATTCTATACGCGTGGGCATAATTTCAATGCATTGGCATTTCGATAAGGCCCCATGTGACCGATTTTAGGGGGGGGATGGATTTGCGTGAACGAATAATAAAATTTTCAATTGTGGATAAATCGGTAAAATATTTTTTAAAGACTGATTTGAATATCTTAATAATGTTTGTTATAGTCCATTTCCAACAAAAAATCGACTACTTTTCAACGATGTCTACTCTTATTTAACCACTGCCAGTTTGAGACATTGAAGTGAAAAGAAACTTAACAAGCGAAAGAGCACTTTGAAAAAGGAGTGCGCAGACAATTAAGAAATCGCGGCGGGACCAAATGTACCTAGTCCTTTAGGAAAATCCCTTTTTCCTCGACTCTTTTTTGGAAACGCACTATACTCACATATAAGTCAGCACCGACCGGGATCGAACCCTGGTCGTATGGGTGGCAATCTGACTGTGTGGTCCAAGAACATTTTTGCCCAGGGCTGTATTTTTTTTTGTTACCCCGGCGCACATCTCATGTCCCATATTTGTTATTGATTTGAAGCTCTCGTAGCGAAGACAAAGCATGCCAAAATGTGGGGTCGGGCCGAGAAAATTTAGGAATCCGGCCCGAAAATTTTTTTGTTGTTGTTGATATTTGCCATTTCCAGTCAAATGAAGAAAAGGATCATTGTCAAGAAGAACTTCCCGATCACCCAGGCCCGCTTCTGGCGTTCCCCTCCAAACACCCCCCCCCCCCATCCCCAGAAAGAACAAAACATCCGCCGATGTTTATTAGATCCAATTTTTAAGGTTAATGGTATCAAAAGGGGGGATTTTCAGGAAAGCTGTCGTTGGTGGAGTCACGGCGGGTTCAGGGGCTTAGCGCCTCTCTCCTCGGATGCGGCGGGCCAGCTGAATATCCTTGGGCATGATGGTCACGCGCTTGGCGTGAATGGCGCAGAGGTTGGTGTCTTCGAAGAGTTCGACGAGATAGGCCTCGGCGGCCTCCTGAAAACAAAGAATTACTTTCAATATAAAAAATAGATCAAAAAACAGTGACAACGAAGAAGAAAAAAGTTACCTGGATGGCTCCGACGGCGGTGCACTGGAAACGAAGATCGGTCTTGAAGTCCTGGGCAATTTCGCGAACCAGGCGCTGAAAATGAAATTTCGGATGAAAATCACAATGTTAATTTTCGGTAAATTCTGTTAAAGAATGAGCTGATTTTCACAACTTTTAATGATGGGTGGAATTTGGTGACAAAGTGACGTCATTGCTGACAAAGACAAAGAAAATTTTCCCGCGGGGCCCACAGAGCCCCGTTCACCCAGGGCTGGCAAAGGCCGGGCCGCATTGTAAAAATTTGGCCCGTGCCCGGCCTTAGATTTGCCCCACTTTCATATTGGGTTTTCAAGACCGGGCCGGCCCGCTCCCTAAAAAATCGGGCCGGCCCTCAAATTTAGCAGCCTTGCCCACATTGGAAAAACCTCCAAATTATTTACCAGAAACTTCGAATTTTGGCGCAGGGAGCCTACGCGTCGTTTTGACCTTGGTCATCGTAACGAATGCCGTTTCGACGTGGCCAGATAGATTTTTGGGACGGACCGGCCCGGGTATGAAAATTGAAATTGTAAATTTTGTATAAATCGGCAAAATGATTTTTTAAATTTCTTAAAATAATTTAATAATGGTTATTACTAACATATGAGTCACGCTCTCGTTGCAGGACCCATCATACAATGATTGCTTTGCCTTGCCTTGCCTTTGCACGCTCTATCGATTGATACAATTTTTGGCTTAATTGAAGAGTCTTTAATTTTTTAGCAAAGTTCTGGCACGCTTTCGCTGCGAGACCCTAACACGATTTCTGGGACCCGACCCGTGAGAAGCCCCCTCACCCCCCCCCCCCCTAAAATCGGTCACATGGGGCCTTATCGAAATGCCAATGCATTGAAATTATGCCCACGCGTATAGAATGTGTGAAAATATTGGTTTATGGAAGGGTTCCTGTCCCCCCTTGAGATCACTTTAGGGGCTTACGTTTTTTTTACCCCGAAACACCAAATTAGGGAAGGGTGTAATTTCACCAACGGCAAATATTTTTTTCATTAAACAAAATACCGACTAACCTGGAAGGGCAGCTTGCGGATCAGAAGCTCCGTCCGCTTCTGGTAGCGGGGATCTCTCGCAGAGCCACGGTTCCGGGGCGGTAACGGTAGGTCCTTTCAGGGGACCGCTTCGCTCCTGCAGGGGCCGACTTGCGCGCCGACATGGTGGCCAACTGGCGCGGGGTCTTGCCTCCGGTCGACTTGCGGGCCGTCTGCTTGGTACGAGCCATAGTTCTGAAATTTAAAAATTAGTAAAAGCGATTTGCAGAAAATGGGCAAAGAAAAGACAACTCGATATTCGCAGGGAAATCGAAATTTTTACGTTTTTTTTAATTGTCACGTCGCCTTTTTCTAAGTTTGTTTTGATGTTAAAGCCAAGGGCGCAAGCAAAACAAACGGAATTTGAAAATTAACTTTCGCAAAATTCGACAGAAAGCCCTCAAAATACACCGAGGAACAAAGAAATTGGGTAGACGGGGAATAAAGCCACAATGGAGGTAAAATGTGTCTCCTTCGAAGACCACAACCGCGAGGAACCATCTCTCTCACTCTCCACTCAAACATGCTCTCAATTCACTACAGGCACAAACAAAACCGAGACGAGACACACAAGGCAGAGCCGACACTGCCTAATCGGCGGGGGTAAGGGGCGGGTCCGGTTGGCCACGCCCCTTCGGAGCCCGCGAGACGGGGTTCTCTCGGGCCGGGCAAGTTGGCAAATTTTGGTCGGCCCGTTTTCCTTGGACCACCCAGTCAGATTACCACACACACGACCAGGGTTCGATCCCGGTCGGTGACGTTCTTTTTTCGTGCGACTAAAATTAACTTATATGTTAGTAACAGACATTATTAAGTAATTTAAGCAGTTTAAAAAATTTTTGTACCGATTTATACAAAATTTAAAATTCTACGTTTCATACCCGGGCCGGGCCGTCCCAAAACATCCCTCGGCCCGTCATTTGAGAACCCCGGCGCGAGGCAACATAAAAATTGATTTTTATGATTTGCCCTGAGAATGACGATTAGATCTGCATTAGATGTACATATATTTTACTGTAGTTGACAAAGGCGAATGGGTCCCGAGACGAAAGTTGCAGAATTCCGTTGTTTCCAATCATGATTCCAGACACGAACATTATATAGATGTCGCCAAACGAGCATCGGCTGCTAAAAGCCGCTTCTTTTTCTCTGCGTCTGCGCTTCTCACACACACTATTTCCGCCTGAGTATCGCACGACTGCTGCATTAAGGCCGTTTTTGGCAGGGTACCCGTTTGGCGACATCTATAATTTGTGAACTTTCGCGCCAGAACCATCAGGGCTTCCGTGGTCACGGCGATATGCGAGGGCACTTGTCCCTTTTTACGCAAAATCGGCGGAATCGCGGTTGCAACACGCAGCGCGAACCAATAAAGGTCCCGCAACGAAAGCCCTAAAAATGAGCAAACGATCAGGTTTGATTCTCTATTGATTCTCAGCCACCATCGACAGAAACTGGAACCCTCACAAAAGGGGAACACAAATAACCGGTAGGCGTACACAGGGTTCTCAAATAACGGGCCGGGCCAAGAGATTTTTTGGACAATCAAAATTTTATTTTTTGTATAAATCGGTACAACAATTTTTAAAACTGCTTTAAACAACTTAATAATGTTTGTTACTAACATATATGTCAATATTGGTCTCACGAAAAAGAATGTCAAAGACCTGGTCGTCTGGCGGCTCACTTTCAAGTCTGTGAGCTCTCCTCTCTCGCTTCTATTGTCTAGAGCGACAGCTGTTGCACCGACTGGCACGGACTGCGCAACCTCTTGTAAATGGTCAAGAATCACCAGATTGGCCTTCTGATCTCGGAACAGTTTCGTAACACATGAATTTTAATGTGAACCGGTTTGTGAATAACGGTATTCATTTGGAGTAATGGCTACAACTGGCTCTGTCAGCGAAAACGGAGTTCGTTCAGTTTCTCCTGTGCACAGGGAAAACGGAGTTTGGTTGCCTTTCCGTGGGGTTGTGATTATAATCCGAGTTATCCATGGCTGGGGTTCTCACGGGCCGGGCCATTTGCAAAATTTTGGTCGGCCCGTTTGCCTTGGACCCCCCAGATTTTCACCCACACGACCAGGGTTCGATCCCGGTCGGTGACATTCTTTTTTGTACAACTAATATTGACTTATATGTTAGTAGCAAACATTATTAAAATGTGTGTTTATGTTATAGTGTTTTATTGATTTTCGTTTATCTCGCGAGTAACTATTTTTAAATACCGCGGCAGAATTAGAGTGACCCCTTTCTGCTAAGGGGTACTTGGGTCAACAGATGACCCGTGGGATCGCTTTCTTCTCTTCCGACAGGTAAAAGAACGCCGATTCCCACGGTCTGGCGTGTTTTGTTAGCCGCCACTTTGGTTCCACAGCTCGCCAAAAAGGGATGCAACGGCGCACGCAGAGTTAGCAAACCTCGGGAGGGTACAGCTTACCCCAAGTTAAGGGTGGTAGAGGCCCGAAAATGCCAAAGTTAAGGGAGGCAAGGCACTATTTTCGTAAAAATCGAATTTTTGAAAAAAGAAAAAGGATTTGCGAATTGAAGCACGTAGAAAAACATCGACCGTGTTTTTTTTTTCAGATGAGGGGTCGTGTCAAGCCGAATTTCTTATTTGGGGGACCCGCGCGACACGTCAAATATGTGTTGTGGAGGCTGCGGTAATCGGACCCCACAGGTAGTTTGTTCGTGTATGTTTTAAACGGAAAACTCACAATGTAGAGGGCGCAGAGAAGTACGGCGGCGATGTAGTAGACCTGCAGCGGCTGCTCGGCGTAGGCGAGAACGGGGACTCCTGCCAGCCAGCTGAAACTTTACAGGTACAAACTGGCAAATCAAAGCTTTAAAATAAGAAAAAATGGAACTCACATGGTAAAGACGACAATGGCGGCGGCTAAATAAGTGTAGTGGACGATTTTGTCTCCCCTGTGCATCGGGAAACACGTGCGGCGTCATACCCTAAATTGGTGGGTGCAGCTGGGTCCGGGCGGAGCCCCCCGGATTTTTTGGCGGGTCCGGTGGGCCGGCGGAACCCCCCGTTTTTACGCGTTTTCGAGGACACAATTTTTGCCCCCCCTGCGAACCCCTCTCCTGACTCAGGGTCCCGCTTTTCCCCGGCGCACCCCCCCCCCCGCAGATCCTTACCCCAATTTAGGGTATGTGCGGCGTGGAGGCTCGGCGTCCGTCATCTGGAATTATAAGGATAAGTCGAATAACTGAAACCGAAAAGGAGCGAAAAGCTGAAAGATGTACGACAAACCGATGCTCTGATTTTCCCTCCTAAACGTTTGAAGGCCAAGAAAAGTGT
This sequence comes from Oscheius myriophilus, assembly GCA_964057215.1. Lineage (NCBI taxonomy): Eukaryota > Metazoa > Nematoda > Chromadorea > Rhabditida > Rhabditidae > Oscheius > Oscheius myriophilus. The sequence continues at coordinate 919,042 of OZ059905.1, read as the reverse complement.
CGGCGCGGTTTGTTAACTTGGTAAATTAAAAATTATTTAAATCGTTATCATAACAGGCCGTGGGGTGAGGTGAGCCATGAGGTACCTACGTAATTCGGCGTTTGGTATAAAATGGAAACTGAAGGGGGCTTACGTCGCCCCGAGGCACCATTTGGGGGGCTTACGCATCCAACCCCCAAACACTGCTCGTCCAGCTATGATCGTTATTTTAGCTTACGTCAATTTTTTTTAAACCCCGAAAACACTTTCATTATACTTCTATTACACATTTAGAGTAAATTTAAGTTAGCAAAAATAAAGTATCCCGACCGGGATCGAACCTTGGTCGTGTGGGTGACAGTTTGACTGGGTGGTCCGAGTGGACGGGCCGGGCCAAGACGGGTTGATGATGTTTTTCAAGTCGGCCCGGCCCGTGAGAACTATGGCTTGAAGGAACTCCAGCTGCCAAAAACCGGCATGGGCACTTTGCCAAAAGCCAGAACAAAGATAAGTTGATAACAAAGATAAAAGATAAGTTAAGTTGTCTTGGCCCCGCAACGAATAGCATTGGGAAAGTTCCAACGATGCCAACGAATTGCAATGAATACGCGGGATTTCTGCGCTTAGCGTGGCGGGACTCTTGTCCAAACGCTGAAAAGTTTGAAATCGCCCGCGTTCGACGAGTGGCTTTTCTTCTAAACGTGCCAGATTGCCAGCTCACGGCACGCCGGCGATAAACGAAAGGCTTCAAAGACGATCCCAGCTAAAGGGTAGTACTTTCGAAATTGGTCTCTTAACGAACACCCAAAAGATATATAGAATTTGAAAACAGCTCTTTAACAAGGGTTCTCAAAGAGCCGGCTCGAGAAAACAAGGTTTTTGTGGTCTAACCTTGTTCAAACTCAATCTTTCTTGGTTCTGAAAAAAAGAATTCGAAAAATAAACCAATTAAGCGTTGTTTGATGTTTTCAAACATAGAAAAACTGTTTCGAAACAAACAGGACTCTCCTGACAACGATTTCATGCAAATTCAAGTTTGAAACTATCAAACAACGCGCAATTGGTTTCTCTTTCAAATTCTTTTTTTCAGAACCAAAAAAAGTTGAGTTTGAACAAAGTTATCCCGGGCCGGCCCGTTGGGAACCCCCGACCGGGACCACTTTTTTTTAAGACTGGCATACAGTAAAAACTGAATGAGGGTGAGCGTGCCGCCCAGCGACTGGCAATTCCGCACCGATTTTCCACATTCTACTCACCATGAAACCCATTAATTTCGACCACCGACATAATAAAAATAATACAAACAAAATCAACCACATAAAAGTATCTGGCGAATAACGCCTTTGTTCAACAAAAGGACACATTGACGATGGTACAAACCAGTTTATTCAACCTTAGAGCATGGTACAGAATTGATAACTCAGTGAGAAATTGAGAAATAATGATCACGATATGACAGATTGGATAAAAAGTGAGAGAATGGGGGATTTTCCTTGCTCGGTGACCGTTTCACTCCTTCTCCTGCTTGGATTCGTCTTGCTCCGCCTCCTCAAGAACACCATCCTTCTGAGGCTGAGGGCGCTCCAACTCCTCCGCCTGAGGGAGCTCCAGCTCCTTCTCGACCTCCTCCTGAGGCTGTTGCTTGGAATCATCTTGCTCCAGCTCCACATCAGCACTCTGGAGGCCCTGCAGTTCTCCTCCGGCGTCCTCCTGGACATCGTGCTTCTGGTGCTTGGAGTCGTCTTGGTCCTCATCAGCATCATTCTGCGACTGAGGGTCCTCCAGCTCCTTCACAACCTCCTCCTGAAGATGTTGCTTGACTTCGTCTTGCTTCAATTCCACATCGGCACTAGGCTTCAGGCTCTTGGAGTCGTCTTGCTTAAGCTCCTCCTCATCGCCATTCTTCTGCTGAGGACTCTCCAGCTCCTCGGCTTCCTCCTTATGCTGTTGCTCGACGTCATCTTGCTTCAACTCCTCCTTCACGACCAACTGCTGCTGATGGTGCTCATTCTGCTCCTTATCACAGTCATTCAACGTGTGGTGGTCCACCTCCTCCTGTTGCTTGGAGTGGTCTTGCTCCTCCTCAACATCATCGTTCTGACGCTGGGTGGTTTCCTCCAGCCCCTGTTGCTTGGCGTCGTCTTGCACAGGCTCCTCAACATCATTCGGCGGCTGAGGTGTCTTCAGTCCTTTTACTTTATCCTGCTCCTTCACCGCCTCTTGCTCGTCATCCAGCTGGACCTTCACCACCTCCTCGAGTTCCTGGCGCTTGGAGTCGTTTTGCTTAAGGTCGTCCTCATCACCATTGTTCAGCTGAGGGTCCTCCTGTTCCTTCTCGGACTCATCCTGATGCTGAAGCTCGGCGGCGTCGTTTCCAGGCTCCTCGGAGGCCTCCTCATCACTAGGCTGTTGGGTGTCATCCAGGCCTCCTTCTACTTCCTCCTCGACCAAATCCTTCTGATGTTTATTGGCGTCCTGCTCATCAGCATCATTTTGCGGGAAAGGGGCGTCCAGTCCTTTAACATTCTCCAGCTGCTCCGCCTTCTCGGTATCATCCTGATGTTGTTCGGTGTCGTGCTCCTTATCGCCATTTTGCAGCTGGGGGCTCTCCTCCTGTTGATGTTGTTGCTCGGCCTGGTCTCCCTCCGGCTCCTCTTCAACTGCTTCATTCTGAAGCTGGGCGGCTTGCTCCGGGTCCGGGAAGACTCCAAGGGCCAACACGAAGTAGAGATTGTGGAGCACGTACTGGAGGGCGAAGAACATGTGAGTCTCCAGGTCCCGCCTACCCAACGCGTCGACATCGGGTTCGGACGAAGAGCGGAAGGCGCGGGCAACGGCCAATCCGATGATTCCGGCCAGCTCGTGGAGAGGAGCAACGAGCACGTAGTGAAGGAAGAGGCAGGCGATGATCTGGGGGCGACAGGTAAATTGCGTCAACAGGAAGGTCTGGTAGTCGCCGGCGGTGAGCGAAGAGAAATCCAAGAACCACAAGTAGTAGATCTGGAAAATGAAATTTATAATTGGCAATTCATGGAATTTTTAAAGAAAATAAGTCAAAAACAGCGTGTTTGGCTCATGCTTTGCACCAAAATTGTCGAAGGTTTCGCAATAAATTTGGATGCGTACATTGCCTGTGTATCCAATGCACAACGCTTAACTCTCGAACAGCAGCGACAATTTTAAAAGAAACCATAACGTGTGGTTGTTTCTGAACTAAGTAAGCTATTTTCAATCAAAACTCCCGCAGGATTTGCCAAAGTTCAGCCGAATTGACTGTACGTTGCCTAACATACCAGGACATGGAGTACAAATGGGACTTACGTTTTTGAGAAAATTTTGGGGGACCTACGCAAAAAATTTTTAAAAAAATTTTTTGCGTAGGTTTTTTTTTTTGCGTAAAATTAAAAACTTTTTGGTCAAACTAACATTACACGTACTTTTTCGTGTCTGAGAACGGGGCGTCACCGGACGGGACCGAACCAGAGACCCGTGGACGGAACTCGCCGCCAGACACTGCGCCAACCGATCTGTGCTTTCTCAACTGCGCCGCCTCCTTATAAACGAGATTCACACGTGTTAACGTTAATGAAGTGTGTGTATTGCGTACTTGTAACAATAAATATGATGTATTAGATTTTTTTGTTGTTATTTAGGCGATACATATTGGGAATCAGTGTGGGATACAAATAAAATTGTGTTTTCGAGTGAATCAAGGAAGTTATGATGAGCGAAGGAGTATTAGATCGTTGTTATGAGAAAAGTTGACCAGGTGGAGCTCCGATATGGTGTTCAATGAATTCTCCGATGTCGATTTACCCAAAAACGTGGAAATCATGTAGATTGAACTCTTGAATTTACTCGTTGGGGGCCTACGCATCGTATTCAACCTTGGTAAACGGTATGAACTCCATTCATTATTTGTATCCCACACTGATTCCCAATATGTATCGCCTAAATAACAACAAAAAAATCTAATACATCATATTTATTGTTACAAGTACGCAATACACACACTTCATTAACGTTAACACGTGGGAATCTCGTTTATAAGGAGGCGGCGCAGTTGAGCAAGCACAGATCGGTTGGCGCAGTGTCTGGCGGCGCGTTCCGTCCACGGGTCTCTGGTTCGGTCCCGTCCGGTGACGCCCCGTTCTCAGGCACGGAAAGAGCCAGGAAAAGAAAAGAAACATTAATTTGAACAAAATTCGTTTTTTTTTTTAAGTTTCAATAGCTTTCTCAACAAAGAAACTTGCTACAAATGTAAAAAGTCAGCTTGAATGAAAGTATTTTAATCCATAGAGCCATGGAACGGGGACCTACGTTTTTTTCCCCTGGGGACCCGTTTGGGGGCCTACGTTTTTTACTCGAAAACATGACTTGTCCAGGTATGTTGCCTAAACGACGCTAAACTCTCGAGCATGCCGAAGCAAGAAAACGCAACTTTCTTTGACCAAATTTCGCAAAAGAATAAAGAATAATCACAAAAAACTCACCATAAAGGAAATGGAGACTGAGAAAATGAGTCTGCAGTACAACATCAGCGGCACCATGGCGTAGGCGAGGATGGGGATATCGAACAGCCATCTGAAACTTTTGGATTTATAAAACTTACAAATTAAGCGGTTAAAAATAGGGAAAACTTGTAACTCACGCGATCAGGATAACAAAAGTCACGACTCGAAAAGTGTAGTGCACGAATGCGTCTCCCCTGTGCAACGGGCAACACATGGGGCGGGGAAGCTCGGCGTCTGCCATCTGAAATTTTTAGGATAGAAGGAACAAATAAAAATGGAAGAAAACGGGAACCAAAGAAGCAAAATAAGCAACGGGATAGTAAACACGGATAATGTAACGAAACGCAGTTGAATTTCTAAATTGTTTTGTTAATCACAAGGCCAACTATCGAACACAAACAACTATAAAGTAAATAAGCCCAAAATATCAAGTTCCAATGAATAATGAGTCGAAATAAGTGGAAAACGGAACTCTCAAGCGGAAAAAGGATTTTTATGCGCAATCTCGCTAACTGATATCCCGCAGGCAGACATATAAAACTACAAATGTTTATAACAAATAAATTTATATTTTATTTTGCAAAGCCTATTCTCATGAACCTGGTCAGACCGGAGAAGAAAAAAAGGACGACAAAGGAAACGGAAGACCAACGAACTTTTCAATTGACGGCTTAAACATCGCGCAGGCTAAACGTAAAAACTGTAACTGTCGTTGTCAATTAATGCTGCAAACGTAGTTGCGGGTTTTGCAAAAATTTGTCGAACTTTGTTCACTTTCGAAAGTGAACAAAGTTCGAAAATGAAATTTCATCTGAATTTATATTCTTATGCACGCAAAAATAATTGTTGGGAAACGTCTTTCTAATCTCATCTCTAACGAGAAGTCGCATTACAGCTGTTGTACTGCGTATTTTTAATGTATTTTATTTTACAAAATCGTGCACTACTATATGTACAAATTTGTATCACAATCGCAATTTCAACACGAATATATTAAACAAACAATACAAAGTGGCCAAGCTTGTAGTTTGTACCGCCCTGGTTGGCAAAATGCCAAACTAACGCAAATCTAAGCGCAGAATGGCGGGAATATTCGAATTTTACTGTTTTCCGTAACAATTGCGTCGAATATTCTGCTTTTTCCCTACTTTCAGCGTAGAAAAGCGAGTCGAACTAGGTTCCTTAAACTGAAACTGCTTGAAATTTAACCGTTTTCACTTGTTTGTGTGATTTTCTCGCGAATTTTGTATTTTCTCACTTTGCCACGTATTTTATTTAGTCATTTAATGATTTGCGTCATTTCAGTAAGTCATGCCGCTTTCCGACGTAAACGGCTCTCCCCCGGACGCCGAGAAGGACGCCCGTCTGAAGCAGTACAAGAACCAGGGAAAACACGAGGTTCGTTATTGAACAATCCGTTAAATTGTTGAAAAACAGTTGATTTTGAACGAGATTTTTTTAACGCAATTCTGCGCGGTTCAATTTTGCGTCAGTCCGAGTTAGCTTCATGGATCACGGCCTTTCCAAACTCCGCCTCGTTTCACCATTTGGACAAAGAGTCTCGCCACGATAAGCGCTGGTGGTTTGCCGAATATCGTGTATTTATTGCAATTCGTTGCCTTGGCACTCTGCCAGTGCTATTCGTGGCGGGACTACGCAACCTGGTGGCAAAGTGCCCATGCCGGTTTTTTTGACAGCTGGAGTTGCTTCAAACGTTAAGGATGGATAGGACGTGAGGTGATCGGGGTATCTACGTAATTTAGCGGTCTTTCGAAAATGGTATAAAAAATTATAGAGAGGCTACCGTACTTCGTTAGTGATCTACCGAAATCCGTACCAGCCGGGTGTCAACTGGGACGAAAATAACGCCATTATGACCAGGCGGGTTTTACAACATTGGCTCATCTAGGAGATAAAAATTCGCTGATCAAGAAAATGTATATGACTATGGGTCGGAAATGTACCGTTTTCGATAGACCTGGCTTCAAAGTGTCCAAAAACGGCCGACCATCCGCAGATTGTGCGGATGGCCAGTACGCCCTGCGTGTCCGGTATTTACAGGGGATGCTAATGAACCGAATTCATTCTAATTGACTGAGATAGCTGTGAAAATGAGGAGGGTGCGAGACAATTTTGCATAGTTCATTCGCATAATTTTCGACCGTATCCGATCGAAAATGAAATGAAAAGGCCCCTTACTGCCACTTTAACGCACCCTCCTTTTGTTACGTTGCGTGTAGGGTACTCAGGCAATGTACACAGCCAAAATGCCGAAGTAGCTTGCTAAAAAATCGATAATTTAGGAAATTCGTCGCAAACGAACCGAATGCAGCGTGGAGATCCGCAAGCAGAAGGGCGAAGATCTGCTCATGAAGAAGAGGAATCTGCCGATTGAAGAGAAAGGCGCTGCGAATGGCGATATGCCCGAAAACAAAAAGGGTAGGTGATTTTTTTTCATCTCTGGACAGGGAACTTCTGGGGGCTTGATACGCAAGTCCCCCGAACGGAGCTTTGCAGGCAACTTTAATTAATACATCTTGTTTTTATTTATTCTGACATGTAATTTGCTGGTTTATTTTTATAAAGAGAACAACACATTTTTATAAAGAGAAGCCGGGCCGAGGGATTTTTTGGGACGGCCCGGCCCGGGTATGAAAAATTAAATTTTAGTTTTTGTATAAATCGGTACTATAAATTTTTAAACTGTTTTAAATTACTTAATAATGTTTGTTACTAACATTTAGGTCAATATTGGTTGTACAAAAAAGAATGTCACCGACCGGGATCGAACCCTGGTCGTGTGGATGGCAATCTGACTGGGTGGTCCAGGGTAATAGGGGCCAACCAAGCCCGGGCCGACCAAAATTTTCCAAATGGCCCGGCCCGGCCCGTGAGAACCCCGATTTTTCATCAAACCCAATTACGTAGGTACCATAGATGAACAAGCGCCCGTAGATTCGGAAAAGGGGGGTCGCGCCGAGCCTAATTTCGTAATTAGGGGACTCGCGCAGAACGTCTCATTCGTATTGTGGGGGTCGCGCAAAACGGACCCCGCATGTAGCTTGTTCATGTATGGTAGGTACCGCAAGCATCTGATCTTATGATTTCTCTGCAAAATTTATTTTCCCCGCTTCAGCCGATAATTCCGTGCCCCACATGTCGAACGCCCAGATCATCGCCGTGCTGAAGAACAACCCGTCCGTGGAGCAGATGCGCTTCGCCTTCGAGGCTCTGAGGACGTCGCTGGTCAGCTCGAAGACCCCTCCGGTCGATGAGGTCATCAAGTGTGGTCTCCTTCAGGCGCTCGCTGAAGCGCTAACGGTTGAAGTACGTGCCACACTGATAAACTCGCCAACTTGTTGATTTCAGGACGAGAGAGTGCAGTTTGAAGCCACCTGGTCCTTGACGAATATCGTTTCCGGAACCACTACTCAGACCATGGCCGCCGTCGAAGCTGGAATCTGCGCTCCCCTCGTCAAAATCTGCCGCATTAGCTCCGCCCCCCTGGCTGAGCAGGCTCTGTGGGCATTGGCCAACATATGCGGAGACTCCCCCCAGCTGCGTGATTACGTCATCGGTTCGTATTTGGTCTTTATTTATCACAAACATGGGCGCGGTAGCAGCACTTTCCAGAAAAGAGCGTTTGCATCGTAAGCTACTATACGTGCTCTCGAGTGGTAATTCCGCACGCGACGAGACTGGTCTCAACACGATCAGCCTGACAGTCCAGTTGGTCGGATTTGCCTTTTCGAGACAACGCGCCGAAAGTGGCTGTGTTCCCTTAAATGACTGCTTTTAGATATCCCGGGCAAGGGTGGCTACGGGCCGGGCCGGCCCGCTCTCCAAAAATTCACGGCCCGGCGTTGAAAAAAAAAAGTTTTTCACGATTTATGTGGAGGAACTGCGTTTCTACTGTACCTAATGTATAAAACAACTATGGCAAAAAAGTTTTGTCGGCCGGGGATCGAACTGGGGCAACTTCGGATTACCAGTCCGACCTCTTAGCCACTCGGCCATGAAAACATACAAAATTTATATAGGGTAGTTCGAATCCTCCTTCACACAGTATGTTTTGCACAATTATAACTATGTTTTGCAATAAACTGAACTTAAAAATAATAACTTAAAAAAGCGTTACATTTAAAAAATAGATTTTCAAAAAAAAAGTGGGGCCGGCCCGGGCTGGCCCGTTCCTCGGATTTTCTCGGCCTGGGTCGGTCCGCTGATTAGCCACCCTTGATCCCGGGTGGGACATTTTTAAAATTTTTGGAACATTGCCATGGACGAAAATCGGGATTATAGCTGTCGCCAAAAATTGACCGAGACTTACAGAAAAAGCGGCTTTTTCCCTGATATGCTCGTTTAGCGACAGCTATACGTGCGCTCTAATCGCGTTCGGGAAACTCAAATTTAAAAAAAAAGAAAACTTGTATTGTGGGGGTCGCGCAAATCGGACCCCACGTTTGTTCATGTATGAACTTGAATCATTAGCTGATATATCGCACTTTCGGAGGCAATTTTTGAATTAGCAAAAGTCATTCTATAAAAAAAACGCCTAAAACTTTATATCTCACCGGAGAAACTTTTGTGTAGTTCAGGAAAATTGCGTCCGGAAATTCATTTTATTAGCTAGTTTTTCATGTTTTCAAAGATAATTTTCATCTAAAAATGACAAAGAACTAGAATCGGGAAATTTTGGTCGGGTCTCATTGTAGTTTCGGTTGATTTTCATGGAAAATCGTTCGATTTTGGGGTATCGATCGACGTTTTGGACAGCCGGCACCCCCTCTTGACATAAAAAGTTTATAACTACAAACCATGACCCACCCCCTGTGTCACCGGACAGCCAAATTTAATATTTTATGGTACCACTCTTCAACCAACTCTATTATTTTACCCTGTCAGCGCCTGTCACGGTCTTGTCATTTTAAAGTTTCATTTTAAAGGGAGCTTGTGGTAAGAGCCTTAATAACGTAATTTTGTCTCTATTGACACCCGACTGGTATGCATTGTGGTAGAATGAGGTGCTTGCAGTGCCTATAATAAATATTACAATACAATACAAACGGTTTATTCTCTAGGGATCTACCCTGAACCGCCAGAATGAATCACAGTTGTAGACTTCAATTCCACGAAGTTGACTTGGTTGAACCCATACTCCTTTTATTCGGCTATAAATGCCTCCTGGCCAAGTTGCTGGTACAGCTCTCCTTGGGGGAAGCAGCTTCTTCTCAGGGGCCTGGGACGATCGAAGAACTGTAGACGACTTCGGTGACATACCCTAAATTGGGGTAAGGATCTGCGGGGGGGGGTGCGCCGGGGAAAATCGGGACCCTGAGTCAGGAGAGGGGTTTTCGGGGGGGGGGGCCCGCAGGGGGCAAAAATTGTGTCCTCGAAAACGCGTAAAAACGGGGGGTTCCGCCGGCCCACCGGACCCGCCAAAAATCCGGGGGGCTCCGCCCGGATTTTCCCAGCCGCACCCACCAATTTAGGGTATGTTCGGTGATCCATTTGGTTGGAGCTACGTCCTCACGGGGCTCCACTCCGGCTTGAGGACAGACAATCCAGGCCCGGTTGGGAGAGCGGAAAAGGGAGCGACCGCACGGCCGCGCGAAACGCAGGAAAGAGTGCCTATGTAATTCGTATTTTTGCGAAAAAAGGATATCGAAAAGGGCACAGACCGTGACTGGCGCTCACGGGGTAAGATGATTGAGTTGGTTGAAGAGTGGTACCATAAAGTTTTAACCTAACCTGACGTTGGCACAGGGGTGGGCCGGGGTTCTCACCGACCGTGCCCGGTCATTTGCGAAATTTTGTTCAGCCCGGCCCGTTTACCCTGGAGTCCCAAAAAATTCCAGCCGTCCCAAAAAAAAAAATCCTCGGACCGTCATTTGAGACCCTGCTTGTGGTACCTATGTAATTTGGCGTTTGATTGAAAATTGTTACAAAAATTTAAGGGGGGCTTGCGCTGCCTCCGATACACTATTTGGGGGCTTACGCGTCGTACCCCCAAACGTTCCCTCTCCAGCCATGCTTTCGGTTCACGCCTGCTCGGCAACCTTTCTTTCTGTCAGGGCTGGTCGCGGGCCGGGTCCGTCTCCAAAAACTCTCGGCCCGGCCCGGCCCTGCCCGCCTCGAACGGGTCCGATTTCGGCCCGTTGGCCCGTTTTCAAAATCGATTGACAGGTCAAGGTGAAATTTTTAGTCATTAAGCTGTAAAATTGCCTATAAATATAAATTAAATTAATTATATAACAAAAAGATTAAAAAACACAACACCTTAACTTAAAAATATCCTCTACGAAGACGTTTCACTACACCACCTTTGCTCGATCCTAGCAATATCGGGCGGGCCCGTCCCGACCTGGAAATTTTCTCGGCCGGGCTGAGCCCGATGTCATAGTTCTCACGGGCCGGGCCGACTTGAAAAAAAATTCTCGGCCCGTCTTGGCCCGGCCCGCTTCCGCTTCGGCCCGTCCACTCGGAGCACCCAGTCAAACTGTCACCCACACGACCAAGGTTTGATCCCGGTCGGGACACTTTATTTTTGCTAACTTAAAATTAGTTTAAATGTGTAATAAAAGTATAATAAAAGTGTTTTCGGGGTTTAAAAAAATTGACGTAAGCTAAAATAATGATTTAAAGAATTTTCAATTTGGCATGTTAACAAGCCGGGCCGAGAAAAGTGTCGGCCCTGTCCGGCCCGCGGGCCGGCCCTTCATTTGAGAACTATGCCCGATGTTTGGCCACCTCTGCTTTCTGTTGATTTTTAATGTGTTTTCAGAGTGCAATGGCGTGGAGCTCTTTTGCCAGCTCGTCGACCAGGTGGACAAAATGCGGCGCCCCTCGTTCGCCGTGATGCTCGCCTGGGCTTTCTCCAACATGTGTCGTTACAAGAATCCCCACGCGTCGCTGGAGGTCCTCTCCATGCTCAGCAAAGGACTCACCAAACTCCTCACTTACCCGGTACGCACTCATTTTTATCAACTTGGTAATAACACTTTTTGTAGGACCCGCGAGTGTGCCACGATGCTTGCTGGGCGGTGTTCTACCTGACCGACGGTCCCGACGAGCAGAAAGCCCTGGTTTTGGAGAACGGCATGCTCCCGCACATTATAAAGTTTCTGAAGGCGGAGGAGGACAAGATGGTCGTCCCGGCCCTTCGCGTGCTTGGAAATATGGCCACTGGAAACGAAGAATTGACCCAGGTATTTTACATTTTGCTTTGCTTATTAAGTCTTAGAAAAAAAGTTTAAAGTCGCCGATTTGACTCAAACTGGGTCTATTATCTTCACATGACCTCTTGAAATCATTTTGAAACTTTTTGGTCAAATATATTTTTTATTACCTGGGTTCATACCAAGGTGGCTACGGGCCGGGCCGGCCCGCTTTCCAAAAATTCACGGCCCGGCCCGCGGCCCGAGGTAAAAAAATTCCAAAAGTTGAAAAAAAAGTTTTTCACGATTAATGTGCAGGATTTACGTTTCTATTGTACCTAATTTATAAAACAACTATGGCAAAAAACAGTTTTGTCGGCGGGGGATCGAACTGGGACAACTTCGGATTACCAGTCCGACCTCTTAGCCACTCGGCCATGAAAAACATACAAAATTTATATAGGGTAGTTCGAATCCTCCTTCACACAGTATGTTTTGCACAATTAGAACTATGTTTTGCAACAAACAGAACTTAAAAATAATAACTTTGAAAAGAGTTACATTTAAAAAAAAAAGATTTTCAAAAAAGTGGGGCCGGCCCGTTCCTCAAATTTTCTCGGCCCGGCCCGGCCCGCTGATCAGCCACCCCTGGCCAGCACCCCTCTCTTGACAAAAAAAACTTTGTAATTACCAACTATGGCCCACTTTTTCCTTTGATATAATAAGGAAAAAGTAGAAATTTGGTAGGTCAAAAACACGGCTGGACAGGGAGTATTTGTGGGCCTCGGTGTGTAAGCTCCCCAATGGTGCCTCGATGGCAATGTAAGCTCCCTTCAAACCCGTTTTTGACGACTTTGAAGCTTATTTTCTCGAAAACGGTAAATTTTTGACCCATAGTCATATATTTTCATGATCAGCGAATTTTTCTCTCTTAATTGAGCCAATGTTGTAAAAACCCGTCTGACTGTCCCTTTAATTAATTTAATTTAGGCTGTCATCGACATGGGCACCCTGGCCGAACTCTACCCCATCACCCAGCGATCCACTTCCACATCCGTCGTCAAGCAGTGCTGTTGGCTCATTTCCAACATCGTTGCCGGCACGCAGCGTCAAAAGCAAGCCGTTCTCGACGCCGGTCTCCTGCCCCTGCTCGTCAAAGTCGTTCGCAGTGTGGGTTTCTTCGAGGTTTTGAGTCAAAAATGCTATTTTCAGGGCGCCTCCAAATGTCAGTTCGAAGCCTGCTGGGCCATCGCCAACCTGTGCCAGGGTGGAACAAGAGAACAGATCGTCTCCCTCGTCGATGAACGCGCCGTGACGCCTCTCTGTAGCCTGCTCAACCACAAGAACTTCGACACGCAGACCAACGCGATGGAGTCCCTCTACGCGATTCTTTCGACCGTCTCGACTGCGTGAGTTTCAATGAATGAGTAGCCATGGGCCCGGCCCAATGGCAGGTTTTTTTTTACATTTTTTTTTTGGAAAGAAAAACAGTCGAAAAAACCGTCCGGGGAACTTTTTCCCTTATCTTCAAAAGAAAGCGTGGGAAAGAAACCAGGCGTGGGCTATAAGTTTGTAGTTTAATTCTATTGCCCCTCCCCCCTCTTCGTATAATTTCGAGAAATACTGTAATATAGTTTGATTGTCATGTTAAATCGATCGATAATTCGATTTCCAGAAACTTTAACTCTTGGACTTATTGTGATTTATCAATTCATAAAAAGCCAGCCTCAAAAAAACTGTTTGAAAAACAGGTTTTTTAGGGTTTTTGACCTTTCACTATAAAAGCCAAGAAAAAAATGGATTTCATATTTAAACTCTACGTCAAATTTCGAATCGGATAAAATTTTGAGAACTGAAAATATCGACGACTATTTTTCTTTAAAATCCACTTGAATGTGTCAAAATGGCCAAATTTAGCCGAAAAATGCATAAAAGTTGTATTTTTGTGGTCCCTGCGTAGTAATGTTTCAGAGCCAATTTATCAATTAGTGGTTCATTTCTTTCGGTTGGGCATTTCCAGGCCAGTTTTTCACGTAGAATTCAAATATAACACTTAAAAAGGTTCAATATCAAGGACTAACACGCAGCGACACGTATTAGTGCCAAATGCCGCTAATATAGTCGATTAGGAAATTATGCTTGTTTTACGGTAGTTTAACAAGTTGCAGCTTGTTAGTAATTGATATTGAACCTTTTAAGTGTTATTTTTGAATTCTACATGAAAAACTGGCCTAGAAAAGTCCCACCACAGGAAATGAACATCTACTTGATAAATCAGCTCTGAAACATTACTACGCAGGGACCACAAAAATACAAATTTTATGCATTTTTCGGCTAAATTTGGCCATTTTGACACATTCAAGTGGATTTTTAACAAAACTAGTCGTCGATATTTTCAGTTCTCAAAATTTTATCCGATGCGAAATTTGACGTAGATTTTAAATATGAAATCCATTTTTTTCCTGGTTTTTATAGTGGAAGGTCGAAAACCCCAAAAGCCTGTTTTTTAAACAGTTTTTTGAGGCTGCATTGAGAAATAACAGTGATTTCTCAATGCGTAAAAACTTTAACTCTTGGACTTATGAACAATTTCAATTTTTAAAAAAGCATTTTGTAGCAAATTTGATTTCCAGAAACTTTAACTCTTGGACTTACTGTGATTTCTCAATGCGTAAAAAGCCAGCCTCAAAAAACTGTTTGAAAAACAGTTTTTTGAGGCTGGCTTTTTACGCATTGAGAAATCACAATAAGTCCAAGAGTTAAAGTTTCTGGAAATCCAATTCGCTACAAAATGCTTTTTTTTAAATTGAATTTTCGTTAACTTTGAAATTTTTACAGTACCATTTGGGCACCTACCGTAGCCCGGATCAAAAAATCGATATCGAGCCAAGCGCTTCAGTATATGGTTTTTAGGCCATAGGAAGGTTATAAACCAAAATTCATCCAATTCGAAGATACTTTTTAAAAAAAATGTCCATAACAAACTCGACTTTTATAGAGACGACGTATTAATCATTATTTTCCAAAAACAAGTTTGTTTTCAGTTATCCCCAGAGGCTGGATGAAGTCCGCGATTCTATCGAAGAGTGCGGTGGCCTCCAAAAGCTGGAGCGTCTTCGGGAGTCTCAGTCGCAGAAGGTCTGCGAAAAGGCCTATCGCATCATCGCCGAGTTCTTCGACCAAGGCACCGACGAAGAGATTGCCCAGTACAATTTCTAAATTCCCGTTTTCCCCCATGTGCCATTATGACTTCCCAACGAGTACCATATCTTTCCATCATGTAAATGCACCAATATCTTGTATTCTGAAGTTTTCCACTCAGCTTTTTGTTTTTGCGGTCAAACAAACTACATCAGATAGTAGTCCTGAAACAAACATATTGAATTTGGAAGCGAGCCACATAGAAATCCTTGGAATCAGCCTACAAAGTTTCCCAGTTGGTCCTGGTTAATATAAACCGGGCTGGCCCGGGAAACGAAGGCTGAAATGATGAGAACGAAGGATGTCAGGAAGGGCCCGGGCCGGCCCGAGTCTTTTTGTACATCTTTCTTTTAAAGTAATTATTATCAATTCTAATATTTTTTGCTTTTTTTGTTGGAAAACCTGGGTTCTCATGGGCCGAGCTATTTGGAAAATTTTGGTCGGCCCGTTCCATTCACCCGGACCACCCAGCCAGGTTGCCATCCACACGACCAGGGTTCGATCCCAGTCGGTGACATTATTTTTTGCACAATTGATATTGACTTATATGTTAGTAACAAACAATATTAAGTTATTTGTAGCGGTTTAAACAGTTATTGTACCGATTTATACAAAATTAAAATTTTATTTTTTATTCCCGGCCGACCGGGTCGGGCCGTCCCAAAAAAAAAAAATTCCTCGTCCCGTCATTTGAGAACCCCGTTGGAAGCGAACCACCTTTCGTCAAATGAGAAACCCGCAAACTACAATTTCACTCGTTCAAATCTCGTTTTCCGGGCTAGCCCAGAAAACGAGAAATTTGAACGAACAGCGGTTGGCAAACAATTACGGTATAAACATCGGGCAGCCCTTTACATCAAAGTTGATGTCATGAGGCGAGAGAGCCATTTTTACCATAGAAATTGGAGAGCGCGACATGATAATTGCAATTCAAAAATTTTTCGGTAAAACTTTGAAGTCCAAATGTAAGCAATAGAAATAGGTATTTGGCAAAGTATCTATATTTTTCAAAACATCTTCGAAAGGGCTAATTTTGGTAAATTATAAGTTAAAATTCTGAGCAGGAAGATTTTTGGTGACACTGCCTTTCTCTCTCTCTCTCTCTCTCTCTCTCTCTCTCTCTCTCTCTCTCTGTTCAACATTTCTTACATTTACTACATAATAACCCGTAATTTATCAAGTCACAAAGGCTGGGAAGCCTCATCTCTCTCCGCCGACTCCTCCTTGATCTGCTGCACCCTAAAAATCAATTTTTGATCATTTTCAAACACCACCGACCTATAATAGAAAGTGGCGGAGATGGCAACAAGAAGAACTACTATACTGACAACAAGGAGTACAATCAAAGCATCCAAGAATTGATTCTTCTCCGGAGGTTCTCTGGCATACTTGTGTTTGTGTTTGGTAGTTGGGTGCCTGAAACTGCAGTTTTAAAGGCCAATTTCAACGAAATCACCATTTTGTTGTGGGCTTTACGGTAGTTGATGGAAATTCTCTTCTTGTAATCAGTAATTCTTCCGTTGTTGTGGTTCTTTTCGTTGTTGTGACTATAACGATTTCGGAGTCTTCTGTGGCTTCATAGGTGGGAATGTACTCCTGAAGAAAATGTCTCTTTCTTGCCTTTCTCACTCACTCACTCACGCACTCACTCACTTACTCACTTACTCACTCACTCTCTCACTCACTCACTTACTCACTTACTCACTCACGCACTCACTCACTTACTCACTCACTTACTCACTCACTCACGCACTCACTCACTTACTCAATCACGCACTCACTCACTCACTTACTCACTCATTCACGCACTCACTCACACACGCACTCACTCACTTACTCAATCACGCACTCACTCACTCACTCACTTACTCACTCACTCACGCACTCACACACTCACTCACTCACTCACTCACTCACTCACTCACTCACTCACTCACTTACTCACTCACTCACTCACTTACTCACTCACGCACTTACTCATTCAGACTCTTTCACACACTCACTCACTCATTCAGACTCTTTCACTCACTGAGACTCTCTCTCTGTTAAACCCACCGTTCCAAACAACTCGTCTCCTTCCTTCAAAGGCTCTGTCACCATCGTGGGAGCCTCCGTGCTCATCAGATCACAAAGTGAGTCATTTGCTGCCAAAACTGCCACCACTGGCACTCTTCCAGCCCCCGCCAATTCACATTCCACAGCTTCGATGTCCTCCAACTTCGCCCTGTTTGCCGCATCCCCCAACCATTTTTGCAGCGCAGTTGGGGCATCACAATCGCAGGTGAACCTCAAATCCTTAATTGACCCGCTGATCGGAGAATGACGTACTCCGTGTCATTTCCGGCCAGTGAGACGGAAACGAGCCCGGCGAGGAGGGATTGAGAGGGCAGGTCGGAGAGAGGGTTGTTCGCAAGTGAGAGTCGTCTCAGATGAGGAGGTCTCCGAGGCAGAGAGGTGATGCGGTTTGATGAGAGATCCAGTTCGGTGAGGGAGGAGAGTTGCCCCAGCCACTCCTGAACATTAGGAGGTTAGGGGTTTGCAAATGCCTCACCGCCTCCTCATCTGAAAGCCGGCTTCTGGAAATGGACAGTGAGGTCAGGGAGGTGAGATTCTGAAGAGCCACTGGAGGCCATGTTTTCCACTCAACGTCATTTAAGGCCAAATCGGTTAAGGTTTGGGGTAAAGAGCCCAGGGCATCAAGGCGAAGAGAATCGCATCTCACTGAGTTGTGGACTGTCTGAAAAGAGTGAGTGAGTGCATGAGTGAGTGAGTGAGTGAGTGAGTGAGTCAGTGAGTGAGTGACCGAGAGGGAGGTACCCGATTGGTCCTAGGAGTGGAAGATTCATGACACACGCAGCCTTGAGGACAAACGGCTACGCAGGGACAAGCTGAAGGTCCTTCGTGGCAGCAGTCACACCGAGGAGGGCAGGTGGTTGTGTACTTGCACATGAGTTGGTTTGTAGCATCGGCTTGGCGTAGAGAGAGGAAACGGTCCCGCCGAGTCACGTGTCGACAGCGGAGACTCGGAAGATCTACTACAGTTACGTCCGGACGCGTCTAAAAGAGACGTTTCATAGAGATAGAGATAGAGACAGAGACAGAGACAGAGACAGAGACAGAGACAGATACAGAGACAGAGACAGAGACAGAGACAGAGACAGAGACAGAGACAGAGACAGAGACAGAGACAGAGACAGAGACAGAGACAGATACAGAGACAGAGACAGAGACAGAGACAGAGACAGAGACAGAGACAGAGACAGAGACAGAGACAGAGACAGAGACAGAGACAGAGACAGAGACAGAGACAGAGACAGAGACAGAGACAGAGACAGAGACAGAGACAGAGACAGAGACAGAGACAGAGACAGAGACAGAGACAGAGACAGAGACAGAGACAGAGACAGAGACAGAGACAGAGACAGAGACAGAGACAGAGACAGAGACAGAGACAGAGACAGAGACAGAGACAGAGACAGAGACAGAGACAGAGACAGAGACAGAGACAGAGACAGAGACAGAGACAGAGACAGAGACAGAGACAGAGACAGAGACAGAGACAGAGACCTACCTCACCAGGTGTTGGATGAAACATCCACCTCAGCGAACAAGTACAGTCAAACGGATTTCCAGCTAGCATTACTCTCAGAGGAACTCTCGTGCCAGAAAACGTGGACTCTCCGATTTCAGTCAAAGAATTGTTTCTTAAATCGACTTTTCAATTAAAATATTATTAAAACTACCTCAAATTCAGTAAGACCAATTGAGATAGAGGGCGGAGTGCCCCTTCCTGAAGGTGACTGAGTTTGTTCAAGGAGAGATCGAGGGAGTGAAGGCTTGGAGGCATCATATTGACTGAACCGAATGAGGCCAGAAAGTCGAGTTTGTTGCCGGCGAGGTCTATTCGACGAAGTGAGCTGAAAAAAGGTTGTTTCTGCCACAATAAGGGGTTCAAATGGGTTGATTCGAAAAATAGCGGTTTCATCGCTTTTAAAACCTCACAAACTAGGTCAAGGGGCGCCTTTCTGCTTTTGAGGTATCTGCGCCAGCCTAGTAACCTGGCACTGCCGGGCTGTCAGGCTTTCTCGATTATACATACTCTCTCGCCACTCTGGTGTCTCAATTTTACCCACTCTCTCGTCACTCTGTCGTCTCTCGATTTTGAACACTCTCTCACCATTTTTTCGTCTCTTGTTTTTACACACTCTCTCGCCACTCTGTCGTCTCTCAATTTTTTACGCTCTCTAGCCACTACATCGTCTATAGATGTTACACACTCTTTCTCCACTCTCTTGGTTTTCCACACCCTCTCGTCACTCGGACCTTTCCACTCTGGTGTCTGTCTCAATTATGCACACTCTCTCAGAACTCTCACGTCTCTTGACATTGCACACTCTCTCGCCACTCTGGCGTCTCTCGGTTTTCCACACTCTCTCGTCACTCGGGCGTTTCCACTCTGGTGTCTCTCGATTTAGCACACTTTCTCGTCACTCTGGTGTCTCTCCATTTTGCACACTCTGTAGTCACTACAGCGTCTCTAGATTTCACACACTCTCGTCACTCTGGCGTCTCGAGATGCACACTCTCTCGTCCCTCTGGCGTCTCTCAATTTCGCACTCTCTCTTGTCACTCCGCCGCTGTCTCTAGATTTTACACACTCTCTCACGCCTCTGACGTATCTCGATTTGCTACACTCTACCACCACTCCGGCGTCTCTCGCTTTGGCACACTCTCTCATCACTCCCTTGTCTCTAGATTTTGCTCGCTTTCTGACCGCGCTGGCGTCTCTCCATTTTGCCCACTCTCTCACCACTCTGGCGTCTCTCGATTTTCCACACTCTCTTATCACTCTCGCGTCTCTTGATTTCGCACACTCTCTCGCCATTCGGGCGTCTATCGATTTTGCACACTCTCTCGCCACTCTGGCGTCTCTCGTCTCTCAATTTGGCGCATTGTGTCGCCTATTTGTAGCTGCTACAGCTTCAGATACCCACCGTGCACTATTCGGAACATAATGAACTGTCGTGATTTCGTTATGCCTCAGGGAGAGATCCGTAAGCTCCTCAGGCAACCTGAAAAACCACTCTTTAAATCTTCAGAATCTCAATCTCACCTCCTAAAGTCGACATTCGTCAGATGATTGTGATCCAAAGTAAGGACTCTTAATTTAGTTAGAGAGACCATAGTATTAGCCAGGAATCCTATAGAATTATTGCTCAAATCCAGATGAATCAGGCTTCTGAATACCAAAAATTAGCTATAATGGTGTGTGTTTACCTTAAAGACGCTAAGGAATCCGGCTCTATCCTTAATCTATTCCCACTAAGGTCTAAGGTCATAAGGTTGGGTAAATGACTGAATAATTCTCTGGGGAGCTCTGGGATTTGGGCGTTTCTAAGAATTAGAGAGTAGAGTTGGTGTAGGCCGGCGAAAAGTTGTCCTGGAAGGTGAACCAGCTGACATCTGTCCATTTCTAGTCGATCCAATTTCCACAGACCCTAAAATTGAGTTTGTACATTACAAAATATGGAAAATGTGCTTTAAAAATGACAAAAACGTACAGCCACATAGGGGGGTCGAACCCCTGACCGTTGGATTAAAAGTCCAACGCTCTACCACTGAGCTAAGGAGGCCCGTTGATGTTGGTGGCGCCGCGCGTTAATGACCCCGCTGCAATAGCTGCATCTGGAGAAAGCGGCAAATTCGATCTTTGACGGTGATATTCTGTAAAAGACGCCTGTAATAGAAAAAAATGAGCTTGGGCGCGGGCCTACTTGGCTCAGTGGTAAAGCGTTGGACTTTTAATCTAACGGTCAGGGGTTCGACCCCCCTAGGTGGCTTAAACGGACCGCAAGGTACCTTTTGCAAGTTTGTTTTATTTGATTACTCATTTTATTATTTCAGGCTTCCATAAACATTTTATGTATGTATCCGATAAAAATGTATTTTAATGATGAAGAAGTCAAATATTTTGTCCCAACTGCCGATACGCACAGCCCTTCGGTGCGCAAATCTGGCACTTCGCCAGAATTTTCTTTGCGGAATTTCAACTCGGGTTTTAATTTTCGCTCTAAAAAGTGTGTTTTTCAATTTTTACACTATTTAAAATAATCACACGCTAAATAACTGCAATAAAATCTATGAAAATGCATAAAAAATATAGCGAATACCCGAGTATGCTGTGGAAAAAGGATCCCAGCGGCGTTTCTCGTTCTGTCTGCGTCTCTCAGAGAGAGGTTCGATCCTCGCAGCCAAATCATTTCAACAAATCCCCGAGGGGTAGTCGCGGGCGATCGTAGTGTCACGTTGGTTTTTATTACATTACTGTAGGGTAAAAAGGTCCCTGACGATTCCTTTAAGCTTCTTTGTTGTCTTGTAACCTCTTTCTCACAAGTCTTCTCTGTTACCTTGCATTTTTGCTATAAAGGTTTAAATTAGAATTTTCCTGTCTAATGCAGACCAAAATTTGAATTTACGCAGATGCGCTAAGCCACGTCCGTTAGTTATCGTGACCTTCCCACCACCCGTTCTCATTCATTTCGTCCTCAACATGCCTCCCAAGCGGCCGAAGAAGGGAGGACGCGCATCTACCATCACCGCAACCACTTCTATGACCGAAGAAGATGGTACGCAGGTCGAGAAGGCGTCGAAGATTGAGAAGAAGCCCCGCAAGGGAAAAGCTCCCGCTGCCGGAGGAGGCCTCAAGGAAGCCCTGAGGCAGTTCACTCTTAACACCGTCAAGATTGGAGTCAAAGGGCTCATGGAGGAGTTCACGGCCACGAGGGCGCAGACTCTGCCGATTGGAGACAAGCCGAAGACGGGATTCGATGCGCATGCGGATAAGAATCGATACAAAGGTGAGTCTGTCTCTGTCTCTGTCTCTGTCTCTGTTTCTGTCTCTGTCTCTGTCTCTGTCTCTGTCTCTGTCTCTGTCTCTGTCTCTGTCTCTGTCTCTGTCTCTGTCTCTGTCTCTGTCTCTGTCTCTGTCTCTGTCTCTGTCTCTGTCTCTGTCTCTGTCTCTGTCTCTGTCTCTGTCTCTGTCTCTGTCTCTGTCTCTGTCTCTGTCTCTGTCTCTGTCTCTGTCTCTGTCTCTGTCTCTGTCTCTGTCTCTGTCTCTGTCTCTGTCTCTGTCTCTGTCTCTGTCTCTGTCTCTGTCTCTGTCTCTGTCTCTGTCTCTGTCTCTGTCTCTGTCTCTGTCTCTGTCTCTGTCTCTGTCTCTGTCTCTGTCTCTGTCTCTGTCTCTGCCTTTGTCTCTGTCTCTGTCTCTGTCTCTGTCTCTGTCTCTGCCTTTGTCTCTGCCTTTGTCTCTGTCTCTGTCTCTGTCTCTGTCTCTGTCTCTGTCTCTGTCTCTGTCTCTGTCTCTGTCTCTGTCTCTGTCTCTGTCTCTGTCTCTGTCTCTGTCTCTGTCTCTGTCTCTGTCTCTGTCTCTGTCTCTGTCTCTGTCTCTGTCTCTGTCTCTGTCTCTGTCTCTGTCTCTGTCTCTGTCTCTGTCTCTGTCTCTGTCTCTGTCTCTGTCTCTGTCTCTGTCTCTGTCTCTGTCTCTGTCTCTGTCTCTGTCTCTGTCTCTGTCTCTGTCTCTGTCTCTGTCTCTGTCTCTGTCTCTGTCTCTGTCTCTGTCTCTGTCTCTGTCTCTGTCTCTGTCTCTGTCTCTGTCTCTGTCTCTGTCTCTGTCTCTGTCTCTGTCTCTGTCTCTGTCTCTGTCTCTGTCGCTGTCTCTGTCGCTGTCGCTGTCGCTGTCTCTGTCGCTGTCGCTGTCTCTGTCGCTGTCGCTGTCTCTGTCGCTGTCTCTGTATGTATGTCTCTATATCTCTATCTCCCTATGTCTTTATGTCTCTATAGTCGCTGCCCACCGAGCATGGCTACAAAAAGGGTCATTTTTGAACAACCTGCGCATCTCTTTAGCGAAATAGGTCACGTAATTGGAAGACGCAGGGGAAAAATTGTCAGCCGCTTCGGAATGCTCGATGGGCGAGGAGTATATGGCTCTATGTCTCTGTCTCTATCCCTATCCCTCCCTCTCAGATGTCTACTGCGTCGACTCGACCCGTGTCAAGTTGACGTTCCCCGCCGGCGGAGACGACTACATACATGCCAACTGGGTCAACGGCATTGACGGCAAGAAGAGGTACATCTGCACCCAGGTACCGTCACCTCCGGATTACTGTAGCTATTCTTACTGTAGGGACCTAAGGAGAACACGGTCGACGACTTCTGGAGGATGGTTTGGCAGGAAAAGTGCAAAAGCATCGTCATGTTGTGCAATGAGATGGAGTGCGGAAAGAAGAAGTGCGAAAAGTACTGGCCGGATGTGGATGCCGAACCGGTAAGGGTCCCACGAACGTGTAGGGTCCCACACCCGTATGAAATCGGTTGCGCAGTGCCCGCGTCAAAAGCGGGGATCTACACCCGTATGAAATCGGTAGCGCAGTGCCCGCGTAGTAATGGAGGGTCTACACCCGTATGAAATCAGTACTGCAGTGCCCGCGTCCAAACCGGAGGGTCCCACATCCGTATGAAATCGGGAGCACAGTGCCCGCGTCGAAAACTGATGGTCTACACCCGTACGAAATCGGTAGCGCAGTGTTTGTGTCGAAAGCGCAGGTCCCACACCCGTACGAAGTCGGAAACGCAGTGCACGCATCGAAAGCGAAGGGTTTCACACCCGTATGGATTCGGTAGTGGAGCAAACCGTAAGTGCCCGTGTCGGAACCGGAGGATCTCTTGCCCGTACGAAATCAGTTGCGCAGTGCACGGGTCAAAAGCGTAGGGTCCCACACCCGTATGAAATCGGCAGCACAGTACCCGCGTCCGAAGCCGAGAGTCCGTCACCCGTATGAAATCGGTAGCGCAGCGAAAACATACGTATCCGCGTCGAAAGCGCAAGGCCCCACACCCGTATGAAATCGGCGATGCAGACTTCTGACTACCTATTGAAAGGTCTGTTTCAGCTCACCCTTCCCTGCAAGCTGAAAGTCGTTTCTTTGAAAGTGGAAGACGTTGAGAAGTGCATCATCCTCACCAAGCTCGAGGTGTCCGACGAGGAGGGAAACAAGCACCCTGTGGACCACTTCCAGTGGAAGGACTGGCCCGACCGCGGCGTGCCCGACACCAACCTCTCCGCCTTCCGTCTTCTGAACCGAGTGGGCAAGCTCCTCCCCACCGCTGTGCACTGTTCCGCCGGCATCGGTCGCACCGGCTCCATCGTCGGAATCGACCTCGTCTACCAGCGCTTGGAGAAGGGCGAAGTGGTAAACATTAGTTACAGAATGAAAGTGCAGTAATCCATACAGACCACCCTGGAGAAGACGGTGCGTGAGCTGAGGGAGCAGCGCCATGGGTCCGTGCAGACGGACGCCCAATACGCCTACATGCACCGGCTGCTCATGGCCGTCGCTGAGAGCAAGAAGGCCGTCACCCCGGCTGAGATTGAGAAGTTCGTCGCCGACTATGAAGTCGCGGTTAAAGCTAAGGGATGAAGAGGTTCTGCAGGTTCAGAGGAAGTAATCTCAGAACATTACGTCAATAAATCCGTCGACTGGCGATGTAAAGGGGCTATGTGTTGGCGGGGGTTACTGTATTTTGTTTATTTTTGCACCTGTTTTCTTTGTTAGGCATTTTAGATTGTAGGTTACATAATGCTCTCTTTCTGATGTGGTTTTTATATTCTGTTTGCAATGTACTTTAAGACGACTTTGAAAATTGACTCGTATTTTACCAAACAAGGATTTGCAACATTAAAGTGAACAGAGTATGCAAAATAGCACTGTTTAAGTGGATTGCGTATACACTTTTACGATCGTTGTAGGACCAAGTGGACCGGTAAAAATAAGGTTTTCCGTTTCACAAAACGATGTCAAAGCGAGAGCCGTTTCACAAAGGAATGTGACGTTTTCGAAGGCAGAATGATATGCCAAACCGCTTTTATCATAACAAAGGCGCTGTTGACAATATCAGCCTTCTATTGACTGTGTGATGTGGCATTTTTTGCAGCGTTTTCAAAAACCTCTGGCTTTTACAAAGCCGCTGTGGTATCAAATTGACGCAATGGGGAAACCCCCTGGCATCTGGGCTTGCCTAAACCAAAGACTACAGAATATTTTTGTGGCTTTTGAATATATGTTGTTTTTAGCGGCATTTGTAAATGAGCGACGTTAGCCACCGCAATTCAGCACAATTACACTACAAAAAATATTTTTGAAATGTTGAAATATATTGCGCGCAGCGCGAAGCTCTTTGTTTGGTTCCTCGTCCAATTACTGCTGGGTCAGTTAAAATTAAATTCAAACACTTAATTTGCTGTAAACGGTGTAAGCAAAAAATCGCATATTCTATATCGCTTATATAACACATACCGTTAAAACAATATAAGTGCAAAAAGCACACAATTCATTTGTTTTTTTTTTGATTCAGGGAAGACCAAATTGTTATAACCTGGGTGTTTTTCATTGAGCAGTATTGAAAATAAGTTGAAATTTGGACAGTTTTGAGCGGAGCAAACTACAGTATCCAGGGACCTACCGTAATCCCCTAAAAAAATCGATAACGCGCCAAATGTCTTTGAGTGTTTTCAGACCAAATAAATATTTTTGACAGACATTCGGCTGATTTTACGATTTTAATTTTTACCCTTTGTCGCGGGTACATATGATTATTATGCCTCTCGTCCAAAGAGCTTGTAAAAGCGGCATGTGCATTTGACCCAGAAAATTGTCTGCGTCTGTATGTTTCGCACGCTCATTAGCCTGTTAGATGCGCAGGTTCATTATAACTACTTCCAAGGTCCGTGGGCGAAGACTATAGGGTTTGTTTCCGCAAAACGGAACGTGATTTGCTCACTTTGTTTCTAGATCTATTTTTTCGCTCACTTTACTTTTGTTCACTTCAATATTTCAAATTTTCTGTAGATAAATACGAGTGGAAATCAAGGTCTGTGGAAAGTCGGGGACCTTTCGTTAGAAATAGATCATAGAGAAATGCTGTATTACTGTGTCATAAAGTGACCTTTTACTATCCGCTGTTGTCATGTCTGTTGTGACATTCAGATGAAGCATTCAATTGTCCGCTGTGCTATTTTGACTGCCTCTAATCACCCACTATAGCTCTATTGCCTGTTTTACCATTTAAGAGCTGTTCATTGTATAATTCTTTGAAAAATGAATATAGTGAGTAAACTGTCGCTGTAGCCCATATCAAACCGATTTTAATTTATCCGGTGCAACGCCCTGGACTATGGTAGATTGTTTATGACTTTAGTATGGCTATATGGCCTCCGTCTATGTCGCACTGTACCTCCTATTTCTCTCCATTTCTCTCTGTTCCTCTTTTTTCCTATTTGTCTATCTCTCCTATAACTCTTTCCACTCACCCTGAACAATCCCGGAGGTGGCGTCTGCTGTGTGTGTTTCGTCAAATGAGGACATCTGATGGTGAGTGTCCTCACCAGATCCTTCCGCTCCAATGTGTCCAAATTCGTCGCGTTCAACTGCAATTCGAACCCAATTGGCTGCCATCTGCCGCGGCGGAGATTTATGATTCAAAAAATCGGATTCCTCCGAAAGCTGCGTTTTCAGCTTTTTAAAATTCCGTTTTCGGGGGTTTAAACCCATTTTCAGCCACTTTTGCCTATCGAATCCACCAATCACAACAATATATTGGTCAAAATACGAATTCCTCCGGGGGGAAATTCCGGGACAACTGAATGGGGCCAAATTGCGACAAATAGGATGCGCAAGAGAGGGCTCTTAACTGAAAAATAACATAAAATTTTGTTTATAAGACGTATAAAAGTCAAAAATGCTGCTGACAGGTTGCGTCGATATCGATTTGTTGACCCGGGTTACGGTAGGTCCAAATAGTATGGTAAATTTTTCAAAGTCATCCAAATTTCAATTTAAAAAAATCATTTTGTAACAAATTAAATTTCCAAAAACTTTAACTTTTAGACCCACCGCGATTTCTTATTCCGTCAAATGGAAATCTCGAAAAACTGTATGAAAAACAGGTTTTTTCGGTGTTTTTGAACTTTCACGGCAGGAAAAATTCAAGATTCGAAATTCTACGTTACATTTTGCAGCGGATAACCTCTAACATCGAACATCGAAGGTTTATGTTTTTTGTTTCATTTGAAAGTGTGGAAATCGCCAAAAACTGCCAAAAATTGTCCAAAAAAGCTATTTTCGTCTTCCTGTGTTTGAAAGTTTCAGGCAAAATTTACATATTTTTTGAAAAATTTACGAAACAAATGTTTCTAGAACAAATTTTAACGCTGATTCCAAAAATTACATTTAAACACAATTGATCTAGAAACGTTTGTTTTCCTTTAGTTAAAAAAAAATTTGCATGAGGAAAAAAAAGCCGGAAAAAAGCCTTTTTGGTCAATTTTTGGCGATTTCGAATCTGAAACGTATTTTTTCCGGCTAAAACGTATTTTTTCTGCTAAACCCCAAAAAAATAACGCAAAAAATGGTTTTTCAGTCGGTTTTTTGAGATTTCCATTTTACGGAATAAGAAGTCGCCGTAAGTCTAAAAGTTAAAAATTTTCGGAAATTGAATTTCCTACAGAATGAATTTTTTAAATTGAAATTTGGATGACTTTCAAAAAAATACTGTACTATTTGGGCATCTACCGTAACCAAGGGCAAAAATCGATATTCACCCGAATGTTTCAGCATAAGGTTTTTGGGCTACCAAATTCCGGCAAAACCCGAGACTTTAAATTTTTAAACTGTCATTGCACTTAAAGATCCTGCTTGATGTTTACAGAGACGACTTAAATCGATAAATCGATATTTGAATGGTATCAAAGTACATTTTCCCTTTGGGACCCACTTTTCCTGCCCTGTTGCAATTAAATAACGCGCGCGCGAATCACAAGCGATTACGGTGCGTCGGCGCGGAAGGAACTACCGGAACGCGTGACGAAATAGGCGGAATTTTCGAATCGAAAGGTTTCAATTGGAACTTTGCAATTTGCATTCGATAAATTTATGTGAAATCGGTGAGAAAAAGGCGCAATCAATCATCTCTTCCATCGCCCGGATGCGTCCTTCCGTCGCGTGCACATGTCTCCGGAGACCTCGTCAAAACAGAAGCGGTCTCGCGACGAAAATACGACAACAATTAGGATGACACCATCTGATTGCGAGGGGGAGGAATAAACAAACAGAAAGTTTTGGTTTTGGGTTCAAATGAGAGATGGAGAAAAGCCGAAAAAGCGACTTTTGTCGCTGAATTTAAGTTTTGCCGCCAATCCTTTTCGGCGGTTCTTAGAAATGAGTGATTTCATGATGAGTTTCAACTTCCAAAGGGGCGTGGCTTCTTTTTGGTTTACAAAAGGGGCGTGGTTTCTTTTGATCTACAAAAGGGGCGTGCCTCCTTTTTGGCCAGAGTAGGATAGGCGCGAAGGTATATGTTGGCCCTATACAAATTTTAAAATGGTTTTTTGCAATATTTTCGGCCAAATGAGTTTGTATATGTTTAGTAAACTGCAATAATTCAATAATTTTTTAGTTGTTGCAAATGACTCGGAACTGTTTTCAAACTTACTTACGCTAGGAACGAACCGAAAATATCTCCGATCGCTAGGAATTTTAAGCAGGTTATTTTTGACTTCATTTTCAACAAGAAAGAACACGAGCGACTTAAGAAGAAAATTTCAGTGGGGGAAAATGCATGTTGGGCACATATTTCACAAACTGGCGGCATTGACGCATTGAAATTTCCATCTAACGAGTCTTTTTAAGGCTTTTTTAGGCTTCCAACAACCTTGTAGTAGTGTTTGCCATTAAACATGATTTTGTGAATTCGTTGCCCTTTTCATATTTATGTTTCCCTTTTTAAATTAATGCGCCCAACCCCGAACAACCGCAGTTTTTCAACATGTAGTTTTTCAAAAACACCACCGAAATATTTTTTTCTCAGTCCACGTTTGGCCATTTTTACTTTAAAAGTGCATCGCAAACATGCTGGTTGAAACTCCTAGCGATCGGAGATGTTTTAGGTCCAAAAGTAAGCTTGAAAACAGTGCATTGTGGCAGTTTTTTACCCACATATCAAAAGTAAGTCTTTTTAAGAAAGCAGAATTTCTTGATGGGGCTTTAGAAAAACTTAATTATCCGGTAAAGTGGCAAAAATCCATTTTGGAATATATTTATGGCCAGAACTGAGAGAGAGAGAGAGAGAGAGAGAGAGAGAGAGAGAAACAAAAACAGATGCAGACAGATAACGAAAGATATACAGATAGATCAAAAGAGAGATTCACATAGAGTAGAAATACGGGCAGAAAGAAAACGATAAAATTGCATACAGATTTATGAAAACACACATAGAGAGAGAGGAATGGGGAGAGAGAGAGAGAGAGAGAGGGAGAGAGAGAGATGGATGGATGGAGAGAGAGAGAGCTTGATAGACAGAAGAAAGAGACACAGAAGGAGAGAGACCGAAAGAGGGGATATAGAGAGAAAGAAAAAGAAAGCGGTATAGAGAAACACAAACAAAAAAAGAGCAAGAAATCGAGGAAAAAGAGAAAGAGATAGAGGTATAGAGATAAAGAGAGAGATAGAGAAAGATAGAGAGATAGAAAGAGAGAATTCGACACACAGATATGCCAATGTTTCGAATCTCCACATTAATTTCACGCAAAGAATGAAACCAAACCCTACGGGCGGTATCATTTTGAGAGACCACAACCCAAAAGAGACATTGAAACAGTGACGGAGAGTAAAAACCCACCTTATCCCATTTACAGATGAGGTGCATATCCTTCGACCGCGGATCGTCATCCCTATAGCATTGACACCTTTGCGGACAGGTGAAAGCCTCGAGAAGTTGAAAGAGGAGGAGCAGCGGCAGAAAGAAGGACAACATGGCGACACAAACAAGTTAGAGAGGATTGGATTCAGGGGTCATTGGTGCGCATTGACAAATATGGGGGGCGGTCCCCCGGCGACAGATCGGCAGATATGGGCAGACGGCTAGCAGGATGGAGAGGCAGCCGGCGGAGACCGATGGCCGACAATTATCGGAGGAACGACTTCTCGGGAACGCAATGGGGACCGGACAGGTGCTGGTCGAAGGGGGTCATTTGTCATTACAACAGCTCATTTACCCCTTTTTTTAAAGATTTTTTTTTAGGGATTTTCAGTGATTTATTTCGGGTTTAAAGTCACTTAATCGTAAGTCGCACTTTGACTTTATCGTCAGTCGCACTTTGAGATAAGGAGACTTCTCTGAGTTACTGTAAGGGTTAGGGTTTGGGATAGGGTTTAGGGTTGAGGGATTCGGGTTTAGGGTTTTTATGGTTTAGGGTTTAGGGTTTAGAGTTTAGAGTTTAGAGTTTAGTGTTTAGGGTTTAGGGTTAGGGTTAATGTTAGGGTTAGGGTTAGAGTTAGGGTTAGGGTTATGGTTAAGGTTAAGGTTAAGGTTAAGGTTAAGGTTAAGGTTAAGGTTAAGGTTAAGGTTAAGGTTAAGGTTAAGGTTAAGGTTAAGGTTAAGGTTAAGGTTAAGGTTAAGGTTAAGGTTAAGGTTAAGGTTAAGGTTAAGGTTAAGGTTAAGGTTAAGGTTAAGGTTAAGGTTAAGGTTAAGGTTAAGGTTAAGGTTAAGGTTAAGGTTAAGGTTAAGGTTAAGGTTAAGGTTAAGGTTAAGGTTAAGGTTAAGGTTAAGGTTAAGGTTAAGGTTAAGGTTAAGGTTAAGGTTAAGGTTAAGGTTAAGGTTAAGGTTAAGGTTAAGGTTAAGAGCCGATCTCAATGCATACACAACTCGGGCGCCTAGATGTGTTGTGATTATCGGCCCATGGTGATTTTCTTGTGCCAGCCATGTTTTGGTGCGTAGAGAGGCACAGAATATCGGTCGACGAGATAGAGAAAGTGATAGAGAGAGAGAGAGAGAGAGAGAGAGAGAGAGAGAGCGCAATATGTCGATTAGAAGTTTCATTCAAATAAAAATGCACATTCAACATTTCAAAATGGCACAATTGGTTGATCTACAATGTGATCAAAATACAAACGAAAAACTATTATTATAGGACAAACTCAATTAATAGAACGTAAGAAGTACACCGTAAAAGTAGAGGAGGAAGGTAAAGAAGGCAAAGAAAAAATAAAACACTTCGAAAAGTTCGTTAAACGGGGCTTCGTCAACCATGTCGACCACGGACGATGGGAAGGTTCTTTCGATAAGAGGAACATAAAGACGGGTCACCTGGTTGAGGGGGGTCACTCGGTATACCCAAGGAGAGGCCGGGGAGGTAACGAAAGCCGAAGTTTCGACAATAAGTTTTTGAAACGGCGGAATTGGAGAAGATTGGGGCGAAACCAGTCATTATCAAAGATTGTGAGAAATGGGATGATGAGCATTTCATGGGCCACGGAAAATAGTGTCTTGAATAAGAAAAGATACGTCTTGTCTGGGTTCTGAACCTGGATACGAGACAGGTTTTCCAAGATTGCTCTGAATTGGGGAAATAATAATAAGGAAGGGTAATTTTATAAACCTGTGGATGTTGAATCTGATGAAATGCACTGCGTGGTCAAAGATGTTGCAGACAACTTTTCCAGGGATGTCTTGTATCAGCGGGAGAACATTTTGTTGATCGGCAAGAAATGGAGGAAACTAAAATTATAATGTGGTGAAGTGAATAAAAAAAATGTTAATACGACGCCGTCTCTGAGATACTCGATACAGTCTGTGCCCAAATAACAACCGTCCCTTTGGCACCTTAAAGGCAGAGGCCCACGTAAAATGAAGAGGGGGACCAGTCCATGCTAATCGTAAAACTCTCTGCATTTCACCATTGAAAATGACACTCTCTCGCCTACGTTACGTCATGGACAGGTCCTTTTTCATTTTCCTGGGCCTCTGCCTTTAAAGGGATTCCCAGGTGCCTTTTTATGCTACATTACCCCACGGTAATATAAACCAACGCGGCACTACTGCCTACGGCAGCTTTGGCCGATGTAAGCCCGTCAATCATCCTGTGGTTGGTCCGCGGATTCGTCCGAGATTTCACCTGAGTACCTGTGATTACGATTGCCCGCGACTACTCCTTTGGGATTTGTTGAATTGATTTGGCTGCGAGGATCGAACCTCTCGCTGAGAGACGCAGACAGAACGAGAAACGCCGCTGAGAGCCTTTTTCCACAGCCCACTCTGCTGCCAGCTATATTTTTATGCATTTTCATATATTTTACGGCAGTTATTTAGCGTGTGATTATTTTCAATAGTGTAAAAACCGAAAAACGATTAAAATACACTTTTTAGAGCTAAAATTAAAACAGGGTTTGAAATTCCGCAAAGAAAATTTTGGCAAAGTGCCAGCTTGCCGATTTGCGCACACTTTCCTGTAAACACCGCGACGTCGCCTCTGCGTATGGCCGTTGGCTGAAAGCCGTTGGGACAAAATATTTCACTAATTCATCATTAAAATACTTTTTTATCGGATACGTGCATAAAAAATGGTTATGGAATCCTGAAATAATAAATTATGAATAATCAAATAAAATAAATTTGCAAAAGGCCCCTGATGGTCCCTTTAAAGGATTCTAGGTACCTGGTCCCGCCGCGAGAGGAGCAGGTCAGAAAAGGCGCCAACTGCGGACGCGCGAGAGAGTGCGCTTTAAGAGGAGGGTGCAGAGAAACCAGCCAAAATAGCGTCTGAGAATTGTTGCTTTTTGCATGAAATAATCAGGAAGGCCAGTTATTTTTCGGACACAGACTATAAGCCCCAGGTCGTAAAAATTCAAAATGGTTCGATCGGGCTCATTTTTTGCGTATGAGCTATCTAGGACCTTGAAAAACAACAAAATGAAACTTTTCTTCGGGTATCGCAGTTTTTTGATATGTTGTTAAGCTATGCTTTTAGTACAAAATTATTTTTTTCCGGAAATTATTTTTTTAGCCGATTCCGAACTTATCGAAAAACCCAAAAGAAGCCCGCTCGCCTCCCAAGGCGGGCCCTTCCGCGGACCCACTGTCGATGATTTGCGCACCCAACGTCGCGCAGGGAGTCAAAACGTTTCACAAAGTTGTATTAGATATGTTTTTGGATTTTAGACACATTTTTCAGCGAAATACAATTTTTAACAAAACTTTATCTATTAATAATACGAAACTAACGATGAAAGTTACAAAAAACACCTTTTTTTTAAACGTCGAAATCCGCGTTTTAAAATAGGTTTGCTAAGCGTGCACCCCTTTTCCGCCGAAACATTGAAGTGGGCGGGGTCGGTTTTGTCAGACTCTTTCTCGGCAAAATCGGCTGAAATAGCAGTTTTCGACGTTTCAATCGAATTTTTTCAAACTTTCAACTTATCATTCGGCGCAGAATGGAAAATCGTATGGTGAAAACAGTTTTTCTGGCACTCAACCGACCGTGATAATCCACAAACCAAAATTTTTCAAACATTTTTGTCTATTACGATTTTTTCCATTGCTCCAAACTCAAAATCAAGACCAATTTTAGTTTTCTCTATCATCCGCAGACAATTATCTATCGAATGAGCCCCCACCAGCCTGATAGTGCAATTTTGAAGGAACGTATGAATTTTACATTTAACGTGCCATTGTTTCGCTGTCAAAAATGAAAATAAAGATGTCAAGTGATTTTTCAACTTTTGGGGTCCCAAGTAGCCTACAGTAAACGAATAAGCTCCATCGGAGACAAAAAAATTTCAATCTGTCCGCAGGGTGCTCATATCGCTTTGAGAAAATGTGTCTTAACTCACTTTCCCTGTGTATCTTCCTCCTTCGTAGCGAAAAAGCGGGTATGGTGGCGTTTGTTCAGCACGATGTATGTGAAAGTTGGCTTGTACTCTTCCACGAGGCAGTTCTTGATCGTCACGTTTTGACAGGCCTCTTTGAATGCCGCCTTCTCTTCGTGAAGAATCTCGACGAACTGGCTGTTTCAGTCGCTTGTTGGTGTGCTCGAAGAAGGATAAGATTCGCTTGTTGAACTCGTTGCAGAGATACACTGTGCGCTCTTCTACGACATTTTGAACCCTCACGGAGGCTTCGAACCTAGAAATTATTCAAAGTGAAGTCTAAGTAAAAGTTTCTTACTGGCTGCAGTTCAGGTCGATGTTGCCGACAACGCAGGCGACAGACAGAGGTCCATGAGGCCAGGGTGAGTGAAATCAATGCCCAGAATGAGAGTAGGCTCTTCCGGATCGATAAGTCTCATCCAACTGAAACGTTTATTTCCTTTTTGAAAGTTGGTACATTTGGAAAAATAGTTTTTTTTTATATTCCTAACAATTATATGAACTGTAAAAGGGGGAAGAGTTGACAATTTGGCTGAATAATTTGAACAAAAAATTCACTGTAAAATTTTTGACATTGGGTCGCCAAATGCTGATTTTTGAGAGGACACCTTAAAAATACGCAAAGAAGCCCAAAAATGTCAAACATGACATATTTCTTTATCTTGCGTTTCAATGTTTCAAGCGCGATTCATAAGTATTTGGATTAAATATGAAAGTTTCATATTTCTAGATAATTTTTCTCATCTAATTTCAAAAACTTGACGTGAAAACGTGCAGCGACTGGCGCTGTGGATGCGTTTTAACATTAAAATGTTCTTAGAAATGGCTAAAAACAAAAATGGGGAAAGATGCAATATGAAACTCTAAATGTTTTGATGTTACAATGTTAAATTATTAAAACTGACTTGGCTTCGTGTTTGTGGTCGCGTAGTTTTATGAGAACTGTTTGATGACGTCACCACGCAATAGAAGAAAATATATAGCTTAGTAGATCATAGAAATGAAGACATTTATGGTCCTAAATAGAATAAATATTGAACAATTTAAAAAAAGAAACATGAAATGTTTCAAAATGTGAATAACAATTAACCCTAAAAAGCGTAAGCGAAAGCGTAAAATGAGTGACCGAACGGCCCATTAGTTCGATTGAAAAGTTAGAGTTAGACGAGAGAGTGCAAGGATGATAGAGTACATGTTCCGTGGAGGGTGCAGAGAAGAGAGGGTGGACAGTCTCACAGCCGATGATATCTCATTGCATAAACAACTCGGGCGCCTCGAGGTGTTGTGATTATCGGCAAATGGGTATAATCTACTCGTGACAGCCGGCTGGCGGCGATTGATTAGGTGCAGAGGGGTGCCACTGATTAGACAGAAACCGTGAGAAAGAAAGAGATACAGAGAGATAGAGAGATAGAGAGATAGAGAGATAGAGAGATAGAGAGATAGAGAGATAGAGAGATAGAGAGATAGAGAGATAGAGAGATAGAGAGATAGAGAGATAGAGAGATAGAGAGATAGAGAGACAGAGAGACAGAGAGACAGAGAGACAGAGAGACAGAGAGACAGAGAGACAGAGAGACAGAGAGACAGAGAGACAGAGAGACAGAGAGACAGAGAGACAGAGAGACAGAGAGACAGAGAGACAGAGAGACAGAGAGACAGAGAGACAGAGAGACAGAGAGACAGAGAGACAGAGAGATAGAGAGACAGAGATACAGAGAGACAGAGAGACAGAGAGACAGAGAGACAGAGAGACAGAGAGACAGAGAGACAGAGAGACAGAGAGACAGAGAGACAGAGAGACAGAGAGACAGAGAGACAGAGAGACAGAGAGACAGAGAGACAGAGAGACAGAGAGACAGAGAGACAGAGAGACAGAGAGACAGAGAGACAGAGAGACAGAGAGACAGAGAGACAGAGAGACAGAGAGACAGAGAGACAGAGAGACAGAGAGACAGAGAGACAGAGAGACAGAGAGACAGAGAGACAGAGAGAGAGTGGCGAGGGAGAGAGAGATGACGCGTCCTCCGATTCTGAGTGGATTCTGCGAGCTCGCGCAGTTCCAGACGCCGTACTTCGCTTTTTGTGGCACATTTTGAGCGGTAATCAGACGCTGGGTTTGGTTATAAGATAACTCTGCGCCCTCCTATGTGCACGTACTATCTCGTGACCTGTTGTTTATGACCTAGATTTCAATGTTCGTTACAAGACCTAAAATCTCTCTCGCCCTTGCCAGATTTCAAACCAGGTAAACTGTTTTGGAGGTACCTGATCGTAAGAACACTCGAACACCCATATGCCAGTCAATTCGTTTTCTGTTGATTCTTCCTTTTCGCAACATTTCTTTTTGCGCCGACATCGGTCACGGTCGCGCTAACGATCAGTTTCTTCTTTTCTTCGAATGCGATGTGAAATATTTTCGAAATAAAAAATAGCGGCTGGCGTTCGTTTTTCACAGCTAGAGAAAATGTTGTTTGAAGTTTGTTTCCAGCGGGCGGTTCCCAAAACAACAGGAGCCCTGGCTAAATGTCAAGGCTGGCAATTAGCTGTCGCGGCGGGACCAGGCCATCCGGTCCTTTAATTGCTCTGAGTTTCCTATAGTACAGACGTTACTCTACAATCTTCAGCAAAACAATGACACGTTGTAATGAAGTAGTTTTGACATCAACAATATTTGAAAAGTGAACAGATTTCCCTTTTTAAGTAGCCATTTCGTCGTTCTAGATTAACTTCCTCTTTACTTTTCTTATATTTTTCTCTCCGATTCGGTCTCAGTCACAATAACGAAGAAAGCAACCCCCTAAGATCACACTGTAACCTATTTTTCTTTGCCTTTTCTATGACTATAAAGGCTTGGTGAGATCACTTTTCCACAGTTCACCATGC
Organism: Oscheius myriophilus; assembly: GCA_964057215.1. Taxonomy (NCBI): domain Eukaryota; kingdom Metazoa; phylum Nematoda; class Chromadorea; order Rhabditida; family Rhabditidae; genus Oscheius; species Oscheius myriophilus. Next base: position 882,550 of record OZ059905.1, on the reverse strand, counting down.
AGATCTACTCCGTTCTTCTTGTGGTTGTCGCCGCTCTGGCTTCTTATGCCAATGGTATTTTATTACGGGTTTAATTTAAGAAATTGCATTTTCAGCTGAGCAATGGTGTCCCCCAGGCGGAAAGGGCTGTGAAGTTTTCATCGGAAAGTAAGAATGATTCGTCTTAGGATTCACTAACTGCTTAGAATACTAGTTCAATAAACATAGATCCAAATGTTCTTTCAAGAAAGACCGAGAGACAGAGAGACACAGAGAAAGAGAGACAGAGAGACTGAGAGACTGAGAGACTGAGAGACTGAGAGACTGAGAGACTGAGAGACGGAGAGACAGACAAGGAAGTACCAATTTCATTAGACGCAGCTGCTTCTGCGATCAAAATCCATCTTCGTTTCAGAGAAAATATAACCACTTCATGAAAAATTCATAAGACACACTTCTGCAGGTGTACTCAATTCAGTTTCATAGCGAATTATAATGAAAACCAGCGACTACACCGGATTATACGGTGCATATGAAGGACAAAAATGGTTCATCCCTATTTATTCTACCCTTTTGAAGATTTTCGCATCAATTTCGGTTGCTGTTTTTTCAATAACAGCTTTTGTCGTTTTGAAAAAGACACCGGCTCTCAATGTCTCTTTTCGGAGAGTTTTGACTCTTACTCTCGTTTTTCCGACTTGTATGGTTGTCTATGGAGCATTTGTGTTCCAGCCATTTTGTATACTACCGTATGATGTTTTCTGGAGCTTGGGCTATTTCCAAACGACGTAAGAGTGTGTGAGTGTGTGAGTGTGTGAGTGTGTGAGTGTGTGAGTGTGTGAGTGTGTGAGTGTGTGAGTGTGTGAGTGTGTGAGTGTGTGAGTGTGTGAGTGTGTGAGTGTGTGAGTGTGTGAGTGTGTGAGTGTGTGAGTGTGTGAGTGTGTGAGTGTGTGAGTGTGTGAGTGTGTGAGTGTGTGAGTGTGTGAGTGTGTGAGTGTGTGAGTGTGTGAGTGTGTGAGTGTGTGAGTGTGTGCGTGTGTGCGTGTGTACGTGTGTACGTGTGTACGTGTGTACGTGTGTACGTGTGTACGTGTGTGCGTGTGTGAGTGTGTGCGTGTGTGCGTGTGTGCGTGTGTGCGTGTGTACGTGTGTACGTGTGTGCGTGTGTGCGTGTGTGCGTGTGTGCGTGTGTACGTGTGTACGTGTGTGCGTGTGTGCGTGTGTGCGTGTGTGCGTGTGTGCGTGTGTGCGTGTGTGCGTGTGTGCGTGTGTGCGTGTGTGCGTGTGTGCGTGTGTGCGTGTGTGCGTGTGTGCGTGTGTGCGTGTGTGCGTGTGTGCGTGTGTGCGTGTGTGCGTGTGTGCGTGTGTGCGTGTGTGCGTGTGTGCGTGTGTGCGTGTGTGCGTGTGTGCGTGTGTGCGTGTGTGCGTGTGTGCGTGTGTGCGTGTGTGCGCGTGTGCGTGTGTGCGTGTGTGCGTGTGTGCGCGTGTGCGTGTGGTGCGTGTATGCGTGTATGCGTGTGCGTGTATGTGTGTGTGCGTGTGTGTGTGTGTTTCGCTTTTTTCGGAGATTGCGCGAAAAAGCTAAAACTGAAAGCGATAGCTCTCAAAACACCTAATTTCAGCTCTTCCACCCTCCTCCAAATTCTCATTCTCGCCTGTTTAGCTATTCCCTACATACTTTCTCTAGTCTACCTAGTTTTGATCTACTCCCACGTGCTATTAAAGGTCGATTCACTAAAAGTCAGCATAATTATCCCTATCGCCCTCATTGTCATAGTCCTCGGCAATGTAATTGTGGGCGCTGTAGTTTTTTTCTTCGGAATGAGTTATAAACAGTCCTTTAAACAACAAATTGTCGTAGAAGCAGATCCCAGAAATATAGAATTTTTCGAAAACTTTGGTGGAATCGTCTACAACCTTCAAATGGTCCCTACCTATTTGATTTTAACCTGTTTTCTTACCATTTTTCAAACAGCCATTGGTATTCTAATTGGTAATGTTCTGTTTATAAAGTGAGTTCACATGTTTTCTATAAACAAATCTAGAAATTAAGGCTCATAATAACAATCAGGAGAAGGAAAGAAGTTTTGGCGCCATCAACCCACGCCATGCAAAAGACGCTGGTTGGAGTTTTGTTTATCCACGCCGTTATTTTCTTCTTTTTCTACGGTTTGCCCGTTACTATTGGATTTGTCTGTTTTAGACTTATGATATTTGAAATTGATAGGTTTGTCTCTGTCTCTCTGTCTCTTGCTTCTCTGCCTCCCTGCCTCTCTGTCTCTCTGCCTCTTTGCCTCTTTGCCTCTTTGCCTCCTTGCCTATTGGCCTCTCTCCTTCTCTGTCTCTCTGTCTCTCTGTCTCTCTGTCTCTCTGTCTCTCTGTCTCTCTGTCTCTCTGTCTCTCTGTCTCTCTGTCTCTCTGTCTCTCTGTCTCTCTGTATCTCTGTATCTCTGTCTCTCTGTCTCTCGGTCTCTCTGTCTCTCTGTCTCTCTGTCTCTCTCTCTGTCTCTGTCTCTCTGTCTGTCTCTCTGTCTCTCTGTCTCTCTGTCTCTCTGTCTCTCTGTCTCTCTGTCTCTCTGTCTCTCTGTCTCTCTGTCTCTCTGTCTCTCTGTCTCTCTGTCTCTCTGTCTCTCTGTCTCTCTGTCTCTCTGTCTCTCTGTCTCTCTGTCTCTCTGTCTCTCTGTCTCTCTGTCTCTCTGTCTCTCTATCTCTCTCTCTCTCTCACTCTCTGCCTTTATCTCCCTTTTTCCTATCTCCGTTTACTAGTGAAGAAATGTTTTCAGAAATCATCACTAAACTTTTTAGATACCCACTTGGACCTCTTTTCATTCTCCAATTCATGCTATTACCATGTGTCTACTGCACAATGTATTTCATTTTTATAACTCCAGTTAGAAAAGGATACATATCATTGTTTCAAAGAAGAAGGAGTTCGACAGAAGTTACGAGGCTCAGTATTGATAGGCGAGAATTTACGACTGACGCATAAATGTTTTAGCATGTTTTTAAGTACCAGTTCTCTGTCTCTTTCGTTTTCTCACACACACACACACACACACACACACACACACACACACACACACACACACACACACACACACACACACACACACACACACACACACACACACACACACACACACACATACACACATACACACACGCACACACGCACACACGCACACACGCACACACGCACACACGCACACACGCACACACGCACACACGCACACACGCACACACGCACACACGCACACACGCACACACGCACACACGCACACACGCACACACGCACACACGCACACACGCACACACGCACACACGCACACACGCACACACGCACACACGCACACACGCACACACGCACACACGCACCTACGCACTCTCTCTCTCTCTCTCTTTCGCTCTCTCATTCTGTCTCGCTCTCTCTAAATCAATAACATCATGTCTTCATTCGGCAACGGTCCAAGAAGGAAAAAAATGCAGAATGCTTTGTTGCCTGAGGAATAAAAGCCGTAGAACGAATCTAGTCAGCTGCCACGTTTAGAAAAATTTCAAAGATGGCTTGCAAAAATGCGTGATATTTCAAAACTTCTATCATGGTAGCTCGAGTACACCATGTATAGAAACACCATTACATCGCGATATGTTTGTAAACAATAGCGAAGCACACTTCAAAAAAGTTATGTTTTGAATTGGACAATTCAATTTTTCAAATTTTTCGAGTTTTTGACTTAAAAGCGGTGATGATAAAAATATACTCTTTTTGCAGATAAACAGAGCATCAATGAAAACAAAGTTTATTCTTAAGCCAATAACTTTTATTTTTAAAAAAGCTTTTAATTATAGTATGTGTTCATCCAAGCTTGATACTCTGACTGCATGTAGGTGTTCAAGGAACTCAGGTCGTTGTCTTCGTTTGTGCTATACGTTGAAAGGTCCGAAGTGTAGGAAAAGTCTCCTACATAGTCAGAACCCAGGAACTATTTCACAATTATGTATTTCGCCAAATTCTGTTTTACCTGTGGTAAATAATCAAAAGGAGCGGTGTTTCCGTTTGACTGGATTGCAAATGTAAAATAATTGTTTACGTCGTCCATAACCGGTTTGTAGAGCTGGTTTTGTATGCTGAAATCTTCAGAGTAAGAAAAGTTTTAAAAATAAAAGTGTAAACAAGTCAAGCACGGGGTTGTCAAAAGACGAGCCGGGCCGGGCAGAGGGTATATTCGGGAAGGCCCGGTCGGCCCATTAATACAAAAAATCAGTACAATAGTTTTTTATGCTCATTTAAACACCTTATAGTGTTTGCTATTTACATGCTAGTGCAAATTAGCTGCACAAAAAAGATTTTCGTTAACAGGAACCGAATCCTGATCGTTTACGTCAATCAACGTTTGACGTAAACGAACATTTTTATTAAAACATTTTTTGGCCATTTTTGACGTTTTTTTCACTTTCAAGTGGATTTTTCGGAAACATGGTCCCCTTTGATTTTTGATTTGAAAAACTTATTCGACGCCAAAAGCAAAAATTCACAAATGAAACAAACTTTTTCGCACGAAACTGTCGAAAACCTTGAAAAACATGTTTTTTCAATCAGTTTGTTTTGAGTTTAACGTTTTGTCACTTGCGAATTCGTAGTAGCTATAAAAGTTAAAGTTTCTGGAAATCGAATTTGCTACAATTTGCTTTTTTTTAAGTAAAATTTCGTCGAAATTTTTACAGTACTATTTGGGCACCTACCGTATCCCGGGCCCAAAAAATCGAGATAAACCTGGGTCATAGGAAGGCTATACACCAAAAATCAGCCGAAGACCTTTTCTAAAAAGATGTCCTTACTATATAGTGTGTTTCCAAAAAAGCGGCACCAGTTTTGGCCAAAAACCTTAAAGGATGGTATTAGGTCCCGCCGCGAGATCTTAATTGCCTGGGCACTCCTTTTTTACAGTGCTATTATGCGTATTCTATTTCTATTCAAATCGTCAGTAGTTAAAAATAAGCAAAACATCCAGGCCGCTCAAAAGTCGTCGACCTTTCTTTGGAAACAGACTATACTCGACTTTTATCTTCGTTTTACGTCTTAAACGGCTTTAACGTCTTAAACGACGTTAAGTGCTGCAATTTCAAAAAAAAAACGGCCATTTAAGCATGATAGAAAAAGCAAATGGAAAAATCACTTTTTGTTTGTTTTATGAAAATACATGTCACTAAATTTACTTTGTAGCGGAAATTTATTTCAGATTGTGAGGACCAAAATCGATAGTTTTTCTAACTGACATTCTGGCTTTTGGCTGAGCCCCAAATAGTGACTACTCACGTTGGCGAAGAAAAGAGACCGATAATGAAAGTTGGACGGGTGTACGTGATTCCAAAGGCGGTAGGCATCGTTGTAAAATAGCTGACGGCGCTGAACAAAGACATTTCAACTTTGATGCCCAAACTGACGCCTCTAAGTCCGGTACTCCCTTGTCTTCCGAAAACTCGATTGCTTCAATTGCCCTCAGGAGATCACTGGACTGATAATACTGGCCCATTTTCCAAGATGTTGACTTGACCACACCCTTAAACTCATATTCGAACAATTTTCATATTTTTGTCACCGCTGAATTGTAGTTAAGCACGGCCATTCTTGAGTACATATTGAAATTACCGACCGTTGTGCAGAAATTTGTCAAAAATGATTTGATCTAGGCCTTCTGGTTAGGCGTTAATTATTTTATCTACCTGATCCTTGTTGGCGGTTCCTGTGTTGTCGACCAAGAAAAGAAAATCAGCCATTGTCATATTAAAGAGAGGCGTTAACGGCGGAACGACTTCCTGTCTGTAATCTGAAACGCAAAAAATAGTGAAAAGATTTGTGAACACTCACAATCAGTCAGCTGTGAGCTGAAAATTTTCATTTCACTTTTTTCCGTATTTAGCAACTGTGGAGAATCTAACACTGTAAAAATGTTTGTGGTTAAGTATCTCTGCACGGCGTAGATGGGGGATATTCCATTTGTGCTGATAGCCGTCACCTGAAAAGACGCGTTTCGCAGTTTGACAGTTTTTCGTTTCCTGCCCTTTTCTATCAAAATTTTAAAAAATTTTGTTTGACTGTTTTCACTTCAAATTTAATCGAAGAAAAGGTGCCACTTTTTGAAAATGAGAAAATTTTACAACTGGGTACCTTTTTTTGCCCGCTTCTCTCTGAAGTGTGAAATCAATGTCTGTTTTATGTGTATTGTGATAGATTCGAACAGGTATTTTTTTAAATGCACTCGAAATTGCAGCCTTCTGAAATACTTGCAAGGCAGCTTTTTCTTGCTCGCCGGTCTGAAGAAAGCTTGGTGTTTGTGTCAACACAACATTTCTACATGCAGATTTTTCTTTTACGCGTTTTACGAAAACTTGAAAAAGCTGGAATGTTTTGCATATAAAATCTCAGTAATCATAAAAGGAAACAAAGGCGGCTGAACAACACGATTCATAAAAAATTCACCTGCGTCATTGCTGTAATGTTGTACGAATCGTCATCCACATAAGTGTAGTTCACTGCGTTGGCAATTATGATTCTGTACGTAGTAATGTCATTCCTCCATCCGTACTGCGGTTTTAACAAATAATGAAGAGATCGATCAATAGCCCTAAAGTTGTTATGTTTTCTTAATTAAACTTAGCGAACCCTGTCAAATCTGCCGGGTCGTTTGCGGTGTACGGTATGAGCGTCATAGCATCAATCTTTTTGTCAAGTGCATCCTGGTTCACGCTGTCGCTAAACGACCAAGCTGGCTGAAATTTAATGAATGTCTGTTTTTGCGTTATTGTGCTTACTCCTGGAATATTCAGACCGCTAAACGGCTGAACGGCAAATAATGTATCTAAAGGTCCAATGGTGAACTGTGCAGTGAAGTTTTTCAAGAACTGTTTGACCTTAAAAAGAAATCTTTTTAAACACTAGTAGCTGTTTAACCGTTGCAAAATCATCCTCGGAAAGTCCAGTTTCGTCCAAGTAAATTATGAAATCGGTGACAACATGTTTTTGGGGAAAGTCAAGGGAATCAGCAATTTCTTGGACTAAAAAAGATTTTTTTTAACTACTGTTACTCAAAAGCCTACCGTCTAGCAAACGTTGCATAAACTGATTCATAGGATTGCTGCCTCTGACCGGTACAGGAAATTGGATCTCTGCCCAATTTAGCAGACCTGCGCTGCCATCAATTCTTAAGCAACGTAAGTATTAACTTTTTTGGCAACCAACTTGTAGAGGAAGGAGGGATCTGTAGCAAGAAGGCCTCCGTATTTCGCCGCAGAATTGTAGGACAACACATATGGGGTTACTCCAGGGACGTCGATTAAATTAGCTCCTAACTCACTTCCGGTTGTGCTAAATATATAAAATGTAGATCGATGTCATTTATTTGTACGGGAAAATGTTAACCAATTGAAAACAAAATTCAAACTAACTTATCAGTTCCGACAATGTAAATAACATGCGATGTTCTGTTTTCCGCTGACTGGATCTGGGTCACCACATTTAGAATAGCCCTAATATTTAGCACATAAGCAATTTTGTTTTTAAAGTTTTCTTACTGTCCAATGTTTGAAGAATCTTTTCCGGGGCCTCTTTCCCCCCATTGGGCAATAAAGTTCATGACAGCCTGAATGTTCCCTCAGTGTTATTGCATTTAGTTTCACTTAACCTGGTTATCGCTAGTAAGTTCAAGATATGTCATTACGTCATCCGAAAAAGGTACAATACTCATCCTCGACCTGTGGAGTAGTTTAGCAATGTTTTTTTTTTTTAAATGCACCTCTCGGGACTGATCTTCAGTTGATCAAAGAAGTTTGTGATAAAACGCTGCACATTCGGCATGTCAGGTGCCTGCGACAACGAATTATCGACGATAAAGTAGAAGTCGGAAAACAGGGCTGAGTACATTGGCTTAGCTGTAAGAATTAATTTTCTCAAGTAAGAACAAGAACTAACGCTTTGTTGTGGTTTCAAGAAGAATTGCCTCGGATAAAGCAGCGCTCACCTGCGAGTCTTGCCAGTTGGGAACCTTAACAAAATAAACATGAATAAACAGTATTAAAATCAATAAATTTACATATTACACTAACAAATGAAATAACAACGACATCAAAAAATGGTCATCACCAAAAGGTTCCAAAACACGTTTTTCAAAAAGCTAAAGAGAAAATAATAGGGCGACAATTTTTTTATACGTTGTAACTTCCGGGTCCAAAGTTGGTTAGTTCCTCTGGAGTCATTCCGTTACTTGAGGAGATGTCTATTCCGGTAACACGAACTCCCATGTTTTTCAAATCTGTCGATGAATAGTAGAAATTGCTAGAAGACCTGAAAAGGGTACATTTGTTCTGTTTGCAAATTGATTTCCTCACTTTCCATTTGTCAGCACAAACAGAAAGTTTTCGGTGAGAGGCCTGTAGTTCGAGGTGTCTGACATGTAGAGGTTCTGCTTGAGTGCAATCAGGGCCCTAAAAAGAATGATAAAAAAGTTTGTCCTTCTTACTGGTTGACGTCTCTTGAAGCTACCGTTGACGCAGTGTAATTCAATTTGCTTCCAAGGCAAACCTCCAGATCCCAATAGTTCGAAATCTCAAACATTTTTTCATTAGAATGAAACGCCAACTCACGTCAGAGAATTGGCAAATGATGGTAGTTTGGTTGTGGTTGTAAGTGGCAACAGAAAAGTAGCTTCGCGGTTTCCAATATTGTTCAGACTTGCCAATCAGGAAATTGTCAAGGAAAGTTTTTCTAAGAAATTGACGTTGCTAAAAGAGTGATTAGAAAAAGTAAAAAAAAAAGGTTACCATTTCAAAGGCAGAAGGATCCTGTTGAGAAGCGTCAATTAACATAGTCACATCAGGCCAGTAGTTTCTTGGTTTTACACGGGGAATCGGAGCAGGAGTAGGTGATTCAGTAGTAGGAATGACAACAGCTAAACGGGTACCAATGCAAATTATGGAAAAAAAACATACTGGGAACTGAAATAGATTGACAAAGCTTGGCTGCAGCCAGATTGGCAAATAACATCGACGATTGTTTGTTATCTGGATTCAGCTGAAAAAAAAACAACTTTTTCAAACTTGGAACGCAAACCTGTTGAATGTCAGTGACTAGGACACCATCGTCTTGACCTGAAATAACATCAGCATCAATAGGTCCCACACGTATTCCGTAGACAAATGCATTTGTTGGGAGCGCCGTACGGTATAATAAAGCGGCGGCGTTGTCTTCGGGGCTAAACTCAAAATTTTTTAACTGCATTATAGTGTCACGAACAAAATTTGGTAGTAATATTATTTGCTTATAAAATAAACAATTTCTTCAAGATTCGCTATAATTTGCGCGTTTTGGCGGTGGCGGTTAGAATTAGCAGAAACTTCAGTTTTTTGTTTGTTTTTAAGTTTTTTCTATGGATACAATAACCTACAAAAGGATAATTCAGGCATGGCGGGCAGGTATACGTTCCAGTTGTCGGTAGGATTTAGCTTAAATCTGTCGTTGTATCTTAGCGCAGTAACTGATCAAAACAGAGTTGAAAAATTGGACTGCCAAATAATATTGTGTTTTCTATGTCAGCTTGCAAACATTAGTATACAAATAAAAGCCGCTAATCAGGGACAGGTGTAATAGCAATATCCCTCCCCCTAATCATAGTGGGTTAAGTTGCAAAACACAAAAACTTAACGTACTCGATTGTGTCGGTTACAACAAGAACTGTCGGAGTAGCTTTGACCCGTCCGTTTTGAAACTCATTCGCTGCAGAATAATAGGCTCTGAAGATGTTTTGTTAACTGAACCAAAAAAAAATGATTAACCTTGATAACCCGTTGATTCCCGAAACACTTATGAAGCTTGTTGTGTTAAGATAATTTGCAACGCTAGACGCTGTTCTGGAATCCCGTAAGGATGCTTCCACCTTAGGAAATTTAGTTTTTGTTATAGCATTTCCTCACAATTGCCCTTTGACCACTATAGTAAATAGTTGCAAAGTTGATGTAGCTTCCTGTCGTTCCTCTGTCTTGCGAAAGTGGACCAACCAGTGCGGGCATAACTCTTTGAATTATGAACTGTTTCACCTAAAAACAAGATAATATGTTTCATATAAATGACCCACAATATCAAAATTTAGCAGTTGACACGTCAGAGAAAAACAACTTTAAAAAAAAATTTTGGTTTTAACTTTCTTTATAAAATAAACACGTGAGTAGAAGAAGATGTTTTCGCGCTTTTGAATCCTTATATGTGTCGTAACTAAGTCAACACCGTGAATTAAGAGATACCAGAGTTTTTTTCTAGACACAAATCAAAAGACACCTAAGCTAAATTAGCGCAACTTTAGAGATCGCAACATTTTTTGTAAAAAAAAAAAGAAGGCAGGTTCATTTTTTTGACCTGCTGTTTGAAAAACTGAAATGGTAAACTTTTCTGGATTGCTGTAGAAAAGCTAATTGTTTGGGTTTTTGCTTTTGCTTTTGGCCTTTGATTTTTTCAACGCATGTTTGAAGACTTTTTAGGGAATGAATTTTTCGATAAGTGTTGTTAAATTAAATATAAAAACACTTACCTATCACAGGTTTTTGAGGGCAGACTACGTTGCTCAAATGGCTGTCAATTGTTGCGGCCACAGCGGCTTGTATCGCCGTTGCAGATGCATCGATGTCAATTCCCTGGAAAATAAAATTATGATTTCTATGAACATCGTTACCTGATTGTTCCACACAGTCAGCGTTCCGGCTTGGATGGGATCACTTCCTGTCAAGCCTTTCACAGTGTAGAAATTTGCAGGCACACTAAAAACATTCAAAATGGAAATTAGCAACATGTTACGAGAAACAAGCAAGACGTACCCAAGTATCACTCCCTGAACTGTTGCCTTTGATTGAACGTCTTGCGCTGTAGCAAATGGATCGTCGCAACAGTTAATGTCACTTAGATACCTTCAAACGGTTGATTGTTTTCAAAAAGGAGAAAAAAAATCACATTCCGCGGCTGAAGAAAACAACCATTTGATCATTGCTATTTTGAACTCCATTAAGAACGCTCCGCACCAGCTTCATGGCCCTGTAACACTAACACTGACCCACAAATTAATTGTGAACCTACAGATTAACGTCGGTGGCTCCTCCCAAAGTGAAGGTTGTCGATGTCAGTTGTGTAGTGGCTGCTGTTGTATCCGAGATCTGAATGTCTCTTTATAACAAAATCAAATCAACAAGGTAACCTGTTGATACAGAACGCCTGATCTATTGTTTTCAAGGCCGATTGAAGTGTTGTAGCCATTAGGTGAAGAGTAGTAAATCAATGAAATCTGAAATAAAAATTTCGCTCAAGATTACTTGTACACATGTTGATCAAACTTATACGCATGTTGAGACGCTATGGACAGAGATCCGTTTTTTTTTTTAAGAAACACCAAATTTACAAAGTGAAACTCTATTTGTAGTTATGATAGTTGCTGGTATATGTGCGTGATCCTAGCCTCGGGATTGGCCAAAAAATGGAAAAACATTCAAAACTTTGAAAATTTCAAAACTGGAAGTTAACGCAAGCATGCAACGCTGTGTTACCAAAATGCTCTCCATCAAAAACATCTTTTCAAGTTCATCACCACTGAAAATACACTGCATGCAAAACGAAAAAAAACAACTACCGCTTAGCAAATGTAATAAGCCCTGGCGTTCAAACGCAAAAAATGCTCACCTGTCCAGCCGTGGTGCCAAGAATGCTTTGATACTGCGAAATCAGTCAGTTGACAACCTTTTTCTGGATTTGCACATTTGTGTCTCCTTCAGTCTGGGAGACTTCCAAGACAAAAATAAAGTCCGTTGCACATGGCCCAGTCGGTGCAGTAGTAGGTGTGGTAGGTGGAATAGATGGAGTAGTAATCAGAAGTGGCTGAGTGAAAGGAGTTGTGGGCTGAGGTGTTGTCGGAAGCGGAGCTAAAATGTTGTTGTCTTTTTTTTGTTTCTAGCTTATTTACCATTGCAACTCCACTTGGCCATGGTTGAGTAGACCCTCTCATCATAGAGGTATCCCATATTGCCAACAGTATAGATAAGACCAAGGTTGGTAACCACATTTTGAAAATTGGAACTAGAACATCTTGTTTAAGAAATAAATGTTAACTTACATGGTAAAATTTTCTGATGAAGCGACAAAGGCGCCAATTTGAAAATTGTCCACATTTTTCATTTGTTGGGGTAGTGACATTGATTTGGAATCCGTAATATCGCTGAAAACATTTCAGTACACAAGTGAGGTTTACGTTTACAAGGTTTACAAGGTACAAACGATGTTTGATAGAGTAGGTTTTTAAAATTTAAAAAAAACCTACAATCCGTCACTGATAATAATCAAACTTCTGGCTAATTTGTCTGGGAAAAGATATGTTTCGCCTTCAACTCGGACTAGTCCCCTGAAAGACTACATATATGGATGTTAATACAAAACAAACTTGTAAAGATAATGTGAAGGGTTTTCGTCAAAATTAACCAGGGAAGAGACCAACGCTTTTAATTCATCTAACCAACAGTCATGGTTAGAACACAGGTTAGAATAGACAGCTCTGAATATTTACGTAGAAGGTCTTTAAAAGACGCCTACCCAGTGCCGGAGTAGGCAGTGTACTGGAGTTGGACGCCATCCCATTCGCCGGATTTAGGGAGCCCAATCCATTGGTCATAGTTGTTCAAGAAATCGCGCATCTGAATAGAAAAAGAATCCAATGTATATATTTTTGAAACAATAAAAATTGGTTAATTCTAACATAAAGAAAGGTTCACAGTAAGTACTTAAACATGCCAACTTGATGTTAAAAGTCATGCGGGGTATGACCCAACACAGATTAAACCATTTCAACGGCAAACTCTTGCTACGGATATCAGCCAATCAACACGAGTTTTTAATGTCCAACCAACAGACTCCGTTCTGTTATTTTCAAATAGATTTTGTAGACAGACGACAAATGGTTTGCTGCCTGAATTTACAAGGAAACACGTGCAAAATTTAAAATCAAATGACATTTCTCGTCGGATAGGCCGTTCTTTTCGGTGTTTTTTGGCTTCTCTTTTTGAAAGTCAATTCTGTTCACATCTTTTTCGTAGCGACCAAAACAGGCTGCATGAAGATATGGATGCAAACTCGTTCGAAAGGAAGGTAGCCAATTTTCTCGCAATTCCAGAAAGTTTCTGTCACGTGGAATGAAGGAACATGTTCAGTTGGTCTTAATGTTTATTTTCGGTATTAGAAAACATTATTCCACTACCTTGAGGTTGGTTTTTGTCACTTTTTTGAGAGCCCCTTTATTTTTTGCGTTTTCATATTATCGAACGTCTGGGCTTCCAATAGCATATAGAAAGTGATTTGAATGACAACCTGGCTCCCAGGGTTTTCGACCCCAAGGAATCCAATGGCATCAACCCTATAGCCCGTTTTTTCTAACTTTTTGAATAACGGGGTGCCGTTAACTTTTTGCGGGCACTGTAGCTAAAAAAAACACGACATTGCATGGCGTTGCATAGACGACGGTAATCGTACCTTGGCCAACTTCTCATCCAGAGTTCCAGTTCTTGGAAAAGCCACATCGAGAAGGAAGACGATTTGCAACGACTGGCCGGAGGCGTCACAATAAGCTAGAAACCAAACACACGGTAATAAAAAAAACAACTTTTACCTCCAGCTGGCAGAATTCCTGGTTTTGTAGTCGTCGTTGAACTAGTTGTTGTAGTAAGAGGATTTGTTATCGTTGTGGTTGATGTTGACCCTGGCTTAACTGTAGATGTTGTGGTTGATGATGATGATGCAGGTGAGGTAGAAGGTACTGAAAATTCTTTTTTCCACAGCTCAAAACGTATTATACCTCCGCAGGGTGTAACTGAATTCGGGTTTGCCGAAGTTGGTGCTGGGTTGCTCAAAGTTGAGAAAGTCTGTTGTCCGGGAGCTGGACGAAAACTCATACATGAGGAGGTGGGATTTGCTAAAAGAAGAGCTTTTCGACTAAAATAGCATTCTTACTGTTGGCACTTGTGGGGTACATTGTATTCATGTCTTTTTCCACATCAGCTGACGTTGTTTGGCTGTCCGGGAAAAGGAAGCTAGCGTAGAAATTTACTCCTACACCGGTTGTTGAAGGTCTAAAGAAAAATGATTCATAGTTGCCGCCAAACGGGCATCATGCCAATTTGTGCCTTTATTCTCTGTTGATGTTCAATTAGATTACGATTATATGCTAATCTATCATCAACAGAGAATACTAGGGCAAAAAAGGCATGATGCCCGTTTGGCGATAGCTATATGTAACAAGTGTGCGGAACAGTGTCTAATTCTCTTTCCCTCTCCCTCTCTCTTTTTCTCTCACTCTGTGAAATAAATTTGGCCGTCGGTCAGGTTTTCCGGAGAAGAGCGCATTCATGACTTTCTAACTTGGTACTTTCCGTGTTTCAGCGTAAAATATATATGTTTTTACTCGCCTTTCATAAACCCTGAACACTGTCAAAAACTCCTTAAAAATTACAAAATCCCGTAAAAAATACAAATGTATAAAATATCTTTTTTTAAGTACTTTAAAACAAAAACTCGTTGCCTTTTTAATTTTATAAAATTCCTTTTATAACTTCCTCCTTCCGTAAAAATCTAAACAAATATTTTGTGGAATAAAATATATCAACCTTTAAAAAAACAATATCCAAACTCCTTATAGTGGAAAAGTTTTTTTTGCTATTCTATCACCCAAATAAAACTAACGTGAAAGAATTGATGGTGACTGTGGTACCCGGAACCGCCTCCAACACGCTAGCTTCAGCAGAAACAGGGGAACTGAGCAGCATTGTGATCTAAAAACCCAAATTTTTGTTTTTAAAGCAATTCAACTCACATTTTCCGACAAACTCTGAGCTGCTGCCTTGTACTCAGGCGAATTTGGATTTGAAAGCGCATCCGAATAGTCGATTGATTCTGTGTAAGAGCTAGTGAACACAGCTGAAGGCGTCGTGTTTGGACAAGTAACTGTGGGACAGTTGCCTGAAAAACCGTTTTATGAAAAAAAAACTATAGTGATCTCCTAACATCCTTTGTTATTCTTGTTAACCCCGATTCCAAGCATAACAGATCCTGCGATCAGCATGCCCAATCCAACGACAGCAAGGACAATAGAAGCTATTAGCTTCTTGTCCCACTCTTTGGCTCCCATGGCCTAAAAAAATTATAAAAAGAGATTTTCTCTATTGAAAAAAGGAGACCGGAGCTACGAAACGATTGCGAAGAGTACCGCTATCGCTGAAGCAACCTAATTTTTATAGGAACGTTTGTGATAAAGCAACTGGCCCCACCCTTCTAATAATAAAATGGCAGTGAAAGATTGAAGGAATTTGTGTTTGGGTAATTCGCAAACAAAATCTTGCGAAGATCAGCTTTAATGGAAGTGGGTCATTTTTCTATCGAGCGCGGTATCGAATTTTTTGTTACGTTCTCTAAAAATAATAAGAATTGTTTGAATAAAGCTATTTATTTTCTCCGCATCAAATAATAATACTAATGCGATTTTTACCTTTTCGTTCGCCAGCTGATGGTTAACAAGTGAATGTAAGATTTCTGCCAAGTCCAAAAAAATATTAGAAAAGCATAAATTGTGTGCTGATTTTAACAAAATTTATAAGAGATTAATTTCATTATCATCAAATATGTCTCTTTTACTCCTTTATTATGCCTTTCTTACTTTTTTCAATTGGATTGACTGTTAAATTTGGTATCATATGAAGGTTCTTATCGTTTTATATGGTCTGTTTCCAAAGCACGGCGCCGGAAATTTAAAGGGCGAGGTGACCTATGCCGCGGCAGCTAATTGCTAACCCTGGTTTACCAAAGGAAATGATATTGTCTACATAATCCGATTTTCAAAGCCTGATAAGCGCCTTAAACGTCTTTTAAGGCATATGAAGGAAAATTAGTGTTTGAGGTCTTGGAAGCAACGGGTTAGTCGAAAGCGCACTGGTTAAAAAAAGCCTTAGAAAAAGATTATTTTCCTCCAAAAGGCATTTTGAGCAATCAAAATGCTTTTTCCGCTAGTGTTTCCAGAAAAATATATATTGCCACTTTCAGGAAAATATTGTACTTTTTGTCAAATTCACAAAGTAATTTGTTAAGCGGGAATATGGTGGTTCACACCACTTTTCCACCACCATAACTTTGGTGCTTTTCATATAATTGTATCAATTGTTAAGTAAACGCATTCAAACATTTGACATCAACAACATTTTTCATTTTGTGCAAAAACGTATTGCCCGGTAACATCATACCTATGACTGTTTGTTCGTTTAAGATAAGCGCACACATTAAAAGCGTTCCAAACACCTCATTATCCGGAAGATCGGGTTTTATGGCGCTTTTGGACGTGTGTTCAAAAAAGGAAAGTACCTGAATGCAGAGAAAACAACACACACGCACACACACACAGACTCACGCACTCACACACTCACTCACGGACACACACACATACACACACATATACACTCATGCACTCACATACACACACAACATACACACACGTACACACATACACACTCACGCACTCACAACTCTCTTTTCTGGCAGGCAGCTTGTCCTGCTGACGGCTTTTCATAAGAGGAAACATCGGTAACCCAACTAAAGAGTCAACTGATTGAAAGACGTCTGTATTTGAAAGCGAATACTGAAAAAGCGAAAACTGCCGTGGCACCTCCCTGTACAAAAATTGGGTAAAAGCCAAAATGCGACACCCCCACGGTCGCGGCTCGAGGAGGTTGGCCAAGCATGTTTTTTACCCTCGTAGTTACATGCCCCTTCTTTGTTTCGCTACTTCCCGGATATAACTGTCTTATTGTTTATCTTGCCCTCTCTTTCCCAATGTCTCTCAATGTCTCTGTCTCTCTTTCTCTCACTCTGTCTGTCTAACCGAGTCTCCACTTAGCCTCTCTCTCTCCTTTCCAATCTCTCTTTCAGAATTTCACCGTCCGGCTAAATTGAATTGGTGGTTCAGGAAATACGGGCCGACCCTGGTCGGCCAAAGTTGTCCAAATGGTCTCGCTCGTGATGATTTGTTTCCACCGTAGCTGAACACTCTAAAATGGCTTTTATCAAATCTACTGTGGCATTGTACAGACTGATTATTTTTCTATCCCCTCCGTCTGTCTCTCACTCCGCTCTCATTCATCTCTCTATCACTCTATGCCTGTCTCTAACATCTCTCTCTCTCTTTCTGTCTATCTCTACCTCTCTATCGCTTTCTCTCTTTCTGCTACGGTCTCTATTTGTCTGATTCTCTCTGTCTGTGTCTCTGCATGTTTCTCTCTCTCTATCCCTATGAATACGGCGATCGTTAAACCTCTTTTCCAACAATAACAGAAACACATAGCAGTTTATTCAATCGTGGTTAAATCAACAGTAACGAGGGAAAACAACAAAATCAACAACAAATACTAGGTTCTAGAGGTTCCGCAGAGCAGGGGGAGCCTCGTCATTGAGACAGATGTCGAACTCTATGGCGCCGTCATCAAAGTCGGGATCCCTTCTTCGGAGATGCTGAATTCGTACGACTTTCCCATCCTGGCGCAGGAGATAGAAAGTAATCGTAATGAAATCTTCATTGAAGAAGGTCTCCGTGAACACGGGAGGATTGCTGCGCGAAATGGGCCCATCGTAGGTGTAACTGCGAATCTCGTAGGCATCGAAGAAGGACATGATGTGGGTGCATTTGTGGTAGAATTTCCACTTTTTGAGGGCTTCGTTGGTCTGCCACACCTAAAATACAAAAATATAACTAAAAAAAGCTCGAGCGACCTTCACGATATCCTTGAAGACACTTTTCGGCAAGTTGGGAATGAGTCCATTCATTTCCAGCGTGGGAATGGATGACTTCGGAATGGCCTGCAAGGTGCGGACGTCGCCAAAAGGAGGGAAAATAATCAATTGTTAAAGCTGAAAAAAGAAAATATACGAATGTTTGGGGTTTCATACTTTAACAGGAAACGAACGTACCGGCAACAGAAAACAGGCGATGAAAGCATCTGTAGACACCCCCTCCTCGTCTGCGAAGCGAACCTTGTCGATGTGAAGAGCCTTAATCAAGTATTTATCCAATTTTAGGGCCGGAAGATTTTTTGGGACCGTCCGGCCCGGCCGGGTCTGGTATGAAAAATAAAATTTTAAATTCTGAATAAAACGGTACAATAATTTTTAAACTGATTTATAAAACTTAATAATGTTTGTTACTAACACATAAGCCAATATTAGTTGTACAATAAATAATGTCACCGACTGGGATCGAACCCAGGTCGTGTGAGTGTCAATCTGACTGGGTGGTCCACAGGGTAAACGGGCCGACCCGACCAAAATTTTCCAAATAGCCCGGCCCGTGTTAACCCCGCCGCAGGGAAGCACGTTATGGCCAAGTAGTTTCGGCATATAGCCGTCGCCAAACGAGCATATTTGAAAAAAAACCGCTTTTCTCTGCGTCTCTCCCAGGTTAAGGGTGGCAAAAACTACGAATGACTGACTGTTAAGGATGGTGAGGCGCTTTTTTTTTTGTTTAACCCGATTAATTCCCTAAGAGGCCCAAAGTTAAGGGTATTACCCAATTTCAAGACCAAAAAGTTAAGAAATGTGTCAAAAAGTGCTTTAGGATTATATGAATGACTATACAAAGGTTGCTTTGAAAATATTCACTTTCTGGGCGGGTTCTCAAATGACGGGCGGGGCCCAAGGATTTTTTTTTGGGACGGTCCGGTCGGCCCGGGTATAAAAAATAAATTTTTAAGTTTTGTATCAATCGGTACAATAATTTTTTAACCTGCTTAAATAACTTAATAATGCTTGTTACTAACACATACGTCAATATAAGTTGTACAATAAAGAATGTCACCGACTGGGATCGAACACTGGTCGTGTAAGTGTCAATCTGACAGGGTGGTCAAGAGTAAACGGGCCGATCGGGCCAAAAATAACCCGGACCGTGAGAACCGGCTATGCGCTAACCTGTAGTGCTGGTGCGACCCCTGGCAACCAGCCATGGGCTATACCTTTCAAACTTTTAATATATAAGGAGGGTGCGTTGAGGGTCATAATGACGTCATTTCAGTCCCTAATGACACATGGCTGGTACGAATTACGACATACCACTCGCGAAGTACACAGTTATTACAAAAAGGGGTGCGTTCAGGATATAGCGCAAACTTTTGGCCTATGACTGCTGGCAACCCCACAAAGTGCATCTTTTCAAACCAAACTTTGCACACAAGTTTAATACAAACCTCGATGAACTGGGCGAGGTGCTCGACGTCGCGGGCAGTTTTCGGAACAACAGCACCATCGCGATAGCCCAGCTTGTGAAATTTCTTCACGCCTTCGAAGACCTCCCACAGGCGCGCCTCTTCGTACGAATCATCTTGCTGAATACATGGTTAAACAGGAAAAAAGAAACCCATACCACGCAGTAGGACAAGCACTCGATTTCAACGGCGAACGGCCACTTTCGAAGTGGATCCAGAAAGTTCGCCAAGTCCATCCCGCTGTGACGGTATCTCTCACCTTTCTGGTTGAACACAGTGAAGCTACATTCGATTCCCGTATCGTCGTAGTTCCAGGCCGTCTCAACGACATAATCCACGGAGTACACCACACTGATTCCCTTGGTGTTCTGACAGAAGTTCAGAAGGTCCTTGCAAGTGAAAGCCAGGTTTCGCAGAGCCACAGGATTCAACTGAAAGAAAGGGATTTTAGTTTGCCTTGTTTTTTTTTTCGTTTGTCAGCGGACCCCAACGCGCGGCTGCGTTCGGCTATTACTTTTTGGGCTGTAGCGTGGTGGTGGACGTAAGTTGCTTGCGGTACCTACGCAATTCGACGTGTGGTTGAAAATACTATTTGGGGGGGGGGGGGGGTTACGCATCGAGCCCCAAACGCTCCCTGTCCAAACATGCGCGGTACTTCCGGAACCTTGTTTTTTTGTTGGGAGGGTGTTCATTGGTAAAAATGGAAAAAGATAGCTTCGACTGGTTGTTGTAGAGGATTCGCAAATAACGGCGGTCTGGGTATGAAAAAAAATTAGAAAAAAGGAAACAATATTTTGTAAAATAGTTTTAAATAACTTTAAAGTGTTTGTTACTAACATATAA
The DNA here is from genome assembly GCA_964057215.1 of Oscheius myriophilus. Lineage (NCBI taxonomy): Eukaryota > Metazoa > Nematoda > Chromadorea > Rhabditida > Rhabditidae > Oscheius > Oscheius myriophilus. Next base: position 862,417 of record OZ059905.1, on the reverse strand, counting down.
GTAAATAATAGTTTACAAAAAAGAATGTCACCGACGGGGATCGAACCCTGGTCGTGTGGGTGGCAATCAGACTGGGTGGTCCAGGGTAAACGAGCGGAACGGGCCGACCAAAATTTTCCAAATGGCCGGCCGTGAGAAGCCCGTCACCAGAGCTTTCGTGGCGGGACCCTTTGTCTAAATACAGCAAAATGGCGCGGTTTGGCAACATTACATTGCTGTTTTGAAGTGATCCCAGTTTCCAAGTGGAAAAGGCGTGAAGATTTTACCTATACCTTAAAATAAACAAAAAAAACTGACTTTATTGGCGATTTGGATGAGAATATGCTTGGGTAGGGCGAGAAGGGCGAACGGAGCCTAAATTTCTACATTTGGTCCCAAAAAATAGATAAACTACCTCCTCAGCCGCTTCCGTCTTCGGCATCTTCGAACTGGGTTCGTCTTCGTCGTGGGTTCGAACCTAAATAAACAAAGTTATCAAACAAAATAGGAGCTAACCTGGGAGTCACGGGTCCGACGGCTCCCGCAACGCGCACCTTCGCCGGTCCGGTTTCCGTGTGCAGAAGCCATGCGAAAGGGCTGAAAACAAAAGTTTTTCAAGCAATCTATTGACGGAAATATAAATGAAAACAAAATAAACAAAATAAATGCGACGAAATTTACAAATTTTGTCGCGCATTTAAAAGACGATTCTCACAAATGTCCCGCAACGAAAATTCAGAAAAACAGCAAAAGGGTCGGCAAAACTTGGCGGGAATGTCGATTTTTCTTTCGCTGTGAGTCCTTTAGTGAAAGGCGTTGCGTGTTGGAACCGCAGTCTGCCGCTTTGCCCCGTTATATATATATATATATACTTTATCCAACGGAAAGTGTAACAAGAAACAAAACAAAAGAACAACAATTTGTGAATAAATGTGTGATTTAATGCCTATTTTACGTTTCCGCTTCGAATTAAAGTCGTTCAAACGTTTATCTGTGAGTTTGGTCAATTTTTGAGAAAAATGTATCGATTTCTAACATTGGTTCTAAAAAAAATAGATTTAAACAAGGCGCAAAGGTGGCAAATGGTCTCGGGGGGAAAACGCTGCAATGCAAACAGTCCTTTAAATTTGTCATTTGAGTGTCCTAAAATTCAGTTCGGCTTTTTGTTTTCTCCATTTATTGTGGTTTTTGGACGTGATATTTTAGTGAAATTCTGCAGATTACGCTATTTAAAGTGCTCAACAACTTCGTTACATCAGACTAGTTTTTTGTGGTTGTTTTGCCATGTGGAAAGATGAATTTTGTGGATTTTTGGCTAAGCCACCTTATCGGGAGATTTTTGTGTTTAACCCGTTAACCGAAGGAATTGTGTATTCTGAAATATAGAAAAATCACCTTTTATCATTTAGAATCATATTTCTCTTCGATTTTGCCTTAATTTCGTTATGTTTGTGTCAATTGCGCGTAAAATATGAAAACCAGGTTTGATCTGCCTCATTTTTATTGTAACTCACGGCGAGACCAGCGATACCAGCCACCCAAGTCAAGGCGGACTTGGCACTCGTCCAAGGAATCCGTACTGGTTACGGTAATTCATTTGAAAAATCATTGAAATTCAAAAATCGCGCCTCTTGACAAGTTAGGTGTACGCTGGGTGTATGACTCAGCGTGTACATCTCGTGAGCGCGGCTTTTGAATTTTCAGTGTATTTTGAAGAATTACCGTAGTCAGTACGGATTTCTTGGACGAGTGCCAGGTCCGTCCTCACTTGTGCCAGATCTCACCGTGAACTCTACTGTGCTAAGGGTGTTGTTGCCAGCGACTAGTGCTGACACAGTGTATAAGTGCATTGTATCGTTTTCGGACGAATTTTGTCTTTATCTTTGTTTCTCTCACCTCTCACAAATCTTACTAAGTTTCCAATTCCAGAAAGATGGCTCGCACCAAGCAAACCGCCCGCAAGTCGACCGGAGGCAAAGCCCCGCGCAAGCAGATGGCCGTGAAGGCCGCCCGCAAGAACGCCCCGTCGTCTGGAGGAGTGAAGAAGCCCCACCGCTACCGCCCCGGAACCGTCGCCCTGCGCGAGATCCGCCGCTACCAGAAGTCGACGGAGCTCCTCATGCGCAAGCTCCCCTTCCAGGTTAGTCTTTCCTAACTCGAGGAATGAAACCGGGAAGGTCCGGCGGATATTGGATGAACTACGTTATATTTGGACAATTTAATTGTGCGTTGGTGCTCGAGAGGTGCTCTTTGAACTGAGTTTCGGTTAGAATTCATGCAAAATGGTTCCTAAACGGTGGAGAGGACGTAATTTCGTCGTATTTCGACTTGCACGCTGTAACCTATCCCGAGTTGAACTGGACCACTTATGTTCGCAACGAATACTGTCATAGCTAATACATTCTAGCAGATTTCAAGCTAGATTACCGATCTGACATTCCAAAATCCGGGTAAAAGTAGTTTTGCCGCTGTAAATTCTTTCAGAATTTTGCTTACTGTTATAACCATAACATTTAATCAAAAATACGGTCTCCTTTGGACCTAACTTCTGTTGCGTGGGATTGAGGACAAGGTCTTTCGCCTCCTTAACAAGTAGGAATTCCAGCTGCCAAAAAACCGGCATGGTCACCTTGCCAACATGTTGCTTGGTCTTGCCACGAATAGCATTAGCAGAGTGCCAAGGCAATGATTTCCAATGAGAACACGCTTTTCGGCAAGCCACCAGCGGATATTGTAAAGGGACTTTTTGTCCAACTAGTGGATGCAAGGCATTTTTCAAAATTCTAGTTTTGTTTTTGAGGTGGCCCGAGTGCCCAATGGGACAGGCCGTGAGGAAGATGCATGTAGGGAATCCTTATAGAGTATGAGGGGAATTTCATTGTATTATGTAGGGGGCTATCTGAGTTTAGGGGTGCCATCCCTGTATTTTGGGGGGATTAACTTTATTTGTAAAAGATGTCCATATTTTCATTCTAAATCTCATTTTCAGCGCCTTGTCCGCGAAATTGCCCAGGATTTCAAGACCGATCTTCGTTTCCAGTCCGCCGCCATCGGAGCCCTCCAGGTAAATTTTTTCTTTAATTACCACTTCAAACCTATTTTATTAGATATTGAAGCTAATTATTTGTTTTCAGGAAGCCGCCGAGGCCTACCTCGTCGGACTGTTCGAGGATAATTATTTGTTTTCAGGAAGCCGCCGAGGCCTACCTCGTCGGACTGTTCGAGGACACCAACCTGTGCGCCATTCACGCCAAGCGCGTGACCATCATGCCCAAGGATATTCAACTGGCCCGTCGCATCCGAGGAGAGAGGGCCTAGACCCCCGGACCCGCCGTGCCCGAATCAACGACATTCTCTACCACTCGTATGTTATCCTCAGCCTGAAAATAATATTTTCCCTTTCTGTCACTATGTATCTCTCAAATATTGGATGAAATAAACATCGTTAATGCGGATGTTTTGTTCTTTCTGGGGTGGGTGTGGGATTGGAGAGGAGCGCTGGATGGGGGGCTTGGACGATCGGGCCTTCTAGACGTTTTCTTCTGGTTAGACTTGGAAACTTCTGCGCTGTTCGAATTCATGCCTCCAAATTTGGGGGGTGCTAGGGTTCGGAATCGGACGGAAGGCCCATCCTATTTTTAGGGACATTACTTTTTAACCCCCTCGCTGTACAGCTACAATTACGGCCAATCAATCAGTTACTTTTCGTAGCGGAAAACCGCTCGCTCCGGACACGGCGTGACCTGCAGGCCTGTATGCTGCCAAACTACAGTTACGGTCTTTACGTCTAGCCTACCCGCTGTTTACGCCGTAAAGTCAAAAGCTCGTTGGGCGTAGATTCCCCATTGTCGCGCCTTTTTAGCTTCTTCTCCGCTTCGTGAGACCAGGTTTTACAAAATACAAATATAGCTGTCGCCAAATAAGAATCCGGCCAAAAACAGCCTTATTGCAGATTTCGTGCGACACGCAGGCGAAAATAGCATGCAAAAAGCGAAGACGCAAAAAAGCGGTTTTTTCTCGCCGATTTCCGTTTGACCACGGCTGTAACTGTTTGGGAGCGTTCGTAGTTTAATATTTCCAAACGCGGGAATATCGATTGTCAAGATCGCGCGGGAAAAACGATCATCCGTTAGTTTTTCCATCATTTCGACTTATTGTCCATCGGAAGTTGATTTTATTGTGGTTCATTAATGCATATTTACTATTATTTCGTCGTTAATAAGTTTACATTGTGTTTAAACGAAAAAAATTTAAAATCCACTGCGTTTTTTCACACGACGGAATTTTTTCGAGTGTTTTCCATGTTTTGCTAGTTTGTTATTTATTTTACCTTCCTTGTATATATTTTTTGTTTTATTTATTCATTTTATTGTAAAAATTCCAGATGGCGGACGTCGGTCCTCCACCCCGCACGTGTTGCCCGATGCACAGGGGAGACAAAATCGTCCACTACACTTATTTTGCCGCCGCCGTTGTCGTCTTTACCATGTGAGTTCCAATTTTTTCGTATTTTGAAGCTTTGTTTTGGCAATTTTATCTCTATAATTTCAGCTGGTTGTTCGGAATCCCCGTTCTCGCCTACGCCGAGCAGCCGCTGCAGGTCTACTACATCGCCGCCATACTCCTCTGCGCCCTCTACATTGTGAGTTTCCCGTTTAAAACTGTGTTGCGACCGAAACAAGCCGCCGGCAAGGGCCTTAGCAGTTAAAGGACTGCGTTGCTCCAGTCTTGAAACGACTTTTATTAATTTGCGCCTTCATAGGCCCGGACAGTATCGCGCGGCCACGGCCTTTCCAATTTGGATCTAGGGTCACTTCAAAAACAGAACTAGAGTTCTGCCAAACTCCGTCACGTTTCCAGCATTTGGACAAAGAGTCCCGCCACGCTGCCGAAAACCGTGTATTCATTGCAATTCGTTGCCTTGGCACTTTGGCAATGCTGTTCGTGGCGGGACCAAGCAACCTAACTTTGTTCTGTGCTGCTGGAAAAGCGCTCATGCAGGCGGGGTTCTCACGGGCCGGTTGGAAAATTTTGGTCGGCCCGTTTTCCTTGGACCACCCAGTCAGATTGCCACCCACACGACCAGGGTTCGATCCCGGTCGGTGACATTTTTTTACACGACTAATATTGACTTATATATTAGTAGCAAACACTGTTACGGTATTTAAAACAGTTTGAAAAATTATTGCACCGATTTGTACAAAATTTAAAACTTAATTTTTCATAACCGGTCCAACCGGGCCGGCCCGTCATTTGAGAACCCTGCATGCAGGTTTTTTGGCAGTTGGAGTTCCTTCAAACGGGAAAGGCCGCGACCAGTACCACGCGAGGGCCCGCATACATCAATGCAAGTGGAGCGCTTTGGATTTTAACGACTTCATTGTAGGATATTTCGTGCTGAAGCATAAATATATAAAACGACGATTTACGTGTGTACGTAGGCACCTCAAGTCCCCTTATGTTGACAATTCAAGGCCAGTTATGATTGCATTTGACTTTTTATGGCACTTCCTAGTTTTTGAGATTTTGATGCATATTTATTTCAATTGTACAATCCCGGACAGTCTTTTAAACTACTCTGTGGGATCGCCGAACGGCGGCTCGTGACCAAGCATGGCAGAATTTGAGGCCGGGCGGAGAAAACTGGGCCGGCCGGAAATTTTTTTTTCTTTTTTTTTTTATTTTTACATTGAGAAAAGGCATACCTTGGGAGAGGCCGGCCACGGGGGGATCCCCCTTCACTTTTTGACGGAAAAACTGGCTTACCCCCGTCACTTTTTGGCTGAAAACGGAATACCCCCCTCACTTCTCGTGATTAAAAAGGGCTACCCCTCAATTTTCTATGAAATACTAGACTAACCCCCCTCACTTTTGAAACCCCGTTCATTTGGTTCCCAAGGTATGCGGCACGGGCCGGGCCGTGAAAAGTTTTGGAGCGGGCCGGCCCGTTGCCATGCTTGCTTGTGACCACCGAAATTGGGGAGACGCTTTTATCAAAGAAATGTGACCCATTTTTCGAATAACCATTATTAAATTCCACCTTTTCAGGGTTGCGTCATGTGCTTCTACATGGATTTCACCTGGCTTCCCGGCGAGGACTTGTTCACCTACCTCTCCTTCCTCCAGATGCAGTACCTGATCCCGTTCAGCTGTCGCCGCAGGCTCATCGTCTGTCTCTTGCTCCACGCCTGCTCCATTTGGGAACTCTACGACCGACGGCAATTCATCGGCACGCACATTGTCCGCTGGATCTTCTGGTTGATCGACGCCGAAACCGAAGTGTTGGATGCGAGCCATCTGGAGACTCACATGTTTTTCGTCCTCGAGTTCGTTCTCTTCAATCTCTACCTCGATATGATTGTCCTCGGCTTTTGCAAGGGACAGGAGGGCGCCCAGAGGGAGTACAACCTCGGACCTCGCGATCAGGATGAGGAGGAAGACGAAGAAGAGGAGGAGGAGTTGGAACATGAGCATGAGGATTGAGGCGGGGAGCAGACGAATCGGCCAATCTCTCTCACTTTCTATCGAATCTCTCATATTGTGCCCATAATTTCTCACGTTATCCATTCTGTACCATGCTCGAGTTATCCATTCTGTACCATGCTCTAAAGTCGAATAAACTGGTTTGTACCATTGTCAATGGTTTGTATAGTTCTCGCCAACTATACTTAGGAGTTTGTGTAAATGAGTGAGAATATACTGCTGGTGATCGTCGAATTTCCCATTACTACATCAAAATAGTGCGCTACAAAAGGGGCGTGGCCGCTCTTTGGCCGAATTAGAAATGGCGAGGAGTATACCGTCTGGGAAAGACTGCGTTACAACCGAATCACGTATAGAATTTCGCATCAGTCGGCCTTTCCAATTGGTTGCTCAAAACAGAACTGAAAGTTTGCCGTTTGGATAAAGAGAACCGCCACGATTAGCACTGCAATCCCGCGTATTCATTGCAATTCATTGTCTTGGCACTTTGCCATTGCTATTCGTGGCGGAACCATGTCAACCTATCACACTTTGTATTGGCAAAGTGCCCAAGCCGGTTTTTTGGCAGCTGGGTTCCTTCAAACATTATGGAGTGAAAGGCCGTGTTGAGGTCCCAAACAGATATGCCATACTATAGCCGATTCTGGCAAATTGTCAGCCTTCTACTATTGTTTTTCATTACTTCTGCCAGTTTTTATGTACTTATTTTGGATAAATTATCTATTACACGGTGAGTCGAGCGAGTGGCCCCGCGGAAATTGGAACGTCCCTGCGAGCCGCTTTCCCCGAGTCCTAGTGACTACGGTATTTATAATTATAGGGTGTACCAGGGTGTACAGTTTCTAGATACCCTGTTTGAAGCGGCGTTAAAACACGCCGAGCGGCGCGTAAAACGGCATGCCGTTTGCAATTTTAATTTTAAAATACCGTAGTTACTAGGCCTCGAGCATACCGGCTGTCAGGTCCATCCTGATTTCCGCGGCTCCCCGCCGTGATTATTACAATGGAGCAGTGGGGTATCTCTCTCCTTCCCTCTCTCGGACCTCGCCCTTCATTTTCCAGGGAGAGAGAAGCGAACACGTGTGCGCGGTAACGTCAGGCCTCGAAGCGGCCCGATGCGGCCGAAGGCCGCAAAAATGAGCGGCCGCAGGCCGCGAAATCGAACGGCCGAAGTCCGTGAGAACGCTTTGAGGCGGCCGAAGGCCGCCGAATCCAGGAGTGAGGACCGCCGTAGGCGGGCCGTAACTCCTGGTTTATTACGGTGAATTACATTAAAAACCATAAAATGTTTTTAAAAAAAAACCCGTTTACATCTAGTTGAAATTGCTGATTTTCAAGTCAAATTGGGTATTCGTGTCCCAACCCGAATGCGGCGTGGGGCGGTGCGTTGCGGTTTCATTCACCCTTCCTTGACCTTATCGTTTATTTCAGGGGGAACTCGTGGCGGGACCCGTGGGAATCTGGAATTCTGCCGATTTGTTCGATTTTCGAGGAGATTTCGTGACGGGACTCAAAGGAATTCGTTATTGCAGCACAGCAAGCATGGCAAAATTTGGGGCCGGGCCAGGCCGGGCCGAGAAAAATTTTGGAGCGGGCCGGCCCGGGCCGGCCCGTTGCCATGCTTGCAGCACAGGAAACATTCAATCCATGGATTTATCGCACTACATATAACTTATTTTTCGGGGGTATTCGTGGTGTGACCGTGGGAAATAGAAATTATACCAATTTTCGAGGAGAATGCGTGTGGAACCCAACAGAATTTGCTGTGGGAGCACAGGAAACAGTCAATTCACGGATCCATCGCATATGACAGGTGACAGTTCGTTTTCCATGATAAAAACTCAAGTTCTTTTTGCTGTTTATTTAAGATCTGGAAATATTAAGAGAAATAGAGACTTTTTCTTTCTGGTCCTTTCTACATTTCAAACAAATCGTTTACTTTTTCTACGTTAGTCTTTTCACACATATGATATATGAGTTGTTGTCAGGCCAACAAATAGTGTGCCTACAGTGAAATTAAATCACCACAACTTTGCTTGATTTGCCTTCTTCTTTATTCGACTTAAGAAATAATGAATTTTGGTAATTCGACCACAAAGAATAGAGAAAAAATGCACCTCCATCCATGGAAATAGAATAATATGATTTGGGAGATGAATGAAAAACTTAGAACAATTGAGTAATTGTATTCCAACGAAGAAGGTAATTCAGTAAGATTAAGCGGATTAAAATATTCTTAATGAAGACCACAATCCAAAAATATATTTCTTTATATTATCTACATTACAATTACAAAGAGAACCATTTCTCGGCTTGGAAACAAGTGTAAACCACAATTCCAAAAGTTATAAGGGGTAATTTGAATATGAAAATTAGTGTAATGTAATTTTGATATTCAAATTACCCCTAATAACTTTTGGCATTGTGGTCTACGAAAGGGGCGTGGCCTGTTTTTTGGTCCAACTAGGATCGGCGAGGAAAAATAAAGAAACGTTTTAAAGGGTCTGAAATATTTTCTTTGTTTACAAAGACCGAAGTTCATTTTAATTTGAAATGTAAGCTTTCTTTTAAAAAACCTCTTCAGAATCTCATTCTTTTAGTGTTAAGCGATGTTCAAAGTTCTAGTGATTTTTATAATTCGCTTTCTATGGTGTTGTTCTATTTATAGGTTACAAATTCGCTTTTCTGCGAATGAAAACCTTGGCGTTTCTGGCGTTATTCTAGAATTCTAGAAAAGAAGGACAAAATAAAATCGATTAAAAAGTGCATGCTAACGAAATTTCAACTATTCTAAACCAAATTAAAATGTGACAAAAGTATAATTTAAAATACAATAAAACAAATAAAAAATCTATTCTGAACTCTTGGAGCACGGATATCGCTGCCGGATTTGTAAAATTATATATTCAGTTTCGAATTACAAAAAAAGAATGTTCCAATATTTGATAACTGTACTCAAAGTGCGAACATAAAACTAACAAGGTTTTGAAAGCAAAAGTTGTCGTGTGTAAAAGCCGAAATATTTTTTTTGTTCTTTTTTCATAATTTCAATTATTTATATAGTCTTCGCCAATCCTAGTTCCATCTATTTGACGCAATAACAGAGGGATACAGTAAACTTTCGCGTTGCAAATGAAATGTCCCATACTGAAAACCTTAAAATGATGACTCAAGATTCGAACCCACGGCCTTGGAAAGACGTCTGGCTAATAGGCGAACTCGCTACCGCCTGCGCTATGGCGGCACCTGTCTAAGGTGCTGCGGCGGAGGCTGCAAAAGCCGCCGGTTTTCTGTTTCAGCGGCTACGGCTTTTAAAAAAGCCAGTTTTAAAAGAAAATGAAAAACACGCAATATTTTAGAACACTATCAATGAAACTTTACGAAACAGTAAAAAATTGATTCAACCAGCCAAGTTGAGATACCGTAATGAAGAAAAATACCGTGCCGCCGAAAATAGAGTACGTAGTGCCCAAAATGAGGAGGGACTAGAATTGGCTAGGACTATAATGTGAAAAACATTATAAACTTCTAGTTTTGAGCAAATTTCTCTTTTGGCAGATTGTCTTGCACCGCTGCACATTCAATAATTTTCATGATCCAGTTGAAACACTGAGCCAAAAATAAAATTTGCTCAAAAACCGAAAAATAGCCGTTTTTGGGTAATTTTTGACGTTCAATTCAATTTATAAATATGATAATACCCGAGAAGTTTGACTTTTAATTTCGTCTAGACAAAAATCTTACGACAAATCGATTGAGCGTGGTCGCGATTCTCGCCTCTGGCGTTGGGGAAAGTTATTTTCAGCACTTAATTACCAACAAAACGAGCTTACCCGCATCTTAATCGGATTACGTTGAAGGGAGTTATGGCATGTCACGTCATCATGCCATTGTTTGGCTGTGAAAGTGAAATCTTGGAAACCAAAAATTTAAACCGGTTTTATAAACAAAATTCGTCTTTAGTTGCAATTTTCAGAGGTTTTACCTTGGATTTAGCAAACAATACTTGCACCAATGGGTTGCCCGTGCCGTTTTCGTCATAGTCTGTGGTTACAACTGCAGTTTTTATATAACTGTGCGCGCGCGCCCCTGAAAAACCAAAATTTCTTCAAAATTCGGGTGCGCCGGCCCCGATTTCGCGGCGCCTATAGCTGTCGCCAAATTGGAATCCTGCCAAAAACATCTTCATGCAGCGTGCGATACGCAGGCGAAAAAAGCGTGCAAAAGGCGAAGACGCAGAGAAAAAGCGGCTTTTTACCGCCGATTTTAGTGTGGCGTGCGGTGTGGCGACGACTATACTCAATTGTTTCAGCCGACTTAGAAGTTCCTGCAATATCTTAATCGCCCTCTTATCTTTCGCCTGCTTCCTACATCTCCTAGGTCACATCCCAAATCTATTCTGAACTCTTCAAAACAAGAGCAAAAAGAAAAAAGACGACAGGATCCGAACCAGCATCCTTTTGGTTATCAATCTGCCGCACTTCCCCTACACAACCGAACCACATTTGTATATCCCTGCGGGCTGGAGACCATTCCGCGCGAGAAATTAACTATGAGGTTGGCGCCAGAAAAAACGCGATTTCTCGGAAACGAAGAGTCGAAAGCAACTACTGAAAACAGTCTCTTTAAATTCATATACAGGCCCACCTTTTGCCATATTGCTCGTTTCATTTGGCCACACTGATGAAAATCCATTTTCTTGTAAGTACAGTCGTGCAGGGTCACGAAAGTAATATTTTCTTTGTGGGGTTATGGAGAAGTGGAATAGTCTAAATGGAGAAGGGGAATAGTCTAATTTCAAGCTGAAAGACAGAAACATTGCGTAATGCATTACGTAACGTTAGGTACCGTTAGTTACCTTTACATCTGCAGACCAGACAGTTCTCATTCTCATCCGTTCGGTCGCCGTGGTCGTCAGTCATCCTATGGAGAAGGTACGACCCAACCGAGGACCTGTGCTCGTGGTAAACCGACGGCACCACCCGTCAAGCCCTCCTCCGATCTCATCGCCGTATCATCCGGGTTAGCAACCAAGAGCAATCAAGCTCGATAACATAAACACTTTAGACACAGATGCATCTCTAGGATCTCCAACGCCTACAACTACTACTCCTTCTTCTCTCGACGTGCTCTACGCTAATTTGGACTCAACTTTGGCAAAGATTGCAGAGCAAAAGGGGGACCCGGAGGAGAGTCCACTGTTCAAGGTAAAAAAGAGCCCAGGGTTTTCTAATCTCATTCCGTTTCAGAAACTTATTCTTTCACATATCATCGGCATCGAGGCGTTCTACGCGAACAAAGAGAAGAACGAGGCTCGCATTCTGGGCCGAGATTCGATCCGGCCCATTTTTAAAAAGCTTTCTGACACCGGCTACGCCACAACCACGAAGGACAGAACGGAGGTGATCATTCAGTTTTCGAATAAGGCTGTCGAGACCACGCACACTGAGCTGCGCAAGTCGGGACTACGTGAAGTGCTCATACCTTGCGAAGAAGGATTTGCACAGACTGCTGATGAACTACAACGCTGGAAAGTATTCCAAGCCAGACTTCTACGACGTAAGATTGCTCAATTGTGTTTAAAACAACATCACATAGCGACTGGTGCAACTGGGCAAGGACGTCGACGGTTTGAGGAAGGGAAAGGCCAACAACGTGCGTCAGCGTAATACTACTCCGGACCAGTAGCCCCAACGGACCCCCAAGCCTGCCGCCAACTGTTGTGATTTGGCGTGATTGATTGACATGATGGTCTATGAATCACGGAAATTCCTCAATTCCTTCTATCCTTTGCTTTTCCTGTTTCCTTTTCGAGTGTTAACTGTTTGATGGAACTTTTCGAAGAGGGTTATTTCACAATAATCCTAATCCTAACCCTAAAACTAGCCCTAACGCTAACTCAAACTTTAACTTGACCCGAACGCTAACCCTATTCCAAAACTTTCCCTAACCATAAGCTAACTGTACCCCTAACCTTAACATTGCACTTAACCATAACCTTAATCTTAACCATTAAGCTCAACCTTAATCTTAAGCTTAACTCAAACCTGAACTTTAATGTTGACCTTAACCTTAACCTTAACTCTGGTTTGCGGATTCTTTCGCCGAAGTAGACAATATTTTTGTTATTTGAGTGTTCTATTTTACTTTCCATGTCAAACACGTTCAGAAAAACCCCACAATTACTTGTTTCGACAAGTTTTGTAAATGTTACAGTAGTCTACTCAGATAGAAAAATGTTGGTCTACACGTTTCAAAATTCTGCCCTAGAAAGGTTATGGACCACTTTTCAGCCATTTCTGACACTATGAACTGTTTCCTAAGACAGTGGCCTGAACGATCGTGGCGGGACCAAATCTAACTAAAAATTGTCTCTTTTTCGGAAACACTGTATTCCTACTTTTTATACTGTATTCCTAGTTTTCAGACAGAGCAATGTACATTTTCGAAATTAGCATATGATTTTCGGTTAGCAACAACTATCGTTGGTGCCAAAACTACCTCGGAACAACGTGCCAATGTTTTTATGTTCCAAGAGTAAAAGCATTCTGAAAATACAAAAAACTAATTCTTCAGGAAATTTTGGAATTGTGGTTTTCATTAGGAATTTTCCATTCCCATTAGCATATCGTGTTTGTCCCTCATTTTCCCTTTCCTCCTCCTCTTTCCAATCATTTCTTTCAATCGGCCGGTGGATTATCCCGCGGGCACTTTTTCAATCCGCGGGATAACCCGCGGCCACTTTTTCAATCCGCGGGATATCCCGCGGCCACTTTTTCAATCCGCGGGATATCCCGCGGCCACTTTTCAATCCGCGGATTATCCCTCGGGCACTTTTCAATCCGCGGGATATCCCGCGGCCACTTTTTCAATCCGCGGGATATCCCGCGGCCACTTTTCAATCCGCGGATTATCCCGCGGGCACTTTTCAATCCGCGGGATATCCCGCGGCCACTTTTCATACCGCGGATTATCCCGCGGCCACTTTTTCAATCCGCGGGATATCCCGCGGGCACTTTTCAATCCGCGGGATATCCCGCGGCCACTTTTTTAGTCCGCGGGATATCCCGCGGCCACTTTTTTAGTCCGCGGGATATCCCGCGGCCACTTTTTTAGTCCGCGGGATATCCCGCGGCCACTTTTTTAGTCCGCGGGATATCCCGCGGCCACTTTTTTAGTCCGCGGGATATCCCGCGGCCACTTTTTCAATCCGCGGGATATCCCGCGGGCACTTTTCAATCCGCGGGATATCCCGCGGCCACTTTTTTAGTCCGCGGGATATCCCGCGGCCACTTTTTTAGTCCGCGGGATATCCCGCGGCCACTTTTTTAGTCCGCGGGATATCCCGCGGCCACTTTTTTAGTCCGCGGGATATCCCGCGGCCACTTTTTTAGTCCGCGGGATATCCCGCGGCCACTTTTTCAATCCGCGGGATATCCCGCGGCCACTTTTCAATCCGCGGGATATCCCGCGGCCACTTTTTTAGTTCGCGGGATATCCCGCGGCCACTTTTTCAATCCGCGGGATATCCCGCGGCCACTTTTTCAATCCGCGGATTATCCCGCGGCCACTTTTCAATCCGCGGATTATCCCGCGGGCACTTTTTCAATCCGCGGGATATCCCGCGGGCACTTTTCAATCCGCGAATTATTCCGCGGGCACTTTTTCAATCCGCGGATTATCCCGCGGCCACTTTTTTAGTCCGCGGGATATCCCTTTTTTAGTCCGCGGGATATCCCGCGGCCACTTTTTCAATCCGCGGGATATCCCGCGGCCACTTTTTCAATCCGCGGATTATCCCGCGGGCACTTTTCAATCCGCGGATTATCCCGCGGGCACTTTTTCAACCCGCGGATTATCCCGCGGGTACTTTTTCAATCCGCGGGATATCCCGCGGCCACTTTTTCAATCCGCGGATTATCCCGCGGGCACTTTTCATTCCGCGGATTATCCCGCGGGCACTTTTTCAATCCGCGGGATATCCCGCGGCCACTTTTTCAATCCGCGGATTATCCCGCGGCCACTTTTTTAGTCCGCGGGATATCCCGGGGCCACTTTTTCAATCCGCGGGATATCCCGCGACCACTTTTTCAATCCGCGGATTATCCCGCGGGAACTTTTTTAGTCCGCGGGATATCCCGCGGCCACTTTTTCAATCCGCGGATTATCCCGCGGGTACTTTTTCAACCCGCGGATTATCCCGCGGGTACTTTTTCAATCCGCGGGATATCCCGCGGCCACTTTTTCAATCCGCGGATTATCCCGCGGCCACTTTTTCAATCCGCGGGATATCCCGCGGCCACTTTTTTAGTCCGCGGGATATCCCGCGGCCACTTTTTCAATCCGCGGATTATCCCGCGGGCACTTTTCAATCCGCGGATTATCCCGCGGGCACTTTTTTAGTCCGCGGGATATCCCGCGGCCACTTTTTCAATCCGCGGATTATCCCGCGGGCACTTTTCAATCCGCGGATTATTCCGCGGGCACTTTTTCAATCCGCGGGATATCCCGCGGGCACTTTTCAATCCGCGAATTATTCCGCGGGCACTTTTTCAATCCGCGGGATATCCCGCGGCCACTTTTTCAATCCGCGGGATATCCCGCGGCCACTTTTTCAATCCGCGGGATATCCCGCGGTCACTTTTTTAGTCCGCGGGATATCCCGCGGCCACTTTTTCAATCCGCGGATTATCCCGCGGGCACTTTTCAATCCGCGGATTATCCCGCGGGCACTTTTTTAGTCCGCGAGATATCCCGCGGCCACTTTTTCAATCCGCGGATTATCCCGCGGGCACTTTTCAATCCGCGGATTATTCCGCGGGCACTTTTTCAATCCGCGGGATATCCCGCGGCCACTTTTTCAATCCGCGGGATATCCCGCGGCCACTTTTTCAATCCGCGGGATATCCCGCGGCCACTTTTTTAGTCCGCGGGATATCCCTTTTTTAGTCCGCGGGATATCCCGCGGCCACTTTTTCAATCCGCGGGATATCCCGCGGCCACTTTTTCAATCCGCGGATTATCCCGCGGGCACTTTTCAATCCGCGGATTATCCCGCGGGCACTTTTTCAACCCGCGGATTATCCCGCGGGTACTTTTTCAATCCGCGGGATATCCCGCGGCCACTTTTTCAATCCGCGGATTATCCCGCGGGCACTTTTCATTCCGCGGATTATCCCGCGGGCACTTTTTCAATCCGCGGGATATCCCGCGGCCACTTTTTCAATCCGCGGATTATCCCGCGGCCACTTTTTTAGTCCGCGGGATATCCCGCGGCCACTTTTTCAATCCGCGGATTATCCCGCGGGCACTTTTCATTCCGCGGATTATCCCGCGGGCACTTTTTCAATCCGCGGGATATCCCGCGGCCACTTTTTCAATCCGCGGATTATCCCGCGGCCACTTTTTCAATCCGCGGGATATCCCGCGGGCACTTTTCAATCCGCGGGATATCCCGCGGCCACTTTTTTAGTCCGCGGGATATCCCGCGGCCACTTTTTTAGTCCGCGGGATATCCCGCGGCCACTTTTTTAGTCCGCGGGATATCCCGCGGCCACTTTTTTAGTCCGCGGGATATCCCGCGGCCACTTTTTCAATCCGCGGGATATCCCGCGGCCACTTTTCAATCCGCGGGATATCCCGCGGCCACTTTTCAATCCGCGGGATATCCCGCGGCCACTTTTTTAGTCCGCGGGATATCCCGCGGCCACTTTTTCAATCCGCGGGATATCCCGCGGCCACTTTGTCAATCCGCGGATTATCCCGCGGCCACTTTTCAATCCGCGGATTATCCCGCGGGCACTTTTTCAATTCGCGGGATATCCCGCGGGCACTTTTCAATCCGCGAATTATTCCGCGGGCACTTTTTCAATCCGCGGGATATCCCGCGGCCACTTTTTTAGTCCGCGGGATATCCCGCGGCCACTTTTTCAATCCGCGGGATATCCCGCGGCCACTTTTTCAATCCGCGGGATATCCCGCGGCCACTTTTTTAGTCCGCGGGATATCCCGCGGCCACTTTTTCAATCCGCGGATTATCCCGCGGGCACTTTTCAATCCGCGGATTATCCCGCGGGCACTTTTTTAGTCCGCGGGATATCCCGCGGCCACTTTTTCAATCCGCGGATTATCCCGCGGGCACTTTTCAATCCGCGGATTATTCCGCGGGCACTTTTTCAATCCGCGGGATATCCCGCGGCCACTTTTTCAATCCGCGGGATATCCCGCGGCCACTTTTTCAATCCGCGGGATATCCCGCGGCCACTTTTTTAGTCCGCGGGATATCCCTTTTTTAGTCCGCGGGATATCCCGCGGCCACTTTTTCAATCCGCGGGATATCCCGCGGCCACTTTTTCAATCCGCGGATTATCCCGCGGGCACTTTTGAATCCGCGGATTATCCCGCGGGCACTTTTTCAACCCGCGGATTATCCCGCGGGTACTTTTTCAATCCGCGGGATATCCCGCGGCCACTTTTTCAATCCGCGGATTATCCCGCGGGCACTTTTCAATCCGCGGATTATCCCGCGGGCACTTTTTCAACCCGCGGATTATCCCGCGGGTACTTTTTCAATCCGCGGGATATCCCGCGGCCACTTTTTCAATCCGCGGATTATTCCGCGGGCACTTTTCATTCCGCGGATTATCCCGCGGGCACTTTTTCAATCCGCGGGATATCCCGCGGCCACTTTTTCAATCCGCGGATTATCCCGCGGGCACTTTTTCAATTCGCGGGATATCCCGCGGGCACTTTTCAATCCGCGAATTATTCCGCGGGCACTTTTTCAATCCGCGGGATATCCCGCGGCCACTTTTTTAGTCCGCGGGATATCCCGCGGCCACTTTTTCAATCCGCGGGATATCCCGCGGCCACTTTTTCAATCCGCGGGATATCCCGCGGCCACTTTTTTAGTCCGCGGGATATCCCGCGGCCACTTTTTCAATCCGCGGATTATCCCGCGGGCACTTTTCAATCCGCGGATTATCCCGCGGGCACTTTTTTAGTCCGCGGGATATCCCGCGGCCACTTTTTCAATCCGCGGATTATCCCGCGGGCACTTTTCAATCCGCGGATTATTCCGCGGGCACTTTTTCAATCCGCGGGATATCCCGCGGCCACTTTTTCAATCCGCGGGATATCCCGCGGCCACTTTTTCAATCCGCGGGATATCCCGCGGCCACTTTTTTAGTCCGCGGGATATCCCTTTTTTAGTCCGCGGGATATCCCGCGGCCACTTTTTCAATCCGCGGGATATCCCGCGGCCACTTTTTCAATCCGCGGATTATCCCGCGGGCACTTTTGAATCCGCGGATTATCCCGCGGGCACTTTTTCAACCCGCGGATTATCCCGCGGGTACTTTTTCAATCCGCGGGATATCCCGCGGCCACTTTTTCAATCCGCGGATTATCCCGCGGGCACTTTTCAATCCGCGGATTATCCCGCGGGCACTTTTTCAACCCGCGGATTATCCCGCGGGTACTTTTTCAATCCGCGGGATATCCCGCGGCCACTTTTTCAATCCGCGGATTATTCCGCGGGCACTTTTCATTCCGCGGATTATCCCGCGGGCACTTTTTCAATCCGCGGGATATCCCGCGGCCACTTTTTCAATCCGCGGATTATCCCGCGGCCACTTTTTTAGTCCGCGGGATATCCCGCGGCCACTTTTTCAATCCGCGGATTATCCCGCGGGCACTTTTCATTCCGCGGATTATCCCGCGGGCACTTTTTCAATCCGCGGGATATCCCGCGGCCACTTTTTCAATCCGCGGATTATCCCGCGGCCACTTTTTCAATCCGCGGGATATCCCGCGGGCACTTTTCAATCCGCGGGATATCCCGCGGCCACTTTTTTAGTCCGCGGGATATCCCGCGGCCACTTTTTTAGTCCGCGGGATATCCCGCGGCCACTTTTTTAGTCCGCGGGATATCCCGCGGCCACTTTTTTAGTCCGCGGGATATCCCGCGGCCACTTTTTCAATCCGCGGGATATCCCGCGGCCACTTTTCAATCCGCGGGATATCCCGCGGCCACTTTTCAATCCGCGGGATATCCCGCGGCCACTTTTTTAGTCCGCGGGATATCCCGCGGCCACTTTTTCAATCCGCGGGATATCCCGCGGCCACTTTGTCAATCCGCGGATTATCCCGCGGCCACTTTTCAATCCGCGGATTATCCCGCGGGCACTTTTTCAATCCGCGGGATATCCCGCGGGCACTTTTCAATCCGCGAATTATTCCGCGGGCACTTTTTCAATCCGCGGGATATCCCGCGGCCACTTTTTTAGTCCGCGGGATATCCCGCGGCCACTTTTTCAATCCGCGGGATATCCCGCGGCCACTTTTTCAATCCGCGGGATATCCCGCGGCCACTTTTTTAGTCCGCGGGATATCCCGCGGCCACTTTTTCAATCCGCGGATTATCCCGCGGGCACTTTTCAATCCGCGGATTATCCCGCGGGCACTTTTTTAGTCCGCGGGATATCCCGCGGCCACTTTTTCAATCCGCGGATTATCCCGCGGGCACTTTTCAATCCGCGGATTATTCCGCGGGCACTTTTTCAATCCGCGGGATATCCCGCGGCCACTTTTTCAATCCGCGGGATATCCCGCGGCCACTTTTTCAATCCGCGGGATATCCCGCGGCCACTTTTTTAGTCCGCGGGATATCCCTTTTTTAGTCCGCGGGATATCCCGCGGCCACTTTTTCAATCCGCGGGATATCCCGCGGCCACTTTTTCAATCCGCGGATTATCCCGCGGGCACTTTTGAATCCGCGGATTATCCCGCGGGCACTTTTTCAACCCGCGGATTATCCCGCGGGTACTTTTTCAATCCGCGGGATATCCCGCGGCCACTTTTTCAATCCGCGGATTATCCCGCGGGCACTTTTCATTCCGCGGATTATCCCGCGGGCACTTTTTCAATCCGCGGGATATCCCGCGGCCACTTTTCAATCCGCGGGATATCCCGCGGCCACTTTTTTAGTCCGCGGGATATCCCGCGGCCACTTTTTCAATCCGCGGGATATCCCGCGGCCACTTTGTCAATCCGCGGATTATCCCGCGGCCACTTTTCAATCCGCGGATTATCCCGCGGGCACTTTTTCAATCCGCGGGATATCCCGCGGGCACTTTTCAATCCGCGAATTATTCCGCGGGCACTTTTTCAATCCGCGGGATATCCCGCGGCCACTTTTTTAGTCCGCGGGATATCCCGCGGCCACTTTTTCAATCCGCGGGATATCCCGCGGCCACTTTTTCAATCCGCGGGATATCCCGCGGCCACTTTTTTAGTCCGCGGGATATCCCGCGGCCACTTTTTCAATCCGCGGATTATCCCGCGGGCACTTTTCAATCCGCGGATTATCCCGCGGGCACTTTTTTAGTCCGCGGGATATCCCGCGGCCACTTTTTCAATCCGCGGATTATCCCGCGGGCACTTTTCAATCCGCGGATTATTCCGCGGGCACTTTTTCAATCCGCGGGATATCCCGCGGCCACTTTTTCAATCCGCGGGATATCCCGCGGCCACTTTTTCAATCCGCGGGATATCCCGCGGCCACTTTTTTAGTCCGCGGGATATCCCTTTTTTAGTCCGCGGGATATCCCGCGGCCACTTTTTCAATCCGCGGGATATCCCGCGGCCACTTTTTCAATCCGCGGATTATCCCGCGGGCACTTTTGAATCCGCGGATTATCCCGCGGGCACTTTTTCAACCCGCGGATTATCCCGCGGGTACTTTTTCAATCCGCGGGATATCCCGCGGCCACTTTTTCAATCCGCGGATTATCCCGCGGGCACTTTTCATTCCGCGGATTATCCCGCGGGCACTTTTTCAATCCGCGGGATATCCCGCGGCCACTTTTTCAATCCGCGGATTATCCCGCGGCCACTTTTTTAGTCCGCGGGATATCCCGCGGCTACTTTTTCAATCCGCGGATTATCCCGCGGGAACTTTTCTAGTCCGCGGGATATCCCGCGGCCACTTTTTCAATCCGCGGATTATCCCGCGGGTACTTTTTCAACCCGCGGATTATCCCGCGGGTACTTTTTCAATCCGCGGGATATCCCGCGGCCACTTTTTCAACCCGCGGATTATCCCGCGGGCACTTTTCAATCCGCGGATTATCCCGCGGGCACTTTTTCAATCCGCGGGATATCCCGCGGCCACTTTTTCAATCCGCGCATTATCCCGCGGGCACTTTTCAATCCGCGGATTATCCCGCGGGCACTTTTCAATCCGCGGATTATCCCGCGGGCACTTTTTCAATCCGCGGGATATCCCGCGGCCACTTTTTCAATCCGCGCATTATCCCGCGGGCACTTTTCAATCCGCGGATTATCTCGCGGGCACTTTTTCAATCCGCGGATTATCCCGCGGGAACTTTTTTAGTCCGCGGGATATCCCGCGGCCACTTTTTCAATCCGCGGATTATCCCGCGGGCACTTTTTCAATCCGCGGATTATCCCGCGGGAACTTTTTTAGTCCGCGGGATATCCCGCGGCCACTTTTTCAATCCGCGGGATATCCCGCGGCCACTTTTCAATCCGCGGATTATCCCGCGGCCACTTTTTTAGTCCGCGGGATATCCCGCGGCCACTTTTTCAATCCGCGGATTATCCCGCGGGTACTTTTTCAACCCGCGGATTATCCCGCGGGTACTTTTTCAATCCGCGGGATATCCCAAGGCCACTTTTTCAATCCGCGGATTATCCCGCGGGCACTTTTCAATCCGCGGATTATCCCGCGGGCACTTTTTCAATCCGCGGGATATCCCGCGGCCACTTTTTCAATCCGCGCATTATCCCGCGGGCACTTTTCAATCCGCGGATTATCCCGCGGGCACTTTTCAATCCGCGGATTATCCCGCGGGCACTTTTTCAATCCGCGGGATATCCCGCGGCCACTTTTTCAATCCGCGCATTATCCCGCGGGCACTTTTCAATCCGCGGATTATCCCGCGGGCACTTTTTCAATCCGCGGATTATCCCGCGGGAACTTTTTTAGTCCGCGGG
The DNA here is from genome assembly GCA_964057215.1 of Oscheius myriophilus. Classification (NCBI taxonomy): domain Eukaryota; kingdom Metazoa; phylum Nematoda; class Chromadorea; order Rhabditida; family Rhabditidae; genus Oscheius; species Oscheius myriophilus. The sequence goes on along the minus strand of OZ059905.1, from coordinate 840,937 downwards.
ATATCCCGCGGCCACTTTTTCAATCCGCGGATTATCCCGCGGGCACTTTTCAATCCGCGGATTATCCCGCGGGCACTTTTTCAATCCGCGGATTATCCCGCGGGAACTTTTTTAGTCCGCGGGATATCCCGCGGCCACTTTTTCAATCCGCGGGATATCCCGCGGCCACTTTTCAATCCGCGGATTATCCCGTGGCCACTTTTTTAGTCCGCGGGATATCCCGCGGCCACTTTTTCAATCCGCGGATTATCCCGCGGGTACTTTTTCAACCCGCGGATTATCCCGCGGGCACTTTTCATTCCGCGGATTATCCCGCGGGCACTTTTTCAATCCGCGGGATATCCCGCGGCCACTTTTTCAATCCGCGGATTATCCCGCGGGCACTTTTTCAATCCGCGGATTATCCCGCGGGCACTTTTCAATCCGCGGATTATTCCGCGGGCACTTTTTCAATCCGCGGATTATCCCGCGGGAACTTTTTCAGTCCGCGGGATATCCCGCGGCCACTTTTTCAATCCGCGGATTATCCCGCGGGCACTTTTCAATCCGCGGATTATCCCGCGGGCACTTTTTCAATCCGCGGATTATCCCGCGGGAACTTTTTTAGTCCGCGGGATATCCCGCGGCCACTTTTTCAATCCGCGGACTATCCCGCGGGTACTTTTTCAACCCGCGGATTATCCCGCGGGTACTTTTTCAATCCGCGGGATATCCCGCGGCCACTTTTTCAATCCGCGGATTATCCCGCGGGCACTTTTCAATCCGCGGATTATCCCGCGGGCACTTTTTCAATCCGCGGGATATCCCGCGGCCACTTTTTCAATCCGCGGATTATCCCGCGGGCACTTTTCAATCCGCGGATTATCCCGCGGGTACTTTTTTAGTCCGCGGGATATCCCGCGGCCACTTTTTCAACCCGCGGATTATCCCGCGGGTACTTTTTCAATCCGCGGGATATCCCGCGGCCACTTTTTCAATCCGCGGATTATCCCGCGGGCACTTTTCATTCCGCGGATTATCCCGCGGGCACTTTTTCAATCCGCGGGATATCCCGCGGCCACTTTTTCAATCCGCGGATTATCCCGCGGCCACTTTTTTAGTCCGCGGGATATCCCGCGGCCACTTTTTCAATCCGCGGATTATCCCGCGGGCACTTTTCAATCCGCGGATTATCCCGCGGGCACTTTTTCAATCCGCGGATTATCCCGCGGGCACTTTTCAATCCGCGGATTATCCCGCGGGCACTTTTTCAATCCGCGGATTATCCCGCGGGAACTTTTTCAGTCCGCGGGATATCCCGCGGCCACTTTTTCAATCCGCGGATTATCCCGCGGGCACTTTTCAATCCGCGGATTATCCCGCGGGCACTTTTTCAATCCGCGGATTATCCCGCGGGAACTTTTTTAGTCCGCGGGATATCCCGCGGCCACTTTTTCAATCCGCGGATTATCCCGCGGGCACTTTTTCAATCCGCGGATTATCCCGCGGGTACTTTTTCAACCCGCGGATTATCCCGCGGGTACTTTTTCAATCCGCGGGATATCCCGCGGCCACTTTTTCAATCCGCGGATTATCCCGCGGGCACTTTTCAATCCGCGGATTATCCCGCGGGCACTTTTTCAATCCGCGGGATATCCCGCGGCCACTTTTTCAATCCGCGGATTATCCCGCGGGCACTTTTCAATCCGCGGATTATCCCGCGGGTACTTTTTTAGTCCGCGGGATATCCCGCGGCCACTTTTTCAATCCGCGGGATATCCCGCGGCCACTTTTCAATCCGCGGATTATCCCGCGGCCACTTTTTTAGTCCGCGGGATATCCCGCGGCCACTTTTTCAATCCGCGGATTATCCCGCGGGCACTTTTTCAATCCGCGGATTATCCCGCGGGAACTTTTTTAGTCCGCTGGATATCCCGCGGCCACTTTTTCAATCCGAGGATTATCGCGCGGCCACTTTGAAATTGCTGATTTTCAAGTCAAATTGGGTATTCGTGTCCCAACCCGAATGCGGTGTGGGGCGGTGCGTTGTGTTTCATTTGCCCTTCCTTGACCTTATCGATTATTTCAGGGGGTATTCCTGGTGTGACCGTGGGAAATAGAAATTATACCGATTTTCGAGGAAAATACGTGTGGAACCCAACAGAATTTGCTATGGGAGCACAGGAAACAGTAAATTCGCGGATCCATCGCATATGGCAGGGTTCTAAGGCAATTTTATTGAGAATTCGTGGTGGGATCCGGGGACGG